>PJEM01001011.1:0-97620 GCA_004023845.1 Helogale parvula
TGCCTTGTTCAGGGAGTAATCCCCTCATGGGACTTGCTTCTCTGCAACCCGCTGTTTCTCCTTTTCCCAGATTCCCCTGTCTCCTGTGCCTGGTGCTCATCACCCCAAAACAAACCCAACAGGAGCCAGCAGACACGGCCACTCAATTACTTGGGAGATTGTACACGTGCTTCAGTGATGTCCTCCAGTAATTTCCCCCTGCTGCACTTAGCACATGCTTTGCACATAATAGGTGCTAAACACGTATCGATTGGTGAGAGCCCATGTATCTTTCTTTTCTCTCACACATGGATGCTCAGAAAGAACTCCTCTGTCTTAAGGGCGATCATAAACAACGATCTGAAATACAGATTTAGCAAGATAGACTCTTACGGCATGTGTGGGCTTGAGAACGGGATCTCACATTGGGAAAAGATTAAGGCATTTAAAAACTTTCTTTTGTTTGGTAGAGTCTATAAAATATCTGTCTCAACCAATTTTGTCTCCTTGCATCGGGCAAGTATTGGCTTTCTTGTCTTGTGTCTGGTATTGATTGGCAGGCAGTGGATAAGCACCCTGCACGTGCTGTCCCCGAGGTCACCTGTGTGGTGCCTGACGGCCTTACGGCAGGTGCGCAGGGGCCTGTCCGGGGATGCTCCTGACTGTAGCTGGAGAGCAGATTTCATTTTCTTTTTCTTTATTGTTTATTTTTGAGAAAGAAAGAGAGAGAGAGAGAGAGAGACCGACCAAGCAAGCAGGGGAGGGGCAGAGAGAGGGAGACACAGAATCTGAAGCAGGCTCCAGACTCTGAGCTAGCTGTCAGCACAGAGCCCAACGCGGGGCTCGAACCCACAAACCGTGAGATTATGACCTCAGCCAAAGTCAGATGCTTAACCGCCTGAGCCACACAGGCACCCCAAGCAAATTTCATTTTAAACAGGAGTAAATTCCTTGTAATTAATTCATGGCCCCTGAAGGGACCCCCCAAGCCGATGAGGCTGAGACATCAGGTCTGATCAGTCACCATGTGTGTTCCAGGGCACAGAGTGTGGTGTGGGGACCAGGGAGAGCTGGAGCAGCTCTGAAGCCAAGGCAAAATCTTTTGATGTTATGCAAATGGAGTAATTCGTAGTGGGAGAGGGAGAGCAAGAGTGGGGGACGAGCAGAGGAAGAGAGACGGGAAAGGGGAGAAAGAGAACCCCAAGCAGGCTCTGCGCTGTCAGAACTTGAGACGCCAGGCTCGAACTCATGAACTGTGAGATGGTGACCTGAGCCAAAATCAAGAGTCTGATATTTAACTGCCTGAGCCACCCGAGAGCCCTGCTTGAGACTCTTTAAATTCTCATTTTGCATCCCACCGCTTCGCCCTGCGCCCCACCCCCTCCATGTTCCTGGCCTGAACCAGTTACGACCATGACATCTGCCAGGTGGTGGTGTCTCTCGTTCTGTAACTCATTGTGCATCTGTTTTGCTGGCATTAAGCAGAAACAGAACGCTTTCTCTTCGCCGCCTTTATTTATTTGCATTCTTAAGGATCACTGCGTTCAGTGAGCCACACTTTGCTGTGATCCTGATTTGCTCGGATGTTGGAATCCTTCCAGATTCAGCCAGTGGAGCCCCTTCAAGCTGGCTTCTGTGGCCTGTAACGTGTCCCCATGACCTGAGTGTTTTCTCACTTTCTGACATCCCCAGGTGCTCCAGGTGCCTGGAGTGCATCCCCGGGCCCGGTCCTAGAATCAGCTGTTTTTGCAAGGGGGCCGGCCGCAGGGGCTCACGTGACGTGGGGCTACACTACTCCTGTCGTGTCCTGGGTGCGGCTGGACCGTCTCTGTTGGTTGCTTTTTCTCTTTGCACAGTGAAAGCCATGGGTTTACGTCCACGTGGGACCCCCAAGGCCAGGCCAGCCACACTGGGTCCCTCGAACGTCCCCTCTTAGTATTTGTCTCTCTCTCTCTGACCCGGACAGACTCAGCATCGATATCAGGGGTCTCCCCTTGTTTTCCCAGTCCTCCCGCACCTCTAGAGCGCCACCACCCTAATACCCCTTGGTGCCCCCAGCTCTAATCTGGTGTGATCCTCTTGTGGGCTCTGAAAGCCAGGGAGCTGCTTTCCTGCCCCCCTTGGGTCTGCCTGAGAGGGAAGGGAGCCTGCTGGCCCCAACATGGTCTCTCTGTCATGTGACACCTACGTTTTCTCCTGGTGGGGGGGACAATAAGCCCAGTAATTTAAGGACCCTTTATTTGGGGACTTAGGCCTCTAAAAATCTTTTCTTAAAGTGTATTTATTTTGAGAGAGAGATTGAGAGTGAGGAAAGAGCAGAGAAAGAGAAGGAAAGAGAGAGAATCCCAAGCAGGCTACGGGCTGTCAGCACAGAGCCCGACACAGGGCTCGAACTCACGGACTGTGAGATCATGACCTGATCCAAAATCAAGAGTCGGATGACTGTGCCCCCTGGGCGCCCCCAGGTCTCTTAAACTTACAGCAAGCTCATGCTCTCAGCCTTTACTCTAAGCCTGGTGTCAGCTGGGCGACGAACGTGCTGTTTGTCCTCTGACTGCAGTGCTGGTCCATTGTTTTGTGTTCTGTGTTTAAAAAAGCCATCAGAGGGCAGCGTGGACCCCAACCCAAGCTTGACCATATCAAATTTAGAAATGCAGTACAGTTGAAGTAATTATCCGCTTGTGAGGAAGGAGGCCAAGGGACTGAATCTGAGAAAGGGGCCCAGTTGCCCAAAGTGAGGAACTGGAATTCGGTTGTGGCCGACTCCAAAATCTTCCACCCTTGCTTCCTACTGGCTCTGTCTCTCCAGTGTTTGGGGATGCTTCACACCAACGGCCCTTGTTTCCGAGCTGTATCGGTGGTGTGTGGTTCTGTGGTCCACTGAACAAAGGCCCTGAGCATGTCTGCATCCTAACAACTGGGCTTGGATTGTTAGCTGCACAGATCTTATGACGGGAAGGTTATCCTGGGTTACTGGCGTCTGCACGAGTCCGTGTAATGAGTAGTGTGCTTGTCAGAAGGACGTATGAAGGTCAGATGGGTGGAAGGGGGTGTCTTCGTGGAGGCAGGGATTGGGGTGATGAGCCTGAGCATGGAGCACGAGGCCATGAGCATCAGGCGGCCACTCGAAGCTGAAAAAGGCAAGGAGCGCATTCTCCTGTAGGGCCCACAGAGGGAGCCAGCCCTGGGTCATCAGACAATACGTCGGTACTGCCTTCAGCCCCCGTTTCTGTGGTCATCTGTTACCACAGCAATCGGGGATAAATAGACGCTTGCATCTGACTTCAGCTCAGGTCATAATCTCAGGGTTTGTGGGTTTGAGCCCCGCGTTGGGCTCTGTGCTGACAGCTCAGAGTCTGGAGCCTGCTTTGGATTCTGTGTCTCCCTCCCTCTCTGCCCCTCCCCCACTCACTCTCTGTCTGTCTCTCTCTCTCTCTCTCTCTCAACATAAAATAAAGACATAAAAAAAAAAGTTACTTTGAGGAGACTGAAAAAAAAAACCACACACAGAAAAACAACACAACCCACAGCACAGCTTACATTTTGGCCCAAGTGTGGACCTTCTCCCTGGGCTGATGTCGTCTGCTGGTAAAACAATCCTGTCCTTGGCTCGCAGAGTTGGTCAGCTTCATGAATTCCGCTGTGTCTTGGCTGAAGGCACCTAATACCACCCATCTCCGGGGCACAGTCCATCAAACGGACACTTTAAATGCAGGTCAAGCTGAGGGTCTGAGACTACTTGGCGACGGGGTGGGCAGAGCCCCGCGGTCTGAGGGATTGATGGTGCCATCAGTGTTGAGGTGACCTGGGCCGCCCTGAGTGCTCAGACCCTGCAGTGCTTCTAAATTAGGAGCCCCTTAGTCCTCATGTGAAGAATCTCCAAACCACTGAGCGTCCTGTTCTTTGAGAGCAGAGAGCAGAAGTGCCACAGGCTTTTAGTCCACACTTCCGTTAAATTATACATTGTTTCCGCACTGGATAGTGTCCTTGAAATTTCTTTTTTCCCCCTAGTTTTATTGACATACACTATTGTATTGGCTGAGGGTGTATGACACGGTGATTTGATGGATGTATGTGTGGTGATGATTGCTGTTGGAAGTTCGGTTATCATGCAGCAGCTCATAGAGTTATTTTTCCTTTTCTTTAATGTTTGTTTATTTTGAGAAAGAGAATGAGCAGGGGAGGGACAGAGGGAAAAGGAGAGAGAATCCCAAGCAGGCTCTGCATTGTCCGCACAGAGCCCGATCTCATGACCCCTGAGATTGTGACCTGAATCGAAATCAAGAGTCAGATGCTTAACCAACTGAACCACGCAGGCGCCCCTCACATGGTTATTTTTTCTCATGGAAATAACTTCTAGAATCTACTCTCTATTCAGATATAGAGCCTAGTCTAGTTAACTAGAGTCCTCTCGTATCCCCAGGACTTACTTATGTTTTAGGTGGAAATTTGTATCTTTTGACCCCTCGTGCCCATTTTGCCCACCCCTGCTCTCCCCTGGCAGCCACCAGTATGTTTTTTTTAATGTTCCATGTATGAGTGAGATCATAGGGTATTTGTCTTTCTCTGTCTGACTTACATCACTTAGCATAACGTCCTCAGTGTTGGGGCAAATGGTGGGATTTCCTTCCTTTTTGCGGCTGAGTAATACTTCACTGCACATACATATACCACATCGTCTTTACCCATTCATCTGTGGATGGCCACTTAGGCTGTTCTGTGTCCCCGCTCCTGTACATGATGCCATAGTGAACACGGGAAGCAGGTGTTTCTTCAATATAGTGTTGTCTTTTCCTTCGGATGAAATACCCAGAGGTGGCATCGCTGGGTCATATAGTAGTTCTGTCTTTAATCTTCCGAGGACCCTCCCCACTGTTCTCCACAGTGGCCGCAGCCGTGTGCATTCCCACCAGCAGTGCTGACAGTCTCCCTTCCTCCACGTCCCCCCCAGCACCTGTTATTCCTTGTCATTTGGGGTCTAGCCATTCCACCAGGTGTGTGATGATACCTCATCGTGGTTTTGATTGGCATTTCCCCGGTGATGAGTGATGTAAAGCATCTTTTCACGCGCCTCTTGGCCGTCCGCGTGTGTTATATTCAAGTCCTCTATTCAGGTCCTCCCCATTTTTTAGTTGGATTGTCTGTATTTTTGCTGCTGAGTAGATTGTCCTCATCTGTTTCGTTCTTGTTCAGGTCACGCGATGAATTCAGTTAAAGGTCTGTAAGAGTAGTTTGACCCGTCTTCACTTGGTTTTCCTTTGACTTGGGAAGCCTGAGCAAGTTCCAGTGAAATTCAGAACATTAGATACGACTCAAAACCGCTTTCCGGTCCTGTCCTATGGAAGAGGCCGCTGTGCGTCTGTGTGGTTCGTATGCGGAGGCCTGTGGCCTCGTCTCGTTACGAGGCTGGAGAAGACGCCGTTGGAGCAGGGAGAGGTGTGCGTGGCGGCCTGCAGAAGGTGCATGGGAGCCGCATTCTTTCTAGACTTCGGAAAGGGCCCCTGGATGTGAGATGCTTGTCTCCACTCAGACACCTTCCCACGAGAGGCCCGTGGTTTGTGGTCTCTCATGAAGGGATGGTTCTGTGTGTGGCATAGACTCTCCGAGTCTCCTCTGTAGTGAGACTTCATGGCGGCGTGGCACCCTTACACGCCGTTGACCGCCTGAAACCCAGCGACTGCGTCCGTTTCCCTTGTTTGGGAGAATGTGTCTTGAGTCAGCCTCCAGCTACAGATACTGACTTCAGGTTGTGTTAGGGGTTGTGTGTCAGATAATCAAGAAACTGTGAAAACCACGACGTGGCCCTTCCATTGCCCAAGTCCACGGGCCATGGATCCCCCACCTGGGTAATATTCCGTCCTGGGTACCAAACTTCCATGAGCCCTTCGACCAGGGGAGCTGACTGCTCCCAGTCGGCACCGGAGCTGCAGCCCAGAATAACCAGGGTGATGGTGATATCTGGCATCAGGAACTCAGACTTTTGAAAAGGTCAATCACCGTCACATTGCTTTTCAAAAATCTGACCTTTATTTGTGCCTTTCCGCTCACTGGGCTACCTTGGTGTCCCTGGGAGGGGGGGGGGTGTAGCTACAGTCAAGGCACGCCAACACCAGGTGGCGCTCCTGACATTTTTACTGTCTTGGCCTTGCCTCTCCCCTTCCGCAGGGGTGGCTGGCGAAATCCCTCAGTGTCCCCTCCATACTCAGTGCTGAGTTGTAGCCCTCAGTGACCCCTGAGGGCACAGGGAGCGAGACTCTGACCGTATCTGTCTTTTCCTCCCACATGCATGCTTGCACACGCATACATGCATGTGTGCAAGTGCACACTCATGCACACACACGCTGTCTTGTTGTGAACAGAGGAAGGGAGTGGAAATTTAAGAAGATAGATGGGGATTATTATTACCAAGATGTTACCAAGATATGCTTTATATAATTCACAGTTACTTTTGAACATTGAATGAAAATTCCATTTAGAAGAAGATACAAAGGAAAATCTTTTCTCAATGAATAATTCTTGACTTGCATTAGTTCTACTGTTTTTTTTTTTTTTAAGAATTCCTTTTTTTTAGGTGCACCTGGGTGGCTCAGTAGGTTAAGCATCTGACTTAGGCTCACATCATGATCTCATGCTTTGTGAGTTTGAGCCCCTCATTGGGCTCTGTGCTGACAGCTCAGCGTCTGGAGCCTGCTTCAGATTCTGTGTCTCCCTCTTTCTCTCCCTCTCTCTCTCTCAAAAATAAAAATTAAAAAATTAAAAACATTCTCTTTATAAAAGGTATTTATTTATTTTATTAAAACATTTTTAAGTGTTTATTTTTGAGAGACAGAGAGACAGAGCATGAGCAGGGTAGGGGCAGAGAGAGAGGGAGACACAGAATCCGAATCAGGCTTCAGGTTCTGAGCTGTCAGCAGAGAGCCCAACGCAGGGCTCGACCCCATGAACCGTGGGATCATGACCTGAGCCAAAGTTGGATGCCTAAATAACTGAGTCACACAGGCGCCCCATAAAAATATTTATTTATTTTTGAGAGAAAGAGATAGAGGGAGGAATGGGCAGAAAGAGATGGAGAGAGAATTCCAAGGAGGTTCCGTGCTGTCAGCACAGAACCTGATGTGGGGCTTGATCCCAAGACCCTGGGATCATGACCTGAGCCGAAATCAAGAGTTGGACACTCAACCCACCATGACACCAGGTGCCCCTATTTCTAGTGTTTTAAATTTCATTCTTTACAAATACCCTAGATGAATGTGTATCTTTATGAATGCATCACGTGAATGCTTAACTTGACGGTCCTCTGTGCCTTCTTCATCAGTGGGGGTAACAGTACTGGTCTCACTAGGTTGGGCTGAGACTTAATTGAAGTAACATGTCAACACTTGCCACACTGTACTAACTCCTCCTCCGCCTGCTTGGATTCTCTTAGGACTAGACGTGGGGGCTTCTGTTGGGCACCCGTTGTTCCTTCCACTGCGCATAAATGCAGTCACTGCCTTCAACCCTTCTGTTACAAGTCTTATTATTACCATTTATCATGAGAGGAAACTAAGCATGGCGAAACACTGGCACAATGTTGTTATTAATTGTTAGTTACTGTTATTACTGGTGGTGGTGATGCAGGTGGTACTTGGAGTAGTCGTGGGGTTTGCCTCTTTTCCTTGGGGTCTTCCCAGGATCAGCAGGGGGGTCATCTTACGAATCAAAGTCCCCACGTTGGATCTAATGAAACCTCGTGGCCCCTCACTGGGGCAGGCCCTGGATTTCTCTCCGCGGGATTCTGTCCCAAACTAATGAGCCACACGCAGAGAGATGATGCGTCTCTCCCATCTTGCAGGCTTCTTGCTTGCCTCTCCTCTCTGGGGCCCTCTCCCTGTCTTCCCTGCGAGCTGGAGGGGCCCCAGAACACCCAGAGACAGTCAGTCCCTTTGTACTTACTCTCGTAAATAAGGAATTGGAGTTCGAGGGGCCGCTGTTTACAGAAGCCACAAGCGCAGTTGTGCTAATGACTGCAAGCCATCACCTGCCAGACCTCAGCTGCTCACCGATGCCCCCCTTGCTCCAGAGACAGTGCAGCCCACACGCTGGGCCCTGGGCCCCATGCCTGCTGGCCTGACCGGTGGTGGGGAGTGTCACCCTTGAGCCCGGAGCCCCAGCCCTTCCCCCGGGGGCTGGTGCGGGGCATTCATGCCCTGCCAATTTGTTAGGGATGCCCCCTCACATCTCCGTGGAACCCACAAAACCTCCAGCTGCCTCTCTAGGGCCTGGATTGCTGTCCTGGCACAGACGGCTTCTCACCTCTCCTGCTGGTTTGGGACCCAGCCCTCGGATCTAACCAGATCCTTGCTTCCAGCACGAAGTAATTAAAGGCTGCAAGCCGTTACTTAAACAAGCTGCTCCCGGTGATGTGGGTCCTGGCGAAGTGGTTTGCCCATGGAATCGCCACGACCAGTGGGGATTCTCACTCATGCTGTCTCACCCATGCCAAATAAGCCGTGTCACGAGCTTCTCTGTCCATCTCTGAACTTTTTTTTGTTTTTTAGTTTATTTATTTTGAGAGAGAGAGAGAGTGGAGAGAGAGAAAGAGATAGCACAGATTGGAGAGGCACAGAGAGAGAGGGTGAGAGAGAATCCTAAGCAGGGTCTCTGCTGTCAGCTCAGAGCCCGGCATGGGCTGGAACTCATGAACTGTGTGATCCTGACCTGAGCCGAGATCAGGAGATGGACTCTTAACCGACTGAACCCCCGCCACGTGCCCCCATCTCTGAATTTCTAAGATGCTGGTGTCCAGCCACAAAGTCCAGTTGCATTGGACGTATCCCTGGCACCTCCTTTGCCCTGCCTGCCCCTTGCTTGGATTGGACCCACCTCTGCCCGTAAATGCCCTGGGGTCCACGGTCAGGTTTCCCTTGCTTTGTATCCTGCCAGCAGTCTTACAATCAGCCTGCAGAAACCTGGCGGCCTTCTCGCCAGGCCAGGGATGGTAAAAGCTCATGAAATGTGTGTGTGGTGTCTGTTGTCATAACAACTGCGCTGGGGAAGTGAGGCCACAGGCCAGCAATGTGTTGTGGAAACGGGTATGAAGTAATAAGAAGGCTTTTTTTTTTATTTTTGAAAAGGTGTTCCTGACCCTTTTGCAAGATTCTGCAAAACAATCAGACATTGCTCCGGGAGCTGGTTTGGGGCGGCAGGACAATGGGCCTCCAGAGAACTGTAAGTACACGACATCTGTTGGCATTTCTGCTGTGGGGACAACGTCAGCATCCTTCACTCGAGACCCCTCAGTGGAAAGGTGCAACATGAGGGGACTGAGGACAGCCAGGGCAGTAACTGGGGAGGCAGCGGCGGAAGGCTGAAGGCCTTGTCCTGATTTGTATAAGGCAAGCGCGTGTTTAGGGCGCACTTTCATCTTTCCTTCGGTTTCTTCGTTTATAACGTCAGAGTAAGGGTTCTGGTCTGGTGTCCCCCGCATCGCGCACAAGGTGACTCAGTCTGCATTCCCCGCGGGCCTGTGACGCGGGCGCCGCGCAGGGAGCCTCCAGATGGCAACTCTGCCTGCTTGAGGCCTCTGTCCCTGCTGGACCTCAGTGTGGACCTAGGTACGGGTGCAGACATCTGAGCGTGCGCGCGGGCACAGGAGCCCGGCCGGAAGCCAGCTGTGGTTTCCAGGGGTGTGGCTGTCCACTGCAGTCGACACAGCTGCTGCCTGTTTAAGAGCATCCGAGCACCGGGGAGTGCTGAGCTGGACCTTGGAGGCCGGGGGGCAGAGAGACAGGGGGACAAAGTGCCAGTTGTCCCCTTCCTGCAGATCTGGTATAACCAGACGGGGGGAAAGAAAAGACAAACTTGTTTTTGGGCTTTCAACTCAGGTCATGACGTCACGATTCTTGAGTTCAAGCCCCGTGTCAGGCTCTGTGCTGACAGCATGGAGCCTGCTTGGGATTCCCTCTCTCTCTCTCTCTCTCTCTCTCTCTCTCTCTCTCTCTCTCTCTCTCTCTCTCTCTCTCCTCCCCTACTCTCACACCTGCTCTCTCTCAAATGACCTGTTTTAGGCATTGTAATTGGCTTGCACTGGTTTCTTTTAGTGGTTTTAATTTGCTTTCCCCTAACGATTCAGTCGATTGGGCGCATCTGATGTAAGCAGTTGTACTGAGGTACAATTCACATACCATACAAGTCACCCACTTGAAGCATACCATTCAGCGGCTTTTAGTGTTTTCGGAGTTGGGCATCCATCCCCCCATGTCGGCTGTGGGACAGTTTCCGTTACCCCGAAAAGAAAATGTGTGTCAGCTTAGCTGTTCTTCCTGTTGCTCTGGTAACCTGTTAACCGCCGTCCATTTCTGTACAAGTGTCTACTCTGGGCATTTCATATAAATGCAGTCATGTCATATGTGTCCTTATTGACTGGCTTTTTTTGTTTTTAAGTTTATTTATTTATTTTGAGAGAGATCATATGAATGAGCGAGCAGGGGAGGGGCAGAGAGAGAAGGCAAGGGAGAGATTCCCAGGCAGGCTCCACGCTGTCCCCCGCAGGGAGGGGTGGAACACACGAACCATGAGATCATGACCTGAGCTGAGATCAAGAGTTGGACACTTAACCAACAGCCCCCCACTCCCCCGCCCAGGTGCCCCTTGACTGGCTTTTTCACTTAGCATCATGTTCCCAACAAGGGTCATCCATATTGTAATGTGTGTCAATCCTTCATTTTCTGTGATTGAATACTCTTCCTCTGTATGGATATACTACATTTTGTCCATTAGTGGTTGGTCATTTGGGTTGTTTCTCATGTTTGGCTTTAATGAATATGTCATCACGAACATTTGTGAACAAGGTTTTTACGGGTGTGTATTTTCTCTTGGGTACATGCCTAGGAGTGAAATTGCTGGATTGAAGGCTTAGCCGTATGATGGATGGACCACCACGCCGTTACCCAAAGTGGCTACACTTTCCATGTTCCCCCTATCACGACAGGGGGTCTAGTTTCTCCTGCTTGCCTGCCGGCACTTGTGACTGCCTGTGGTGTGGACCCCAGACAACTTAGGGGGTGCGAGGTGCTCCCTCCTTGTGGTTTTGGTTTGTATTCCCCTGGTGGCTGACAACACAGAGTATCTCTTCGTCAGCTTAATGAATGTTTGCACATTGTTTTGGAGAAATGTCTGTTCAGACCTTTTGCCCATTTTAAAAACTGGGCTAATTTTATTTCTGGAGTTGTAAGAGTCTTTTATTATCGAATTGGGAGAAGTGGGATGAGGGAAGTGGGATGAAAAACCATGGGGTTTTTTATAGACACCTTTTATGTGTTTCTATTTATTTCCAGTTTGATGAGGTTTTTGTCATGAAGGGGTTGGGGAATATTGCCAAATGCCTTTTCTGCATCTAGTGAGATGATCATATGTTTTTTTGGCCTTTATTTATTGATGTGATATACACGATTGGATTTTTAGATGTTAGAGCAGCGTTTCATTGACCAACTCAAATTCCCCTTGGTTTCATGGAATGTAATTCTTTTAATAGATTGCTGGATTTGATTTGTTACTATTTTGTTGGGGGTTTGGAGTCTATGTTTGTAACAAGGAATGGTCTGCATTTCTGTTTTGTTTTTCTCTTGATGTCTTTGTCTGGTACTGCCATTGTGGTATTACATCACAGCATGAGTTGGGAAGTATTTCCTCCTCTTGTGTTTTTTTGGAAGTATTAGTGAAGAATTCATTCTTTAATACATATCTGGTCAAATTCATCAGTGAAGTGATCTGGGCCTGAATTTTCTTTGTGGGTAGTTTTTAAAGAAATTAATATTTCAGTTTCTTTACTTGTTATACATCTATTCAGATTATTTCTTTTTCCTGAGTCAGTTTCGATGTTTTGCGTCTTCTGACACAAGTCCGTTTCATGTGAGTTACCTGATTTATTAGCGTCCAGCTGTCCATAGCACCCATCCATGATCCCTTTCATTTAGGTGGGGTTGGTAGTAACCAGACTCTTTAGTTTCTGAGTCTAAAAATTTATACCTTCTCTCTTTTTTTGAGGGGTTACTTTAGCTAACGTGTTGTCAATTTTGTTAATCTTCTCACAGAATCCGCTATTATTTTCAGGGATGCTTTATTGATTTTCTATTTCTTATTTCATGAAGTTCAGCTCTGATTTTTATTCTTTCATTCCTTTGACTTGTGTTAGGTTTGGTTTGCTCTTTTTTTCCTGCTTTGAGATCTTTCTTGTACACCAGCATTTACGGCTGTGAGTGCCCCTCTGCACCCTTTCTGTGGGTCCCATAGTCTGGGGAATTGTGTCTTTACTTTTGTTTATGTACAAGTATTTACTAACTTTTCCATTGGTTTCTTCTTTGGCTCATTGTTAGTTTAAGATGATGCTTTTGTTTTTATTATTTTGATTATTATTTTATTTTTTCCCTCTTTTATTTAATGCATTTTATTTATTTATTTATTTATTTATTAACATAGTTTATTGTCAAGTTGGTTTCCATATAACACCCAGTGCTCTTCCCCACAAGTGCCCTCGTCCATGCCCATCACCCCCCTTCCCCTTAACCCCTCCCCTTTCAGCCCTCAGATTGTTTTTAGTATTCAAGAGTCTCTCCAGATTGGCCTCCCTTCCTCTCCCTAACTCTTTTTTCCCTCTTCCTTTCCCCATGGTTCTCTGTTAAGTTTCTCCTGTTAGACTTATGAGTGAAAACATGATTATTATTTTTAAAATGTTTAAGTAATCTCTATGCCCAGTGTGGGGCTTGAACTCATGACCCCACACTGGGGTCTTTCTTCCAACTGAGCCAGCCAGGTGACCCCATGATTATGTTTTTAAATTTATACATATTTGTGACTTCCACAAATTTCTTTTGGTTATTACAGTTTAATATTGTCCTACTGTGACCAGAGGAAAAATTTTTGTATGATTTTACACCTTTGTAACTTATTAAGGCTCGTTTATGGGCTAGAATATTGTCCACCATCAGAGTGCTCCTTGTGGTCTTGAGAGGAGTGTGTATCTCTCGTGATGGGTGGTGTGTTCCTTAGATGACTCTTCTGTCCTCCTATCTACACCGCTGTTCCAGTGTGTATTTCTTCCTTGATATTCTGGTAGCTCATTTTATCCAGTAGTGAACTTTGAGTTTTGTTTCCAGCTCAATTCCGGTTTGTCTGTTCTTCCCATGGCTTCTGTCAGATTTCGTTTCACGTGTTTTAGCACTCTGTAGTTGCATAAGTCATGCTTTCTGTCTCTTCTGGACCCTTTCTGTCCATGCTGATGCTGTATCTGACGAGCCATTTTCTCAGGAATGTTGTAGAACTTCTTGGATTCCAGTAGTATTCTTCATCAGGCCAAATCCAGACCTTTTTCAAAGATAATTTCTCTGTTTTTGGATCTGCAGAGATATTCGGGGCTGGAGGGGACTACACCACGAAGCTTCCTCAAAGCCCTCTGGTTTGGTTGAGTGGATCTCTGAGACACATCCATCACTTTAATTTTTATCTTTTTCATCTAAAGAGTTTATTAGTGAAAGAGAACACCAAATGATTGATCCATGTGGTGAATTGTAATATTCATTCATTCATTCATTCATTCACTCACTGGGGTAAAATAGACTTCATTTGAGTTTTACCATTTTCAAGTGTCCAGTTCTGTGGTATCTATCACGTACATTAAAATTCGTTTGCAGCCATGACATATCCGTCTCCAGACTTCTCTCACCTCCTCGACCCAAAACTGTACACAGTAAACCCTGGCTCCCTTCTTCCCCGCTCCTGGCGGTTACCCTTCCACTTTCGGTCTGTATGAAGCTCACTGTTCTAGAGATGTCACGCAAGAGGAAGCGTACGCTGTTTGCTCTCTGATGATTGGCCTGTCTCACTTATCCTAATGGCTTTGAGGTTCCTCCACCATGAAGCAGGTGCCAGAATCTGCTGGATGTATGAGTCAGGGTATGTGGCAAGGGCCCCAGGGTCCCCAGGCCTCTCCAGCCCCACTCTCCCTGACTCCCAGGCGCTCACCCACATGGGAGCTCTCGGAACCCCATCCTTTCAGGTTTTTATGGCAGCTTCATTACACCAGCATGATTGATTAAATCACTGGATGCTGGCCAGGGAGGGTCAAGTGGAGGTAGGACATTCCAACCCTGTAGTTATGTGGTGGGTTCCCCTGGCCCTCAGTTAAATGAGTCCCAAAAGTCATCTCAATAAGGCCGTTGATATAACAACACATACCCTTGTTGCTGTCATCACTTAGGAAAATCCAGAGGTCTGCAAGAAAGGGACAGAGAACAAATGCATGCCGCTTTTTAAAAAAATTTTTTTTCATGTTTTATTTATTTTTGAGAGAGAGAGAGAGCATGAGCCGGGGAGGGTCAGAGAAAGAGGGAGACACAGAATCCAAAGACAGGCTCCAGGCTCTGAGCTAGCAGTCAGCACAGAGCCTGATGCGGGGCTCGAACCCATGAACCGTGAGATCATGACCTGAGCCGAAGCCGGACGCTTAACCAACTGAGCCACCCCCAAATGCATGCTTCTTATTATAAATCATATCTTCTTTATTTAAAAACATTTTTAGTATTTATTTTCAAGAGAGAGAAAGAGAGAGAGACAAAGAGACAGAGTTTGAGTTGGGGATGGACAATGAGAGAAGGAGACACAGAATCTGAAGCAGGCTCCAGGCTCTGAGCTGTCAGCACAGAGCCTGATGTGAGGCTCGAACTCAAGAGTCATGAGATCATGACCTGAGCTGAAGTCAGATGCTTCACTGACCGAGCCACCCAGGTGCCCCTTATTATAAATCACAGTATCACTAGACCACAAGCTCTTAAGAGGTCTCTCCTCCAAGCCCATTGAGCTTATTGGCAGAATTCAGTTCCTTGTGGTTTTAGGACTGATGTCCATGTGGATCAGCTGGCTGTCGGTTTGGTTTGCTCTCAGAGCCGAGAAGTCATTCTGGAATCTTAGCCACATAGTTTCCTCCCAGCAGGACATATTTCTTCTTCAAAGTGAGCAGGAGAATCTCTGTTTTGATTTACTGAAAGGTGACCGATCAGTGACTAGATCTGCCAACGCTCTTTACCTCTTCTGCATGTGTAATCCAGTGGTAGGAGTGACAGCCATGTGTTCAAGGTCTTACCCACACTCAGAGGGAGGGGCCTGGAAACTTCTATGAAGTAGGAGTGATTGCAGGGCCATTGTAGACCTCTTCCTGCGAAATCATTGTTACAATATGCCAAATTGAATTCCCCTTCAGGTTTATTGGCTATTTGAATTTCCTGTCTTACAACACGGCTGTTGCTTTCATTTGCCCATGAATGATGTATGTTTGAAGGATAGTGTCTTAAATTTGCTTTACCAACATCAGCTGCTTATGTCTTATCACAAATCGCCTATTTCTTTTTTTGAGAGAGAGAGAGAGAGCTCAAGCAGAGAAGTGGCAGAGGGAAAGAGAATCTTAAGCAGGCTCCATACTCAGTGCAGAGCCCAATGTGGGGCTCTATCCCACAACCCTGGGATCATGACCTGAGCCAAAATCAAGAGTCAGATGCTCAACTGACTGAGCCACCCAGGCGCCCCACAAATGGCATATTTCTTGATAGCACAATCAGAGGGTTTTACAGGGGTCACCACCACCCAGGTCCAGATAGAACATTCTAGCACCTTGCTGGGCCCCTCTGCCCAAGTCAGACCCCACCCCTAACCCCTCACCTTACAGTAACTGTGCATGTTCTTGGACTTCATATAAATGGAGGGGTCATCGTATATGCACAGAGTCTGTGTTTTTTCCTCTGTATTTTACTTCTTCGATCCATTTATGTTACTCCTTGTGTCATTTCTACATAGTCATATTCTACTGCATATATCATAATTTGTCTCTCTTTTACTGTGTATATACAAATTTTGTTTTAACTGGGCTGTATGCCCAGTTATTTTCTCTTTTTATTATTAGCATTTTACCTAAAGGTTTCATTTCTGAGCATTCATTTATTTTAAGGTGCATTAGTTAATGACTTTTTTATGTAAGAGCAAATTTAAAGAAAATATGATTATGTTCTCATAAACATTTTGTCATTCTTGAGAACTTAGGATAATTTACATGAAAAAGGCATTGCCCGAATACATCCTCTTTGTGATGGTGATGCATCTGTTTTGAAAAAAATGGTAATTTCATGTTCCAAATTTGGGGGACATTATGAAAATCCATGCAAATATGTTAGAAATAAAACATATGCAAAAAAACTAATGTTATATGAAAAAGAGCGGTGTTTTAAATTTAAAAAAGAACCCCGAGGAAAGAAACATTACAGTGTTTTCTATTACTTTTATAAAATATGATATAAAAATGCAATTTTATTTATCATTCAAGTTACAAATTATGGAACTGGGAAAAAAGTCATTAAAATATCTATTTAAGTATTTCATTACTTAGAACAAAATGGGGGACCAGGATTCATCACAACAAATTTGCTATGATATCGCCTGCATTTCCCAGTTTTACTGGGTTCTGCAAATCCTCCCACGGAGCTCCACAGGAGACATCTCCCTAAGTGAAATTTATATTACTTAGCAGGTATAACTTTATCAAAGTCCTAGATCAGGATTCTGGAGAGAGGGTGAGAAACCGTCTTCTGGGTAAAGTGCTCAGTCACTTTTTAGGGATGAGGGAGCGTGATCCACACTCGAGAAAAGGTAACTTCTGGAATAATCACTTCCCAAAACCTTTCCCTTTCTGTTGATGCCCTCAGAAATTACTTTTTTGTTCAGATTCCTGCCCCTGGCCGCCCCTGCCCGTGGGCACCCCTTACCTCCACACTTGCTGTATATCTTTAGAAAGTCTTCGAGGGGGCTCGCTCTCAAATAACTCACTTACTGCTTCTCTGAGAGATGGATGAAGGCAAAATAATATATAAAAATATATTTTTTAAGGATTGGGAGCCTAGTCATGCCAGAGAAATGAGTTATTGAGACCCGTGCCTGGAAGGGCATATCTGTTTCTGCATGTCAGGTGCAAGTTATTCCTTCTTGGACCCGAGGCCATCGATCAGCTGTCTGGAGCAGATCAGATCCTAGGAGACGCGTTCTCTGTGCATTTTCTTACTTAATCCCCCTGGACTTTTTGGAAATAGGCTTTCCTGCCACCATTATTCGGCTGTAGAAACTGAGCCATAGAGAAGTTGCCTGATTTGCCCGAACCCTGGTGGGTCCGCCACGAAACTCCCACCCAGACACAGAGCCGGGGCAGTAGTCTCTTTGGATGAAAGAAAATATAATCTTCAGATCCGTCCCTTTTCTGCAAAGGCTTTCCCAAGTTCCCAGACTACTGTGCGTTAACAACGTTTGAAAGACGCGTGGGTGTAACTGGTTTCACTCTTGGACTTCCCGGAAGAGGTAGTGATCTCGCACCATCATGATGACCTAAGGAATTTGTTAGAGCATGGAGTCCTGAGCCTCACCCCCTGGTTTCCCAATTCGGTGGTCCCTGGGTGGGGCCCGAGAACTTGCATTTCTCACTAGCTTCCTGGTGGTACTGTGGGTCCAGGCAGCACCCCTGGATGTCCACCGCTTCGGGGTGATAACCAGAGCAGGATTCTGTCTAGAACAACAAATTCTGGGTCTCTTTTCTTTCTGTTGATTCCCAGTGTTCTGGAATGAATTCTGTCCCCCCCAAATTTGTATGCTGAACCCCTGGGACCTCAGCATGTGACTGTATTTGCAGGTACAGGATCTTTGGAAAGCGCCTTAGGGTAACAGTGAGACAGTGAGGGGTACAAGTAGGTCCGCACCCAGTCTGACTGGTGTCCTTGTGAGAACCGGTGATTGGGCAGAGACCGCAGTCCCCACAGAGGGGAGACCCCGGGGAGGGGGGACCTGAAGAAGGGCCCCAAGGGAGAAGCCTCAGAGGACACCAACCCTGCAGTCACCTGACTGCAGTCTTTCTCTTTCTTCATTCATCTGTGGATGGGCTTCTGCTGGTGTGAACGGTGTGTGGTTCCCTGGGGGATCCTAGCATTGCATGGGATCTCTCCAAGACCCTGCTTTCCCTTTATGTGCATATCTGCCCAGTAGTGGGGTTTGTGGATCACAGGCTAGTTCTGGTTTAGGTTTTTGAGGAGCCTCCACACTGTCCTCCACAGTGGCTGCACCAGTTTGTGTTCCCATCAGCAGAGCATGGAGAGCTCTGGTTTCTTCTTGTCCCAACAAAAGCTTCTGCATGGCTTAGGGATTGGCTGAATGAGAAGGAAACACCCCGGCTGGGAAGAACCTGTTTGCATCCCATAGATCAGATAAAGGGCTGATACCTGCAATGTATAAGGAACTCCTGTAAGTCCTGTAACTCAATAGCTAAAAGACAAGTGACCTGATTAAAAAATGAGCCAAGCAGAGGCATCTGGGAGGCTCAGTCAGTTGAGCATCCAGCTCTTCATTTCGGTCTTGAAGTTTGTGAGATTGAGCCCCACATTGGGCTCTCTGCGGGCAGCGTGGCGCCTGATTAGGACTGTCTCTCTCTCTTCCCCTCCCCTGCTCTCTTTCCCTCTCAAAATAAATAAACATTAAAAAAATGAGCAAAGTACTTGAACAGACATTTTTCCAGAGATGGATAACAGGTGCATGTCGTCATCAGGGGACGTGGAATCAGAACCACAGTGAGACGCCACCACCCCCCTGTTAGAATGACTGCCATCCACAAAAACAAAAAAACAAAAAAAAAACGGAAAAAAAATAAAACTTGGATGGTTATTGAAATGGCAGATCCTTAGGCTCAGCTTCCATAAATTTTAGGACTGAGACATTTACAGGTTTTAACAAAAAGCCCAGTTTTCTTTGTTTCCGGTGCGCTGTAGACACCACTATGAGAAACATCCAATTATTAGAGTCTCATCAAGGTCAAAGTTCAGGTGAGCAGTCAGGTCACATAACTGTGGGGTTCAGAGTGAATCTGGGAAACAGGTGTTTTCTGCTTGTAACCCTCCCTTTTCCTGCTCCCTTCCTTCCTTCCCTCCATTCCCCCTCCCTTCCCTCCTTCTTCCCTTCCTTCCCCTGTCCCTCCTCCTTCGTTCTCTCCTCCCTTCCTCCCTCCTTCCCCGTCCCTCCTTCCTCACTCCCTCCTTCCTCCCTTCTTTTCCTTCTCCCTACTTTCCTCCTCCCCTTCTTTCCTTCCTCCCTTCCCTCCTTCTTCCCTCCCTTCCCTTGTCCTTTCCTCCTGCCTCCTTCCTCCCTTCCCTCCTTCCTCCCTTCCTTTCTCCCTCTCTTTCCACCTCCCTCCTCCTTTGCCTCCTCCCTCCCTCCTTCCCTTACAAAGAAGCCTCAGCCTCACCTCCCTGCCCCATGTGAGGTCTGAGGTCGCAGCTGAAATTCTCAGCTGTCAGTCCCACGTTACCTAAAACCTTCCCCTTTCCCTCCCACCATTGAACTCTCTGTATTTCATTCCTAATTGCTGCTCCTTGTGATGATGGAAAGCAGTGTGGCAGTGATTAATCTGAAGGGTCTGCAGCCTCTCCTTTGCCGTTTGAGACAATCCTGTTTGAACAGCCTCTCCTGTGCGAGGAGCCTGTAATTCTCGGCCTCTTCAAAGAGCTGTTCCAAATTCTGCCTGTGTCTCGTCCGCCGAACCGCAGTGTTCAGCCCGGAGCGCCGTCTTCTCTGCTTTGTCCACATTGCCTCCAGCTTCAAACGCCGCGTCCCCGGCCAGCAAGGCTGGGAGGGAACAGGTGGGGGGGGGGGGGAGGACGTGCCTGATGCCAATTACACGTGCCAGAGAAGGTTGGTTTGCCCGGATCTTGGAGAGCTGCTAGCAGGGGGCTGTGCGGAAGTCAGTGTGTCAGAATAAAGATGCAATTGAAATAGACTCGGCTGAGAAACGGTGGCAGCAGGTGCCAGGGAGCAGCTGCACCTGCGGGGGTGCGAGAGGCTGGGGGAGCGTGTGAGGCTGGTAGCCTCGTGGGGCACAGCTGCCCAAGGGAGCCCTGAGGCTGGGGAGGAGGAGCAGCATGCAACCTCGCCCCTGACCTGGACTCGCCCCTTCTCATGACACATTTGACAAAGGAGGTACCTGGCTTGTCTTAGGTGTGCCCCTCGCCCCCAAGATCCTGGTGGGAAACTGGGGAAATTGAGGCAAGAATGGCCCTGGGCAACCTTTGGGAACATATCTATTGTAGGGGTCCAGGGTGGAATGTTTTATTTTATGCGTTTATTTAAAATGTTTAATTAAAATTTAATTAAGTTTTTTTACATTATATTTATTTAATTTTATTATTTTGAGGTGGGAGAGGGAGGCAGAGAGAAAGGGAGACACAGAATTGCTAGCGAGCTCCAGGCTCTGAGCTGTCAGCACAGAGCCCAATGCGGGGCTCGAACACACGAACTGTGAGATCATGACCTGAGCCAAGGTTGGATGTTTAAGCAGCTGAGCCACCCAGGTGCCCAATGTTTATTTATTCTTGATAGACAAAGAGAACACGAGTGTGGGAAGAGAAGTGAGAGAAGGAGACACAGACTTGGAAGCAGGCTCCAGGGTCTGAGCTGTCAGCACAGTGCTTTTTAAAGGACAGAAAAAGTGGGGTGCCTGGGTGACTCAGTCGGCTAGGCGTCCAACTCTTGATTGTGGCTCAGGTCACTATCCTGGGGTCGTGAGTTCAAACCTTGCATTGGGCTCTGTACTGAACGTGGAGCCTGCTTGGGATTCTCTCCCTTCCTCCCTCTCTCTGCCCCTCCCTACTCACATGCATATATATGCACACTCTCTCTAAAAGAAAATATCAGAAAAAGTGATTCCTCACCTGTTTAGCAATTGGAAGCTTTGGAGGTGTGACACAGAAAATTCCTCTTCTACCTAGATCTCTTTTTTCTTTTTTTAACGTAAAAAATCCTGTATGAGGGTGTCAGGCAGGCTCCGTCCATGAAATGTGCGACTGACTCTTGATTTCTGGGTCATGAGTTCGAGCCCCAAGTTGGGTGTAGAACCTACTTAATAACCACAAACAAGCCTTAATAAAAGTAAAAATCAAAATCATGTATGAAAAAGAGCAATGTGGTTGTTATAAGAGATGAGCAGGTAAAGCATTATACAAGTTGAATAAAACAATGTGAAATTATTTTCAGAAACCGGTTTAGATAAATATAGCCTCTCCTTGTTAGCTTGTTAAACAATTAAACATAATTAACAAAGCTCTTTTTGAAAGAATATTCAACCAGGGTGCCTGGGTGGCTCGGTTGGTTGAGCGTCCCACTTTGACTCAGGTCAGGATCTCATGGTTCATGAGTCTGAGCCCTGCATTGGGCTTTGCGCTGACAGCTCAGAGCCTGGAGCCTGTTTCGGATTCTGTGTCTCCTTCTCTCTCTGCCCCTTCCCTGCTCACACTTTGTCTCTCTCTCTCTCTCTCTCAAAAATAAATAAACATTAAAAAAATTTAAAAAAAAGAAAAAATGAAAGAATATTCCACCAAGATTGAAGTAACATAGTTTGGTTTTAAAGTTCTATACTTTTTGTTTCACCATGTTTATTACTTAAGAAATCATTATTTTGGGTTTTGTGTCATATTATTAAGCATACCACCGTCACAAAACATCTTCCTTTACTCTTATTTTTCCTTTTGTTCTTTTTTCTGTTTCTTCATTTTCTTCCCCCCTGCCCCATCTCCTCTCCTACCTCTCTTAGCAAGAGGACATTCTATGTGATTTTCTTCCACAATTGGTATGAATGAGGCAAATCATGAGTGGTACGAAAGTCGTACAATGCTAGTTTGAGGATAAAGATAGAGGAATAGCCTGTCCAGGCCTTTTGTTTTACAGGTGAGAAGCCAAGAGACCACCATGGCCAGTCGGAGGTGTCTGAGGTCTTCTGGCGAGGCAGGGCTGGCCCTCCCGCCCCCGGCCAGACGCTGGGGGTTGGTGGTGGTAGTCTTTCCCAGGGACGTTTCCAGTGTTGACACCCATCTACCTGTTTACAGGCATCCCTTGTTTTATTGTGACTCATGTTATTGAGGTCTGCAAATTTTACCCTTCTTATTTTTAAATGTTCCATTTATTTTGAGAGAGTGCACATCAGGGGAAGGGCAAAGAGAGGAAGAGAGAATCCCAAACAGACAGCACAGAGTCCGATACAAGGCTTGAACTTGAGAACCATGAGATTGTGACCTGAGCAGAAGTCGGACACTCAATGGACTGAGCCACCCAAGAGCCCTATAGATTTTCTTTTTTTGCTCCGGTAGATTTTTAAATGAACTACATATTTATTCCTGCTATTTGTCCATTATTTGTTTGCGGTATTCATTTTTTTAAAGATTGACTTGAAAGCATTACATTTGTGATGGTTTATTTTAAAAGCTTCAAGAACATATGATTCAGCAAATCATATTCAAATGATTTTGAATTTTCCAGATCTGAAATATGAGATCATATTCTGGGGTGCATGCTGAGTCCTTGATATTTTAAGGTTCTCACTAGGTTAGAACAACTGAAGCCACCTGACCCTTCCACCCCCCAAAGAAATCTCTGGACATTTTTTCTAAGTAATTGAGGGTCACTGTAAATGGAATGCATAATTATGGACACCACTGGATTCTTTAAATAGAATTACACTTATAAGTCAGATAAGACAATTCATCACAATTTGGTCCAGCATTTAATTTTGTCTGTTAAATTATTCATGTGAATGTTTTTATGAGGTTAGCCATAAATATTTGATTGGTGGTTGATTCATGACCATAAATTATCTTAGTCCTTTATTTCCCCCAATTATGTTCAGTTAACACATGGGAAGGTGGGGGAGAATTTATTTTTCTTAATAATGAGAAACGCCTTTCGCCACAGACGTATTGAGCTTGTCTGATGAGTGCTACAATGGCTGGTGGTCGACATTGTCCCTGTTCACTAGTTTCATAAGTGTCGTAATAAGAATCCTCATTACCTAGAAGGAAAATATAAATCTCTGTTTTACAGCTGAAGGAAATGACATTCTGCGGGGTTGGGAATTCCCAGAGGTCACCTGACACCTTGGTGGCTCAGACTGAATTCCAGTCACGTGTGATTCATGAGCTTGGCTCACACCCCCTTCCCCCCACCTCCCCGACCGGCCCCCCCTCACCGCCGGCCACAAGTGACTGTTGTGATTGGTCCTCTCTGAGCAAACCAGTGGGCAATTACAGGGGCATCTTCTGTGCTCCTGTTCTCCATCAGCTGGCATATTTACTAAGTAGTCTCCAACACCCAGAAAAGCCACATTCTGTTTCCATTTTCTGTGCACCTGGCTGCATAGATGAAAACTTCCCCGGTGTAAATAGGTGTTTGCAGCCATTGCCTGCAGTAGATGTATTTGAGCAGGTGCCTAGTTAGGGAGGCAGCTGAGTGCAGGTAGCTTAGATGGGACTGTCAGAAGATGCCACTTAAAGGCTACTTCGAGGGCACCTGGGCAGCTCAGTCACTTGAGCGTCCAACTCTTGATACCGGCTCAGGTCATGATCTGATGGTTCCTGAGATCAAGCCCCGAGGCCGTCTGCACAGAGCCTGCTTGGGATTCTCTCTCTCCCTCTCTCTCTTTCTCTGACCTTACTCTACTTGCTCTTTCTCTGGAGAGGGGAGAGGGGCTGGACACAGAGGTAATGGTGGAGAATGTCTTCATGATGAAAGCCCCAGAAAATTCCAATAATAAGGGGTTCAGCTGGCTCTCAGGGAGGTGAATGCGTGGAGGTGTTGGGGATATACCGGAGCACCGTGTCCCTTCCAGAACACCTCGCCCAGCGCGTCTCTTCCATGTGACTGTCCATATGCGGCCTGTGTCATATCCCTTTGTAAGCTGGTCCAAACGAGGGCCTGTTCCCCAGGTTCTGTGAACCACTCTAGCATGTGGGTCAAACCCAAGACTCGGTCACTGGAACCTCTGATCTACAGTCAGTGGCTCGTAAGGGCAGGGGACAACTTGGACTTGTAGCTGGTGTCTAGAGCACGGGAGGGGCAGTCCTGTGTGACTGAGCCCTCAGCCCATAGAGGCTGACACTCTGTCCGGAGACAGCACCCGCAGTGAGACCTCTTGTAGGCCACTCAGTGGCATCACGGACACGTGCTTGATGCGTGGAAAGAAGCCTGACGCTTGGTGACCAGAAGCGTCAGAGGTGACGTGTTCTCTCGGAGGGTGAAGGAGACATGCCAGGAGGAAGTAGGGCCTGAGCCCCCTCAGGAGGTGGACTGGACTGACTTCCTGAGGCAGGTCTGTCTCGGTGATGGGGCCTGACCATCCCCATGGCCGTGACTGTTTTCTCACTTCCCCTGAACACGTCCAGACCACCTGCTTGGTACCCACCCTTTCCACTCTGCCCACATGCATTGCAACACTCGATTACCTTGGGTTGGGTCATTTCTTTACATTTTTAGCTCAACCTCTATGTGCTCTTTTTGGAGGACAAAAAATAGCCAGTACCTGCCGAATACTGGGCACTCTTCGAATATTGGACAAAGGAAGAGGTTATTTCAGGAACACATTTTACCCCCAGCTGCTCCTCTATAATTCTGTGCTCACCCCTCTATCAAAAAAATTTATTTTTCAAAATGGGAGTGCGTCTTTAAAAATGACTTCTTTGGAGATTTCAAACGTATTCGCTGTGCTTTTATTAACTGTATTTCATTTTGATATGTGTAGGCGGTGTGGTCAGTTTAGCATACCTGTCTTCTTAGAAGGCCACCTTTGTCCCCAAATCCTTTCTGTTGAGTTTTCCAGCACATTGCAGAAGGGATTGCTAGGAAGACCACGAGCATGGCCGTGTCTGTCCTTCGGACGTGGATTATGGCTGTGGTCCTTGGGTCTGCCTCTCTTTTCCCTCCTATTTTGTCATTTTCACACAGGCTGGTCAGCCTGCCCTGGACAGGTTTATTGTGGCCATGTCTGTGTTGTCATGACACCGAGAGGGTCCTAGCAAGGTGACCAGGGCCTTCCCCACACACGCTTGTGCACTCATGTCCTGCTTTCCAGCCCAGCCTTCTGAGTGCTGCTCCCTGGGGGCCCGTCTCCCAGTAGTGAGATGCAGAGGAAGGAAGGAAGAGAGGACGGGGTCCCTGAAGCCTGGTAGGCTAAGGACGCTCACTTGGAGCTGCAGAGGCACCCTCAGTGCCGCACACACCTCTTCTCCATTGGGGACACCCCCCACTAGGCAAGGAGAGTCGGCGCAGGGGCTGGGGGGATGGTGCCTCCGAACCCTGATCTGGACGTGACCTAGGGCGTCCTCTGGAAGGACCCGGCTGTGGGAACAGAGGGGTAAGGCAGGAGAAGGGAGGTGGCGGAGGGGGCCAGCCGTCTCTGCCCGCCTCCCATGCACAGGGTCCTGCCTGAAAACAGGAGTCCCGACGCTTTCCTGCTGGGGTCCATGTTCCTGGAACACGCTTCATGTTAAGCAGCAAAAACAAGCTCAAAGCTCCCTGCAAAAGCAGGATTGGAGTGGGATCCACGGTGGAGCTCAGTCCTTGCCCTGTTACGGCCCGAGGCGTTCTGTGCACGTACATTTCCAGAGTGTCCGCACTCACTGTGGAGCGTGGGAGTGGGGGGCCCCCGTGTTACAAGCCACCAGGGACATAGTAGACCTCTGGAGGGATCTGCAGACCTGGGCATTGTTGGGGGGTGGGTGGGGCTGGCCTCTGGCAGACTGCATGTCCTTGTCTCTGCAGGTGGCACCCCAGCGGGGACCCCGCGTGCTCCTGGCAGCCCTCAGCCTCTGACTCAGGCAGGGGCTCTCCTGCTGAAGCGACTTCGCCACACCCGCCGGGCCTGGAAGAACACCCTCTCCGACCTGCTGCTGCCTGTCCTATTTGTGGCCTTGGCCATGGGCTTGTTTATGGTGAGGCCTCTTGCCATTGACTACCCGCCCCTCAAACTAACACCTGGCCATTATGACACAGCCGAAACTTACTTTTTCAGGTAAGAACCCCCCACCACTTTTACTTCCAGATTATGTCAGGACGGATTATGAATATCAGTAGCTCTGAAGAATCTCAGATATACATGTGGTTTCATGGTTTTGGTGGACTGCATTCAGAGGGCAAGGTCATGGACTGTATCAGATCCTATAAAACCTTGTTTTTTCCTACACATACATACTTAGATATCCACAATAAAGTTTAATTCGTATATCAGGCATAGGAGAAGGCTAATTATCAGCAATAGTAGAAAAATGATAACAATATACTGTAATAGTTATATGAATGTGGTCTCCTTAAATTTCTTTTTTAAAATTTTATTTAGGGGCACCTGGGTGGCTCAGTCGGAGGAGTGTTCAGCTTTGGCTCAGGTCATGATCTCACAGTTTGTGGATTCGAGCCCCGCGTCAGGCTCTGTGCTGACAGCTGGTTCAGAGCCTGGAGCCTGTTTCAGATTCTGTGTTTCCCTCTCTCTCTGATCCTCCCCTGCTCTCACTGTGTCTTTCTGTCTCTCAAAAATAAATAAAACGCATTTAAAATTTTTAAAAAATATTTTAAAAAATTATTTATTTTTATTAAAATTTCTTTTGGGGTGCCTAGGTGGCTTAGTCAGTTAAGCATCCAACTTTGGCTCAGGTCATGATCTCACAGCTGTGGATTCGAGCCCCCTGTCAGGCTCTGTGCTAACAGCTCAGAGCCTGGAGCCTGCTTCGAATCCTGTGTCTCCCTCTCTCTGCCCCGTCCCCAGCTCACACTCTGTCTCTATCTCTGTCTCTCTCTCTCAAAAATAAATTAAAAAGTTAAAAAACTTTTTTTAACATTTATTTATTTTTGAGAGACAAGACAGAGCGTGAGCAGAGGAGGGCAGAGGGAGAGGGAGACACAGGATCTGAAGCAGGCTCCAGGCTCTGAGCTGTCAGCACAGAGCCCGATGAAGGCCTCAAACCCATGAACCGCAAGATCATGACCTGATCTGAAGTTAGATGCTTAACCGACTTAGCTGCCCAGGCGCCCCTGTGTATTTATTTTTAGAGAGAGAGAGAAAGCACGCACAAGTTGAGGAGGGGCAGAGAGAGAGGGAGACAGAGAGAATCCCAAGCAGGTTCAGCACTGTCAGCACAGAGCCCAACGTGGGGCTCGAACCCGTGAACTGTGAGATCATAACCTGAGCCGCAATCAAGACTGATCTCTTAACCGACTGAGCCACCCAGGTGCCCCTGTCTCTTTACGTATCTATTGTTCTGTAGCCACCCCTTTTCTTGTGAGGACATGGGATGATAAGATGCTGTAGTGTGATTGACCTAGGCCTTGTGAGGTAGTCTGCTGCTGACCTGAAGATGTGTCAGAGGCTCAGCTGCTTCCAGAACCGCAGGTCGGGGGATGACTGTAGCTCACAGAGCCCTCCAGGCTTGCTCTGGGACAGCAGCCAGGAGCTGCATGGTGCTCCCTGTGGAGAAATGTCTGACTTCTCTCTGGAAGGCAGCGAGCCCACGCGCACCCCCAGGCTAGATGAGGTCAGGCTTGCTGCCAAGGAATTCAGAGCGCTGAGTGGGACAGCCAGATGAATTTATATAGGATGTGCTCAGAGCCTTTAGGGGTTTTGTTTTATTGACAGGTGGCTGCGGACCTGAGCATCGTGGGGCCTGTACCCTCAGTTGGCTGGCTCCTCCCAAATTGAGCGTGGCTTCTCTCCCCTGAGCTGGGTTTGCAGTGGCCAGGATAACAGGCAGCATTAGCAAGTGCTGACCAGGCATTCTAGGGGCCGGTGCTCGCGCACCTGTACACTTGGGGGGCAGTGCTTGCACACCTGGAGGGGGACAGTACTCACACACCTGGGGGTGGAGCTTGAACACTTGGGGCGGGGCTTACACACCTGGAGGGGGTGCTGCTCATACACATAGGGGGTGGGGACTGGGCACGGGCTTATTAACTAGGCTGCTCATGGTGCGGGCAACTGGAGGGCATGATTAGTTCTGCCCTTGTCAAATACTTATCTTTATTAAAATAATGAGCTTAATTAGCTAGACTCTTAGCGCCTGCTAATATTTGTCACTTTTACAACGCTGTGTAATTTGGAGTTCAGTTTAAACAAATGCAGACGCAGAAGGCAAAATCGATAATAAACTGTTCAGTTTGCTTCTGTGTCCTTTTGTTAATTATATATTTTTTCCTTGGTGTGTCTTTGTATTCCACAGAGTCTGGGTTTTTAACTCAAAAAGAGAATCCTGCAGTGGTTCGGTTCAGAGAAATGCACGCAGGTCCCCAAGTATTCCTTCTGCAAGTGGGCTTTCCTGGCTAGTTTACGGGCCTGTCCTCATCTTCTTTTCCCACGTGTTTAAAATGAATGGACAAAAAGTATAGAATGCCCCATAAAATGTGTTTCTTGGAAAAAAATGGGGCACATGGGGGTCTCAGTTAGTTAAACGTTCGACTATTGATTTTGGCTCAGGTCACGGTCTCACGGTTCATGGGATCAAGAAAAAAAAAGTAGCAGAAAATGCAGGCTAGCCAAAATAATCATAGAAAAATTCACAGGTAACCCACCAGCTCTATCCACCCTAAACCTAGCGGTGTGGGGCCTTCCCCATGTTAACAGGTAACACGCGTAACACATGCACTTTTGTTATTTTATGACAGTGGTATTCCACTATAAATAGTCTTCATTATTTGCTTTTTTACTCAATACATAACATATTTGTGTATCTGTTGTTATAAATCAGGCCAAACCACATCACCCATTTTCAGGCTGTGCCACAGTATGTTGCATAGAGGTGCTGTAATTTATTTAAAGTCTTTTTTTGGGGCAGATATTGGTATAGGAAAACCAGGCAATTCTGGAGGAGTCCTTTGTCTGGATTCATGCAGCTAACTGTTTCTATTATACATTTCCATTGGAAGTTTGTGGGGGCAACAAGCACCCACATTTTCAAGGTAGGTATTAACAAATTATTCATATCGACGTGCCCCAATTTACAGCACATACGAGCATAAAGGCATTGATCCTGTTCATCATGAGTGTTTATTGCGCGCGCATTCTGTGCCACATGCTGCTCTTGGCGGAGAGAGAACTCCTTTCTCCACATTTTCATGATCCCTTTTATAGCCATATCAGGACTTTCATTGCTTTGTTAGGCAGCTCTTCGGTTGCTATTGAGATGGAATATTGCCAGTTATTTCTCGATTATTTCAGATTTCACCCCGTATGTTGAATATATCCAACGTCATGTGTATTATATGAGCACATCCCACTGTCATGGCTTTGGCCTGCCTGCCCCTTCGCCCTTTCTTCCGTCCTGGCTTCGTCTCTTGGTCCTTCCTTCAGAGGCAGGGGAGAACCTCCCAGGCTGGGTGTTCTGCAGGTTCTGTTTTGAGGAGATTGAAACCCCTTCTTCCCTGCTTTACTGATGTGGCCACTGTGCGTGTTTTCATCAGAAAGCATTTGCCCCTGGTCTCCCAGCAGTGCTTTTGCATTGAAGTCATGCATTCCAAAATTATTTGGAGCCTGAGAATTAGAGACACTGGATTTTGTTTGTTTGTTTATTTATTTATATTTGAGAGAGAGAGAGAGAGCATGAGCAAGGGAGGAGTAGAGAATGAGAGAGAGAGGGAGAGAGAGAGAATCCCAAGCAGGCTCCGTGCTGTCAGTGCAGAGCCTGATGCCGGGCTCGAACCCATGAACCATGAGATCATGACCTGAGCTGAAATCAGGAGTCGGATGCTCACCCGACTGCACCCCGCAGGCACCCCCAAGAACCGTAATTTTTTAAAGACATGACAAGATGAAGGAAAAGGGCTTTGAGCTAAGAAAGGCCAGTTGTGTGCAGGCAAATATGTAAAGGAACGAACGGCGGATAGGACTAATTAGTAATGTCTGTTGTACGGATTTCTCTTGTGTGTGTCTGGGTCGGCGAACGCCTGGAATGGGTGCTGGTGAGTAACCTCTGTCTCTCCTGGTAGAGAGGAGGGAAGGGGCGCATACAAATTTGTGTCCTGCTTTTAGGCAAATGAGGGGGAGGGCAGAGAGCTTTCCTGGTATCTGCTTCTCAGTTACCTTCAGCTCAAGATAATCTGTAAGCCACAGGGGCATCTTGTCTGCCCTTCAACACCACGTGAACAGAGAGACCCACAAGGGGAAGGTCACACACGACAGAGGCTGAGATTAGAGCGACTCACTGGCAGGCGAGTCGTGGAACTCCTAGGATTGGATGGTGGCCTCTTCCCAGCAGCCACGCCCCTTCCCCCCATTCATATGTTGAAGCTTTAACCCCAGTGTGGCTGTGTTAGGACATGAGGTGTCTAAGGAAGTAATTGAGGTTAAATGAGTTGAGTGAGAGATACTTTAGTATTTTCTTCCATGTCTAAGAGTCAGTCTTTTCATGGAGGACATGCATTTGCTGCCGTTTCTCAGAATGTTACAGGTGGGACCCCACCTGTGGTGGCTGCTTGAGCCAGAGGAGATCCCGACGCCCCTCTTCTGTTCTTTTGTTCCAGACTCAACGGAAGGAGCAGGTGCACATTTTCTCAGTGTGTATTTCAGTAGTAGTCATCTGGTTAGGTACGAGGCAGAAAGGAGGATGCTGCCAGAAATGAGCCATACAGATGGAAACGTTTCCTGCTTCTGGTTCTTGTTCACATTCGTTGTGACTGCCCCAGAGCACAGCCGGGGGATGGGGGCCGGTGACTGCCCCCTGTTTGGGCAGCACAACTGCTCTTATTAGGAGCCCACCCCGAGATCACTGCCTGCTCTCTGTCAGGATGATCGCATGCCCTGGCTTGCTGGGCAAAGCAGTCCTGTTTTCTTGGCACACGTTCTACACATGTCCCACTCACTCCCAGAGTGTCCTCCAGGGGGCTGTACGTTATGTGACTGCTCTGTCTGTGCTGACTCTGAGCGTCAGGGTCTGAATCCTAGCGCAGGAATGATTTCCTGTGTGGAACAGCTTCTCCCTGCTCGTACACCTCCTGATGTGCTGCAAGTGTGCGCACACACACACACACACACACGTGCACACGTGCGCCATGCACACACGTGCATGCACACACACGCACACAGTGACGCCTGCTCATGTGCACACATATTCCCGTACACACATGCACACGTGCATGCACACACAACGCACGCACACTGTGGCCCATGGCTCACCCCACTGTTCTCTCACTGTTGCTTCAAATGTGGGCATATTGCCATCTTCTAACATTTGTGCATGATCTCCATGGGGTGCTGCATAGTATTTTCATTGTTTCCTTACTTTCCCTTTAGCCTAACTCCTGGTTAACAGGTTTTAAAAGTCAGACCTGGAGGTAGTTTTCTTTTTCCTTTTTTAAACTTCTTTAATGTTTATTTTTGAAGGAGAGAGAGAGAGACAGAGACAGAGACAGTGTGAGCAGGGGAAGGACAGAGAGAGAGGGAGACATAGAATCTGAAGCAGGCTCTAGTCTCTGAGCTGCCAGCACAGAGCCTGACACGGGGCTGGAACTCACAAGTAGTGAGATCATGACCTGAGCTGAAGTAGGACACTTAACCAACTGAGCTATCCAGATGGCCCCAGTTTTCAAAAAACATTAGGTGCGTTATTTTTGTGCTGACTTTGGTGGTACATAGAAATTTTATTTTTATTTCATTTACTTACATTTTAAATGTTTATTTATTTTGAGAGAGAGAGAGGGAGGGAAGAGAGCACGTGAGAGTTGGGGGATGGGTAGAGAGAGAGAATCCCAAGCAGACTCTGCACTGTCAGCACAGAGCCGGACGCAGGGCTTGAACTCGAAAACTCTGAGGTCATGACCTGAGCTGAAATCAAGAGTCGATGCTTACCAACTGAGCCCCGGGAAATTTTATTACTGTGCTGACAATTCTCAATATAGCCTCATGCCCCTCAAATCTTAAGAGTCAAGAAAATGCAACTATATGCCTACATTAAATTTATTTAATATTTCTTGAGGAATATAAATTTTCATGAAAACTCAATCCAAAGAAAAAAATAACCAATTAGCCTGGAGAGATTCGCTTCCACCAACTTTAGGAGTGATGGGCGCGGACAGTGCCCATGCTGCTTACAGAGGATTTTGTGCTCTGTGAGCGCGGAAAGCCTGGGCTTTGGGGGCTCAGTCTTAGGCCCAGAGGTCTCTAACTGGAATGCCTCCAGGGCCAGTGGGGAAGCCAGGCCTGCCCCGTGCAGAGCTGAGGGGCTGAGGAAGGTGCTCGCTTGTGGCCAACCCTCTCTGACAGCCATCTGACACGCTATTTGGTACACCCGCAAGGGGAAAAGCCAAGTGCACGGAGTGTGTCTGTGCTGGTTTGGGTTCTAACCAACCAGTTTATGATCCAAACTTCTGGCTCCATTTTATCCTAAATCAGCTCGCCAGCTGACGGCTGTTTTCAGAGGCCTCTGGGACTTCCCCGCCCCCACAGGGAACTGCGAACCCAAGAGGTTGGTGGGGACACTGTGCTTGTTCTGGGCACAAGGTGGGCCCCAGGGAAGTGGAAGACAGTTCTCCAGCTCTGAAGAGAGTGGTTTGGGCACAGCTGAGCACCCCTTGTTGGCTCCTCACCCATGGAGAGGGTGGGACCTGAAGGGCGGGGGACCCTTGAGTTGCTCCTGGTTGTCCGTGGGATGATGACCGGATGTCCCAATCGCGGCCTGCTAGACTTCCAGGCTTCTGTGAGGCTCAGCTCAGCCGCCCCATGGACCCCGGGCTCTGCGCTTCAGAAGGACACGATGTAGGGGGTGCCTGCGGGGCTCAGCCAGTTAAACATCCTACTCTTGGTTTCAGCTCAGGTCATGATCTCAGAGTTTGCGATTTCTAGCCCCGTGTTGGGCTCTGTGCTGACTGTGGAGGCTGCTTCGGATTCTCTGTCCCTTTCTCTGCTCCCCCCACCCCCAACTATCTCAAAAATAAACAAACATTAAAAATAATAAGAATGTGATGTAGCTGCACATTTCCATGTGTAAAGAAATCCAACTTCAGCTTTTCTGCTCACTCCCCTGGTGCGCCCAGCGAAACAGGATTATTTTCAAATCTGGCTGAGAAGTCCCTCCCCCCAGCACCCTCAGCCTCCACCTCTCCTCTGTGTGCCCGCCACTCCATGGGGTCTCCCTGTGCTCTAACCATGGCTGGAGATCTCGGCCTACCTTCCAACACAGTGGCTCCCTCAAGGGTCACCATCGAGACTTCCACATCCCTCCATGGTGACTTCTTGCCAGTGTCTAGAAAAAGTTACTTTCATTAAGTATTTGTTAAGTTGAATTCAACAATCAAGGGCACCTGGGTGGCTCAGTCAGTTAAGTGTTGGTCTCTTGGTTTCAGCTCAGGTCATGATCTCATGGTTCACGGGTTCGAGCTCCGCATCAGGCTCCATGTTGACAGGGCGAAGCCTGCCTAGAATTCTCTCTCTCTCCCTCTCACTCTGCCCCTCCCCTGTTCTCTGCCTCTCAAAAATAAATAAAGTGGAATAAAAAAGCAATTGAAATAAGAGGAAGCAGGGAGACTTTCTGGAATCTTCTGGAAGACTTTCCAGAATTAACTTGGGCAGGTCTCTACTTCAAGTTGGCATATGAAATGTGGACCATGGAAAGACAGCCGTCTACACACGGTTGAGAATACGTAGAGGAGACTCCATGGCCCCATCTCCCGGGCCGGGGTTCAGTCCTTGTGGGAAGGGATCTTCCTGATGTGTCGCTAAGTTGACCCCATTGGGAAACCCCATGGGGTTCTACCTGAACGTGGGCTTCACCCTGGCCCCTAGTCCCATCCTGAAGAAGACCTGGACTCAAGGGCACCCCTCTACTCTCTGCCTCCGTTCTCCACAGCCTTCTCCCGGGTGGCCCTGTGTTTGAATTTCCCAATTCCTAGAAGAGCCTCAGCCATATTGGAGTGGGCCCTCCCTCCTCCTGTATGATCTCATCTCAACTAACTACATCTCTGAAGACTCTATTTCCAATCAAGGTCACATTCTGACCTTCTGAGTGGGCGTGAAATTGGGGGGAGAGCACTGTTTATCCCACCACACTTTTTCAGAGTACCTTTCTTATCAGATACCATTGGATTGGGCGCAATTTGTAGTTACTTTTCGAAAAAAGAGTAACTTGGCTTTCTATAAAAAACCGTGCCCTTCTTCTGTCTGCAGAAGGGCAATCAGATATTAAAATTAGTTGAAGACTAACAGTGATGGTGGGTCTACACCTCCTGTGGTTTGCAAGACGGTACCTGGAATGTGGTCTGTGGAGACCTGCTGAGTGTTGTTAACTACCTACTCCCAACATTCACCGTGAGGACTGCATAATTTACTTCTTTCTCTGTACCAATGTACACCTTCTTCCTACGTACTCAGTACCGTTCTTGTGAGGGGATAGTAGCACGTTATTTTGTGGGAATAATTCAAAGAGATGGTGAATGGAAAGCAATTGGTCTATTTCCCAGCAGAAATTCAGTGCTCAGTGAAAGCTGTTTGTACACCCTGGAGTGGACCTAGTACATCATCTGTGCTTCTGGATGGTGTGGGGAAGGCGTGTTGTGATCACCAGCAGGCTCTGGAAAACGTGTTCTTGGCAGAATAACCTTTGAGGTGTCGACTGCCCCTATGTCTCATGTTCTGGCTGCCCTTTCCTTACCCACTTGGTCCTTGCTCACACTTGGCTTTGTCAAGTGGAATATCGAAACTCTGCCCTGACTTTGTATGTCTAATCTCTGACCTCCAAGAGCACTCTTTGCCCCACTCATAGGTATGGCTGTTTCTTTCTCAGTTCAACTTACATGTGATCTTTTTCATGCTCAGCTTCAGCATCCTCTGAGCTTACAGTCCGGCAGGAGAAAACAGATGGCAAATGGCACAGCTCAGACTGACTTGACTGTCCCTGAACAGTGCCCAGCACCGAGCAGGCATCCCTAAAACATTTGCACCCAGATGAATTCAGATCTTTTACGCCCTCCCTCACATATCTTTACCTCCCCCACAGCCTGCGGGTGATGAGTTCTTTCAGCCTGATTCAGCTCAGCTTAGTGCTTTGTGAATCACTGAGCTTAGGAGACTCTGTCCTATCTCTTAGTGGCCTGAGATTAAAATAAACACAGAAGGGTCACTGCCGACCAGGTCCTTGTGCTCATACATGCCAGCTGGGGAGCGAGATGGAGAGTACGTTCAGGCTTCCTGATCTAATTCTCATTCCACAGACCTATACAAAGACACAAGTCCCACCCTCAGAAAGCTCACAGTCGAGCTGAGAGAGAACCCTACAAACATGAACAAGCAAGGCTTCCATGCTATGCATCGATGTTCCGTGTGGGGTTGTACTAGAGCGGATGGGGGGCTCCATCAGGCGGGGGCGGGGCCCAAGGACGGCTTTCTGAAGGCCGTAACACCTGAATGGAGTCCTCAGTGATCCCTGGGTGCTCCGCAGGAAAACAGGAGGAGATGTTTCTCCAGACCCAGAAAGAAACAAGTGTCAGTCACCGTGAGGAGCTGTGAGGTCATCCAGCACGAGTTCTGTTTTCTGGCAGGTGCTGGAAGGCATTCCAAATAGAAAAGGCGCTATCCTGCAAGCCGATTGAAGGGAGACATCACAAGGCTTTAAAATGTGGGCGGTGATAGAATCAGGTTTAGTTTATAATGGCATTTCTTGAGTGGCTGTTTCATGGAGGACTGTTCTCTGGGTCTCTGTTCCGAGGGCCACGAAACCATCCATCTTCCTGTTGGATTGACTGAGCTGCTAACCAACGTTAAACAGGTTACTTTCCTGTAAACTTCTCAGAGCTTTTAATAGGTTGAATTGGCCACACCAAGCCTGTTCTCATCTGTTTGCTTACTTGCATTTAATTATATAATGAGCATCCTTGAAGCCTGCAGCGGGGAGGACTTTATCTGTATTCTGTGTCCCATTCTCCCATCTCTCTGCTTCTGCTCTAAACACCTTCCAATTCTTTATGTGTTAGTTTACGAAAGAATACCATCCTCTGAGAGTGACCTTCTTCACTTAATAAGCGCATCACTAAGGTCTTTGGTGTTGTTGCGTGTTGCTGTATGTGGCTTGTTAATACTGCACAGTATCCCCTGTATGATGTGTACACCACAATTTATTAATCTTCTTAGTGATGGACAGTGTGAGCTCCTTCCAGTTTTCTGCGAACATGAACATTCTAGAATATTCTAACACACACCTCCAGTTTCACCTGTATAAGACCTTCTTGTGAGTACATTCAGAGAAATGTAACTGCCGATCAGTTGTGACTGTTCTACGTCAGGAGATGATGCCAAACTTCTCCAAAGTGGTTATAGTCTCTCCCTTAGGCATCCTCTTAAGTACTTGCATGTATTTCTTAAAAATAATATGCTTTGGGGTGTCTGGGGAGACTCAGTTAGTTAAGCCTCTGACTTTGGTTCAGGTCATGATCTCACAGTTTGTGGGTTCGAGCCCCACACTGGGCTCTGTGCTGACGGCTCAGAGCCTGGAGCCTGCTTCGGATTCTGTGTCTCCTTCTCTCTCTGCCCCTCCCCCTATTGCTCGCACACACACTCTCTTTCTCTCCTAAATATAAATATTTTAAAAAATAAAATAAAATAACTAGCTCAAGAAAACGTTTATGCCAAAAAGGCATATTTTCGTGGCATAATCCCCTTCTAGTCTAAGAATCCCTGTGTTCCATGCGGCCATAACTATGGACATCAGCTAAATTGGGCGCGTATGATGCTTTTATAGGTGTGCCAACATGCAGCAACGGTTTTCACCCCGATGCACATTCTCTCTCCTCCTAAGTGACCTCAGTCTACTTCATGTTCTCCATTCTGGTTCACTTGGAGGTCTTTTGGAACAGCAAATACCCTTCTTTCTGCCTGGTCTGTGAATGATACCCTGGTTTGCACCGGCCTCTCTGTATGCTGGCCGTTTCAGAGTTGTGGGTAGATGGTGGTTCATCACCTTGCAGCTTCAAGGCATGGAGTCTGGTTTGCTTCAGCTCTTCTGGCTCTTTCCCTCACAGGTTATTTTTTTTGTCTCTAATCTTGTAAGATTTCTGCTTTCTTTTTAGACTGTTGTTTTTTTTTCCCATCATTTTCTCATCAGCCCTGTGGATTTCAGTCTAGGGAGCTCTAGTTAACAACAGGAAACCCCTTTGGGGTGATGTTTAGGAATACACATTTGTTCAAACAAGCCCCCTGGGTCACTCTGATGCACAGTTAACTTTGTGAGTAACATGGAGAGAGAAACAGTATCCTGTTTAGGAACTGCCTCAGGAATCAGTATTAAGCACCAATTTTCACTTCCGAGAGTCTGGTAATGACAGATTTCACATGGTTCTAACAGCCCTTTAAAATATAGCCAAGAATTTGAAGACAAAAAGCCAGAGAACAAGCGCTTGACTCTTAAGACAATAGGACCAGTTTAAAGCCAGTTTTGTTTTGTTTTTAACAGTGATCTCTAGACCTAAGCAAAAATCTAGTAGAAAGTAAACCATAAATAACTTTTCATCTTGCCCTTAGTAATTATTCCAAGCAATCCCCTTTATAGATCAATATGTTTTTCAGAAAAAAAGTATTTTAAGCTTTCATATTTGTTCTCAGATTAATAGGTCAAAAGAGAGCAATCCAGAGTATTTCCACAGATGCCACAAATAATGTTTTCTTTTTATGGGCAACATTACAGTGGAAAATATGTCTCTTTGCTTGTGAAAGTGTTTTCTCCTTTGTCAGAAACTTGAAGGCTGTTTATAGGGTGGTCACATCGCCTACTTAGGAGACATTTCTTTGCTGTAAATTCCAACATGCTTCATCATTGTGCATTTCTGTCCAGAGCTGAAATGCACCCTATTAGGCTAGCCGTAAACCACCTGAATACTTTCAAACCTCTGTTGTATGCATGCAGTGGGTAAGATGGCGTTTTCCAAGAAGGAATTATTCCGTGTTGGATGCTATAGCAGTGCCTGTATCCCAAGCTTATGCACAATTACGTCCCTGAAGATAAAGTTGTCCTTCGCAGAAATACAAAACTAATGTGCAGTAATGAGTTGGTTTTTCTTTTCCAACCGCCTTTCTGAGCCTTAAACCCTTTCTTTCATGGATTGAGTTCTTCCATGGTGAGAGGCGCACAGTTAAAAGCCAGTGATGTCTTTGGGGACACTGGGCAGGACCAGGAGAGGAGTGGAGCGGAGGAGGGCTTAAAGGAGAAAGAACCCGGAGCTCCAAGGCTGCGGATGAATTACAACCGAGGAACTGGGCAATGAGGAAGCTCCAAGGTCAAGGCAGATCTGCCCAATCAGAAGGCGGTTTAATGGGGCGGGGCTGTGCTTTGCCGGGCTGGGTGGGCTGGGTGGGACCGGGCGCAGCCAGGTTGGACGGGATGGGGCTGGGCTGGGCTAGGCCGGGTGGGATAGGGCGGAGCTGGGAGGGGCGGTTCCAGTTCGATTGGGGCGGGACGTGAGGGTCGGGTTGGATCCAGGCGAGATAGGGCTGGGCGGGTCTAGTTGGGATAGGGCGGGGCTGGGAGGGAGGGTCCAGTCAGTTGGGGCGGGACTGGGAGTGGTGGGGCGGATCCAGGTCGATTAGGGGCGGGGCAGGCTGCGCGGGGGCGGGTCCAGGTGAGACTGGACTGGGCTGAGAGGGGCGGGCAGGGTGCAGCCTTTTGGAAGAGTGATGCTTAAGTAGCACTTGTCCAAAGATGGCAAAGTCTGAGGAGTGTGGGGGCACCTCACTCCCACCGTTTCAAGGCTCCCAGGTAAGGAGGAGCCTCTGATAAATGTGGAGCGCAGAAAACATAGCATTGGCACATTAGAGGATGACTGAGGGGATTAGGAAAATCTGAAATCTCTGTCAAATTCCTATCTGGGTAAAGGGCCGCACTGTGGAAATACTGAGGTTACTTCTCATTTGAGGCTTTTATTGTAGTTATGGGACGTGGGGGTGCAGTAACCTTGGCCGTCCCAGACCTCCCTGTGTTTGATTCCTGGTACCAATTCCGAATGGTATTGGAAACCAGTGTTTCACTGTCCGTAAACTAAGAATCACAAGTATCCGTGATCGTGCATGACATTGAAGGTTCTTACACTTCTTAGGAGAGGCTACTGTTGGGGCACCTTGGTGGCTCAGTCAAGTGAGCATCCGACTTCTGCCCCTGTCATGATCTGGTGATGGGTGGGTTCGAGCCCCACACTGGGTTCTCTGCTGTCAGTGTGAGTCTGCTTCAGATCCTCTGCCCCCGGTCTCTCTGCACCTCTCCTGCTTGCTTGCTCTCTCTCTCTCAAAAATAAACAGTGAAAAAAAAAAAAAACATGAAACAAGAGAAGGCTTTGTTTTAACTTATTTAAAATAAACCTTTGTGTGCATTTGTTCATTTACAAGCTGCTTCTGTCCAAAGAGATTTGAGGTCGTTCTTTCCTCTAAGTAATCTATCCTGCTAATAATATATCATTTGTCTTTATCTTGGGGACAAAGGTTCCAAATCATTTTGTAAATGACACAATGTAAGTTCTAGAAAGTAATACATTTTCTTTGGTAAATACAGCCATTCAGGGTTTTAATTAATTTAAATAAGGCCATTCCCAATCAGTCCATTTCACACGACTTTGATCATTTCCTGTACGCTTTCTCAACTCAAGGTGTCTTTTACAATTGATGTGTAAACTTTAGTAGAGACTTTGTTTCCACACCTCTGTCAAGCTAGAGGAATAGTATGTCTTATCGCCGATGGGGTCTTCCTTCAGTAAGGAAATTCACTATTGATGGCCTTGATTCTCATCAATGCTGAACTATTTAAAAAAATTTTTTTTTATTTTATATTTTATTTATCTTATCTTGTCTTACCTGCCGACACTTTTCTTTCCAGGAAGCAACTTTATTCCTTCCAGCACCTTTCAGTTCGGTTTGTACTCAAAGAACTGAGTCCTGAATGCCACGTGGCGTAGTTTTTTAATATATTCTTTACTTGTCTCCCATATATGGTAACACAGAAAAACGCAGTCTGATTACGTGGTCTCATGTTACAGGGTTGTGAGGGATGTTGTCACATATGCATACAGCCAGGTTGCCTTACGGTTTTCTTTTTTCTTTCCTTAGGGAGGGGCCCCTACCACATATCTAGCTAGCTAGCTAGCTATTTATTAACACTGGTTGAACTATTAATAGACGTCTGAAGCTTGTGCCTGTTAAAGAAATACTATAATTCCTTGTACACTTAAAGCACATGCAGGAATTTGTGCTGAGGACTTCTCACCAAGAAAGTATTGTTCCGGGGCGCCTGGGTAGCTCAGTCAGTTAAGCATCCGGCTTCGGCTCAGGTCATGATCTCACAGTTTGTGGGTTCGAGCCCCACGTCGGGCTCTGTGCTGATTGCTAGCTCCGAGCCTGGAGCCTGCTTCGGATTCTGTATCTCCCTCTCTCTCTGACCCTCCCTCCCCTGCTCACGCTCTCAAAAATAAATAAATAAAAAATAAATAAAGTGTTGTTCCAGGCAGATCACATAAAGGACCAAAAAACATGAAAATATAGAGTTTTGTCACAGCGCTTTCTAATAGAACAAATATTCAGAACAAACCAGAGCTGCAACATTAAGAGAATGTTTTTCATAGATTTTAATGTATTAATACGATGAAATATCATGCAACCTTTACAATTCATTTTTAGAAACCATGCAAAACTGCCAAAGATGGCACTATTATAATATTGAATAAAAAATGAGAAGCATAATACAGTGTGAATGCAAATAGAGAAGAATGCATATCTGTGTGGACAATACTGTGCTTTTGAGAAAATCCTGAATTGTTTTTTCAAATATTTTATTTTTGGGTGAGTGCAAGTGTGGGAGGGGCCGAGAGAGGAGGATAGAGGATCTGACGTGGGCTTTGTGCTGACAGGGTGACAGCAGCAAGCGTGACATGGGGCTCAGAGTCACAAAATAGAAGGTCATGACCCAAGCCAAAGTCAGATGCTCAACTGAATGAGCCCCCGAGGCGCTTTGATAAAAGCTTACCTATGTTTGACCATACAAACGCAACAGCTGAGCTCTCTGATCTAACAACCGTTTGCCTGGATCAGCTGATCCAGGGCCCCCTGTGATCTGAGCTGGGACCACTAACAAGGCCACCTTATTCCTTTTGTGTTCTGATGAGCAGCAGTGGGACCGAGGACCAGGAGCTCGTCCATGTGCTTTTGAAGGCGTTTGGAGATCAGGATCGGCTCTGTGACGGTTCAAACCCTGAAGCACACCCAGACCTGTAAGTTTCCCACAACTCTGTGAGAGTGCACCCTCCGGTCGCAGCCCTGCAGCCCCAGAGGACCATCTCCCTGTGAGACTGGTGGCTCTGATGGGACGTTTCCGTCACGTGAAATGACCACTAGCCTAAGCAGTAGGTTAGTCCTGCACAGGCCTCATGGGTATGCTTTCTATTACAGCAAAAAAATTAATTAATGATTAATAACATTCAATTCGCGTAATAAAACCCAAAAGTACAAAGCATAAAGTAGCAAGAAAATGTGAAATATGTATTAACTGTTATTCACTTTTAGGGAGAACCTACACATATGAAAAGATGGTGTTTTCCCCTAAATTTTGTTTAATGTATATTTATTCTTGAGAGAGAGAGCATGCGCGGGAGAGGGAGACATAGAGTCTGAAGCAGGCTCTACGCTCTGAGCTGTCAACACAGAACTTTATGTGGGGCTTGAACCTGCGAACTGTGAGATCATGACCTGAGCTGAAGTTGGACGTTTAATGGACTGAGCCACCCAGGAGCCCCTAGATTGTATTTTTTTTAACTAAAGAAACTTAATGGGGCACCTGGGTGGCTCAGTTGGTTAAGCTTCAGGTCATGATCTCTGGGCCTTTGAGTTTATGAGTTCGAGCCCCCAGAGGGCTGATGGCGGGGAGCCTGTTTGGGACTCTCTCTTTGCCATGTCCCTGCTCCTGCGTGTGCGCGTGCAAACACACACGCACACACACGCACACACACACACCTCTCTCTCTCTCTCAAATAAATAAACTTAAAAAAAGGAAGCTTAAATGGTTTTCATCACTTTGAGGATGAATTCTTTGAAGACTGTTTTCTTCTAAGATTTGAAAATGAAAATATTGAGACTACTTTTTAATGGAAACTTGTTAAAGCCTGCCTTTCTCTGTCCTTAATTTTCTCTCTAATTTTGCCTGGCTGTTATTAACTGAGGGTCTACTATAAATACAGTGCCAGTCGTAGGACCCTGGATAGATACAGGATCTGGCCCTGCTCCAGGAAATTGCAGTTCTGGGGAGAGCACATGGGGAAAGTGATAAAACCATAATGATGTATTAAGGACCAAAGTGTCTGTTTTTAGGCAATAAATATAAAAACCCAGACACTAAAGCAATATCGGCAATACGTTTTTCTGATTTGTGATGACGCCTCTGGCTCATTAGTCATGTTGGCAATTAGTTCGAGAGCGAAGAGCTATTTGTTAGTGGGCTCAGTAAGGATGAGTTCAGGAAGACAACTTAATGTGGCCTCTATGTAGTGTTCTGTGGAAAAACAAAGACATTTAGTCTCCGATCTGGGAGCTTCTAGGGCAATCCTGAAACACGCAGGTTGTAAAATGCACCCTTTGAGTAACTGACACGTAGCCTGGGGCCCTCCTGGTGCAGTGTGGGCTGCACCTGTCACAAAGCCAAAGCGATTGGCAGATAAAAGGACATTTCTTTATCAGATCTCTCAAGAGGGGAGAAAAAGTAGAATCAGTGCTAAGGACAGCGGAACATGTTTAGGATTCTGTTTGGACACAGATTTCCCTTGTAGTTCCTTTTAAGGCACCCCCGATGGCTCCCCCTACACCCCCACCCCCGGGCCCGGAGCCCCCTTCCTCAGCCCAGCCTGCAGGCCACCCTCATTGCTTTTCTTCTCAGCCTTTCTGTTCCTTCCAGAATCCACTGTTTGGTTTTCTCCCTTCTCTTTGTGATTCTTAACCCATTCCTATTCTGTAACCTCTCCTGCGTTATTTTTTCTTGGTCACCGTGACAAAAGGCAGGGGTAGAGGTCTGTCTCATACAAGAGCCCTGCTATTTTAGGGGCTGAGGGATTTTCCTTTCTTCCCTTCTGGGTTTCTTGGCTGATCTAATGATTAAAATGATGTCAGACAGATTAACAGGAGAAAAACAAATTTAATTAGCATGTATGGGAGCTCATGCAAATAGAAGACTCAAAGAAGTGACCAAAGCACCTTTTACAGTACATTTGTGATGCATTGACAAGACGAAGGAGTTTGGGCTTGGGGTCGGGAATTAGCAATGAAGTAACAAGGTTTCTTTATACATCTTCTCCAGCGAAGAGGAGAGAGTACCTTTCACAGGGAGATTTGTCTTCCGTTTTCAGGACAAAGGGTCAGATAAGGCCTGGCTCACACCTGCTTTTCCTTATACTGCTTTAATTCAAAATAATCAGTATTCCATGGTAGTGTTTTGGGGGCAGGCTGCCCTGAACCCATCACTGTGAATACTTACATCAATACTTTCTGTCCATGTTACAAAAACAGGGTTTGATTCCCTAAGGTCCCAGCTGGATGCAAAAGGTTTTACTTACTTTATAGTAAGTTTCCTTCTGTAAGCGTAAACTAGAATTGAACTCAGAGATCTCTTGAGTTCAGGGACATTTTCTCTTCCTGGCTGACTTGAGGAATCACTTGATTGTTAAATTAGAGGAAACATTTTAAAATAACGGTGGGGTTCTGCTTGTGGGTTATTTTTCTGTTGAGAATCTCGGAGCGTCATATGTGAGGGTGTACTGATGAATTCCTGACTCGTACTTCTCATACGGAAGGCAGTAAAGAGCTCCAGAAAAATCTATTCTGGTATAAACCTGACTGGAAATATTAAGTCTTTCTCATAATAGTAGATGATGTGTAATTTAAATTTGAAAATGTGCTGAAGTTGCCAAGTTTTAGGAGCCGACCAGTAGACTTAAATATTCAGTTTCATGTCACAAAGGTCGCAATCTGGTGACACTTTCCCCTACGTCTCTGAGACACAGTGGTCCCTTTTCCCTCCCATGCTCATTAATGGCTTACATGGCACAAAGGTGGAAGGAAGCAAATTTTATATTCTCGGGTGGGGAGAAGCAAGAGGTCATTTCCATGATTAGATTAGAGCTGTATGAGGGACTGTCCTGGTCATCTGACATCCCCAGTGCTCCTGAGGTTAGGTCCTTGCAGCTAGGAATGACCAGTGACCCGTTCCCTCAGAGGGGACTGTCAGGACGGATGTGAAGGTCATGCATTAAGAAGAGAGAGAGTGTGTGGATTAGCCATGGAGGTCAAGGGGTGGAGAGCCCAGATTCAGGGACTGGCTGCCTGAGCTCACATCTCAACTCTACCTCATATTAGCTGTGTGTCGTGACCAAGTTATCGTCTGCTGTTTGTACATCAGTGGCTCCTGGTTCTCTAGAAATAGCAGCGCTTAGCTCAGATGAGGGGGTGGCCTGGACAGAGTACCCGTTCTGAACTCAGGTTCTATTGCTCGCTACTGGAGAGCTAGTACTTGAGAGACCAGTGCTGGTGGGAAAGGAAAGTTGGCTTTGTTCTGGGAGCCAGCCAGTTGGGGAGATGGTGGGCTCACATCCCAAAAGCCGTCTTCCCCGTCCAGGCTGAGCTGGAGGGTTTCAGAGTGGAAGGTGTAGAGAAAGGGAGAGGGGTCTGCGTGCAGGACAAGCAGGTGCCCAGGTGGCCGGCCGTTTCCGACATGCCCCATTCAGACTTGCTGCTGTCTGCCACAGCTGTTCTTGAATGTGGTTAGACCTTGTCTTCTGGTCCTTCAGGCTCAGGGCCAGTGGTCTGCCAATCTCAAGGAAATGGAGTTCGCTCTGCTGAAGACCAGGGGACTTAGGTCAGCAAGCAGTGAGTGCAGGAGTTTCTTGTCATGGGACTGGACCTTTTGCACCTCAGTGTTCTCACGTTGGAGCAGAACGGCCCAGATTGTGAGCGTGGGCTCAGCGTGAGACGTTAGTCTTGCTCAATGTGATCTTGGACAAGCTACCTGATCTCTTGGGGCCTCCACTGACTCTTCTGAAAAGTGGGGCCAGTGAGAAGTCTTAGCCCACATGTCTGGTAGGGTGCCTGCCATTCAGGAAATATTTGTTTCCTCCTTCATAACCAAGTTCTGAGTAGATGGGAGTACAGTAAAACCTTGGATTGCAAGTAACCGGTTCTGTAAGATGAGTAAACATTTCTAATACATTTTAACTGGATTAAAGAGTGATGTTTTGCAGTGTGAGTCCTACGTGACGCTGAACGTCATGTGATCACAACTGAGCCAATGGTTCTTGAAATTCGCTTAGATATGCGAGCACTCTGGATGACAAGCGTGTTTCCAGAACGAATTATGCTCACAAACCAAGGTTTTACTATACTTATTACTAAAGCAACTTTTGATGTACAAGCATTAGTTAAAAAAAAAGAAAAGAAAAAAAATTCCAAGGATGAGTCCTACCAGAGTAAAAGCTCTAGGGGAGCTTGAGAATAAAAGGTTTGGGAACCTCTGTGCAAAAGATTTTGGTCAGTTTCTCTTGTGTAGCCTTTCTTTATAATGGAAGTGTTATTATTGGCTTCCCTTTTTTTAATGTTTATTATTTTTTGAGAGAGAGAGACAGAGCAAGTTTTCTGTAAAGTCCGATTAAATTACCATGTCATGTCACCAAAAGGAATTAGCAGCACCTTTGTGCTTATTAATTGCTATTTTGGTGCTCAAAGTACCTCAGTTTTTTTTTTTTAATTTTTAATGTTACTTATTTTTGAGAAAGAGAGACAGAGTGTGGACAGGGTAAGGACAGAGAGAGAGGGAGACACAGAATCCGAAGCAAGCTCCAGGCTCTGAGCTGTCAGCACAGAGCCCGACACGGTGCTCAAACTCATGCTCTGCAAGACTTATGACCTGAACCAAATTCGGACGCTTAACCGACTGAGCCACCCAAAGTACCTATTTTTTTTTTTTTTTTGAGACCAGGTGCCCGTGGTTCAGACAAGCCTGCGGCCCCCTGATCATCCAGGGAGGCCGTGGTAGTAGATTCCATACAGACAGCCAAGTGAGCGTTGTCTCATAGAATGGAAATACTGTCATTATAATAAAACATTGTCCTCAGATTAGCAGCTCAAGTGAAAGCAAATGGAAGAGTAGGAAACGTTATCTTGGGATTGGCTGGAGGCTGATGGAAGTCTCTTTCAGGGAAATAATCTAGCTCTGTAATGGGCAGATCACTGAGTCTCTCCCTTGTTTGTTAGGAAGAACTCCTCGTGCTGGCGAGTGGATCCCCTGTCTCCCCCTCGAGCCCAGCGTCCCTGCACCTGCCGGGTAGGTGTTTGCCGTGTGTGGGATCTTTTCCGAGTGTCAACCTTGAGGGACGGAAATGAGCGTGCTCTGTCTGTAACGTCTTCATTTTTGTTAACTCAGTGAGTCCGTGACTTTTTGGTTGACCTGATTCGTTGGGTTTTGGAAACCATGATGCGGTTTGGAAATCATTACACAAAAGGGATATGCAGGTGGATGTCCTGTGGCTTCCGTGGTGGCCCTGCGATTCACTGCCTGCTCTTCATGGTCATTAGTGTCCCCAGTGCCTTTTTTTCAGGAAGTTAATGTTTCTTAATTCATGATAAGCTAGAATTGCCTTTTGGGGAGAAACTTCCCCCAATTTTAAGGCAGGATGACCTTGAGCCTCTGACTGATGCTACCTATTAAAATATAAGATACTGAGGCGCCTGGGGGGCTCAGTCGGTTAAGGAACCAATTTTTGGTTTCAGCTCAGGTCATGATCTCATGGTCCTTGGGATCAAGCCCCGTGTCCGACTCTGTGCTGTCGGTGCAGAGCCTGCTTGGCATTCTGTCTCTCCCTCTCTGCCCCTCCCTTGCTCGTGCACGCTCTCTCTTTCAAAATAAATAAATAGAAACTTAAAAAAAGAACCCACAAAAGCTAAGATACCACCTAGCTCTTGGACTGTGGCTGAGTCACACAGAAACACGTGGAGGTAGGTATATCCCACAGTGGGATACGGGCCTTAGTGATTCAACCTGCACAGGAGAACGGAATGACATTTATTTGGAAAGCTGATTGGAACTCCCCTCAGAAGAAATCCCAAAAGTTAATTAATAATAATGGATAGGCCTATTAGCAGCACTCGACAAGCTAACGTGCTATCCTTGTTTACAGAAAAAAAAGGAAAAGCAACAATCTCAATTTAAGTCAATAGAGGGTCTGTTATGGAAGAAAATGGCTTCGTGAAGAACATGTTTCCAGGGTTTTCCATTTCGTGTCACATGGGACTGAAGGTTTTGTCCTGGCTGGACATGGCCTGTTTTCTTTAAAAAAAAAAATGTTTTTTAATGTTCTTTTGTTGTTGTTGTTGTTGAGAGAGAGACAGACTGAGCATAAGCAGGGGAGGGGCAGAGAGAGAGGGAGACACAGAATCTGAAGCAGGCTCCAGGCTCTGAGCTGTCAGCACAGAGCCCAACACGGGGCTCGAACTCAAGAACCGTGAGATCATGACCTGAGCTGAAGTCAGATGCTTAACCAACTGAGCCCTACAGGTGTCCTGAAACATGGCCTGTTTTTCTTCTCTGAGACAGTCTGTGGGAAGCTGTGCCCGTGACTGACCTGAACATTAGGTGAGACTCCTCCCGTGTCCCCAGGGCCCAGGCTGACAGTGCCCTCCGCTGTGTTTCCTGCTCTGCACGGACAAACCAGCTCTCTCGGGTTGAGAGTTTCTTGACACAATAATGGATTTGGTCCTGTCTTGGTTATTCCATTTAGTCCTGAAACCACTAACTTCATTCCTCCTTAGTGTTTGGCCCTGATTTAATCATCCCGTCATAGCGATGCCTTTTATTACGAGCTGCCTTCCATCTGTTGTAACTGGATTAGATAGGGGCGCCTGGGTGGCTCAGTCGTTGAGCGTCCGACTTTGGCTCAGGTCATAATCTCACAGTTGTGGGTTTGAGCCCAGTGTCGGGCTCTGCTGACAGCTCAGAGCCTGGAGACTGTCTTTGGATTCTGTGTCTCCTCCTCTCTGCCCCTTCCATGCTCATGCTGTGTCTTTCTCTGTTTCTCAATAATAAATACATGTCAAAAAAAAAGTAACTGGATTGGATATCAGTGACCAAGAAATGGATGAATAAATACCAGAATGATGGATGGAGACATTCCGAAATTCATGTACAATTTCAGTAACATGCACATAGGGAAGAAGGGCTCATGCGAAGTGGCCCTGGAGCCAGACAAGCCTGGTAGTGGGGTTCAAGCTGTACCTAATGGGTCTCTTTGCTGGAGCCTTTCTGTGATGCTCTTCCTGGTGACGGGACCTTGCCCTTGAGCTGACTGTAGGCTGCAACACACACAGCATTTCCTGCAGGTGACTGATGATTGCTTCTTGTCTGTGGCACCTGGGTTCCTTCGGGACACACTTTGAGAAGTGCTGGTCCACATACTGGGACGTGGAGGGCTCCTGTTCAGGAGACGGGACTTTGAGGTGGAATTCACACCGGCGCCATCCCACAGGCCAGCTCCAAGGAGCTGCGCTGGGTGCTCGGGAGGAAAGCCAGGGCCCAAGCCAGTTCCCTGCTCTCCGCCCAGCATGCTGAGCCCAGTGACCTGTGTTTTGTCAAAAGCCAAAGTATTTCTCTCCCCTAAAACTCATACATGTTGCCCAGAAGCCTGCCATGCAGGATTATGTCCCTTGCATTGGATTTTTATCAAGCATCTGAGTCTCTCCAAACCCTGTGGCGATGTTGCGGGGTGGGCTGTGATTCTGAGGGAACACGCACGCTATTTCAAAGACAGGCTGTCAGAGAGCTCCGAGGGGGCAGTAACCGAGCTGGCTCTGAAGACAGGGGATGGTGTTTCAGGGCTTTACAGTCCCCGGAGGACAGCACAATGTGACCAAACACTGGCCCCGAGGAATAAGCTTGGTGGCTTCCCACAGACGGCGTGGATGGTGCACTCGCGACCTGTGGCTGCTGGGAGGAGTTAGGACTCACCCTGCCAGTTGGGAGAATGTCCCCTTTTCAGCGTCCTTACTTTACTCACGCCTGCAGAGTCTGGGCCACAGAAGAGATTCGGACCCTGCGGCCACTGTCCTGTTTACTTGCAGGGGCCACATTCCAACAGACCCGAACGGATTAGGGTTAGAGAGAGAAACCGGGAGCATCTTCTAACGGATCTGGCTTTTTGAGAGGAATTTGAATTCTGCAAGGCAGTCCTCTGAATGCAAACCACGTTCTGGAGGGATGTGTCCAGATGCAGTGGGCGGATTGGAAGGGAGGCTGGAGGCAGTGAACCCATAAAGACTGTCAGTTCACCTGGCACTGAGCCCACCAGTGTTGGCCAACTTCTAATTGATAAATCACACTCATCCCTTTCAGAGTCTTTCCCCCCATCCTTTCTACCAAGAGTCTGAAAGCGCTGTGTTGAATTTATCTCCCGACTCTCAGGCGGCTCTTTTTTGGACGTTTGAACCGACACACAGCCTCCAGTGGGGGCGGCTGGCGTCATTTGCACGGTGCAGATGGGAAAGCACGAGGAGGGGGGCCACGTGAGGGCTGCTGGTGGTGTTAGCTCCCCATCACTGTGTCGTCTCTCCTGCACCCACCCCCCAGGGGCAGGGCAGGGCCTCTCCGTGCAGTGACTCTGCCGTGGTCTGAGCAGGCACGCGAATGAGGGCTGGAGAGCCTTCTGGTTTCTACTTTAGGCGCTTGTGCGAGAACCAGGTGCCTTTGAAATTCACTCGCTGATCATCCCTCAGCTAGTTGCCTCTGACTCTCTTTCAAGTCCATCAGACACCAGATCTACTCAGTAAGAGTATTTTTCCCTTTTGAGTTCTTACAGATCCACCCACAGTCTCGTACGGAAAAAGATGGAAAGTTCCCGAGTGTAATTGATGGCAAAGGTCATAGTGGGATTCGGGCATAGTTCTCAAAGGCAGGTGACTCATAAAGAGACTGAGAAATCAGGACATGTGCAGGGCCCTGGATCATTTATTAAAAAGAGAGAGCTAGGAAATGTCACACTTAAAGTAGCATCAGGAGCACCTGGGGGACTCCGTCGGTTAAGTGTCCTACTTTGGCTCAGGTCATGATCTTGCGGTTCACGAGTTCCAGCCCCGTGTCAGGCTCTGTGCTGACAGCTCAGAGTCTGGCGCCTGCTTCTGATTCTGTGTCTCTCTCTTGTTCTCTCTGCTCCTCCCCTGATTGCAGTCTCCCTCTCTCTCTCTCAGAAATATAAATAAAATATTAAAAAATTAATTAAAAAGTAACATCAGTACACCTGTGTATGGCTTCTAAGTCAGTTTCTGTTTTCCGTCTTTGGAAACCCTCACAGATGTGTGCAAACAGAAGTGCCGGCGCTCCCTACCTGACCAACCGCCTGGGCCACACTCTGCTGAACCTCTCTGCTTTCCCTCTGGAGGAGTATCTGCTGGTGCCGTCTGAGAGACCGAGGTGCGTGCAAGCCGGCTCCGGGGCCTTCCTGCTCTTCCAGTTCCTTTGGAAATCCTGTGCTCTCAAACACTCAGATGTCGAATGCTAACCTTGATGTTCATTAAAATGCCGAAGAAAAGCTGCGGGCTTGAATGAGGTTCCTTACTGCTGGTTTTCCCTCTTGCACACGGGAGGGCTCAGGGGAGGGGGTCATCTCGGTGGAGATTCACTCGGGGAGCCGGGGGGGTTTTACTGCTTTGGTGAATAAGCACAGCTAAGTTAGCATGATCTAATAATGTCTGACCTTGAGCCTTCCGTCTACCTTGGCATCCGAGATGCAAATGTGGCTGCAGCTAGTATCTTACGTAGTTTCTGGGACAGCTTTTGTTTTGTGCTGAATCTCCCTGAGCCCAAGGGGGCAAATCTAGATGAGGGGCATGGGGAGCGATTGCTTTTCATTGCTTTAAATTGCAACCCCAGTCGCTATGCCATCAAATTTCCTAGGACCTCAAGCAAATTCTGTGGCTTCTGTACTGAAGCATCTGTTGGTCCGTCCTCAGTGCCTGCAGACACCTGGCCCTTGACCTTTGCTGGCACAGGAACATCCTCCTCCCTGGCCACAGCCCACCCCCACTGTGCCTTGCCTGCTTCTCTTCCAAATCTCACCTTGTACCTTTTCAAAGATGTCCTGGAATCTAGTTTTTGAAGGCGGGAGTTTGTATGTGTGGGACTTATAAGTATCTGCTGCATAAAAGGCACTCTTATGTCTCTAGTGAATTCATTAAAAAATCTTTTTTTCGTGTTTATTTATTTTTTTAGAGAGAGACAGTATGAGCGGGGGAGGGGCAGAGAGAGAGGGAGATGCAGAATCCTAAGCAGGCTCCAGACTCTGAGCTGTCAGCACAGAGCCTGATGCGGGGCTCGAACCCACAAACTGTGAGATCATGACCTGAACCAAAGTCAGATGCTTAACTGACTGAGCCACCCAGGCGCCCCTCAATTCGTGTTTGAGGAATGAATGACTCAATGAATCAGTGGATGCATTAAGCCAGGTGAGAATGTAGCCTTATTCTTTTGCCTCAGTTTCTCTCAGGGTAAGGGCACTTTGGTGGAAGCCTTTTCTTCAAGTTTCTTTTATCCAGAGTGTGGGACCAAAGTTAAGTATGTGCCTCCCTTTGCCCCTTCCTTCCTTTCTTCCTTTCTTTCTTTCTTTCATTTCTTTTCTCCCTCTCTCCTTCTTTCCTTCTTCTTTTTTGTTCCTTCCCTCCCTCCTCCCTTCCTCCTTCTTTCCTCCTCCCTCTTTCTCTCTCTCTCTTTCTTTCTTAATAGCCAAGCAATAGTGCTTAATTGATAAAAGGTTAGTTTCAGTGGATATAAAATTGCTGTGTAAAATAAGTTTTCAAAATACCTGTCCATAGGTAAAGATGATCTTTTAGTAAAAGTAAGTATCTTTAGGGGTGCCTGGGTGTCCCAGTTGGTTGAACGTTGACTTCGGCTCAGGTCATGATTTCACAGCTCATGGGTTCAAGCCCCACATTGGGCTCTATGCTGACAGCTTGAAGTTTGGAGCCTCCTTCAGATTCTGTGTGTGTGTGTCTCTCTCTCTCTGCCCTTCCCCTGCTCACATTCTTTCTCTCTCTTTCAAAAAGAAATATACATTAAAAAATAATTTAAAAAAGCAAGTATCTTTAATAAAGATATTTGTCTAGATTTGGGCAGCAGAACCAAGGGGGATTTAGAAGGGAGACAGTCGAGGTCCACCCACCCCTGCATCAACCTGACCAGGTGGCCCCCGGCCCTGGTAGTTTCACTCACACGTACACAGGGGCTGCACTGACCGCTTGTGAATGGGCCCCCAGCTCCACCTTTTATTTTTTTATTATTTTTTTAAGTTTTATGTTACTTGAGAGAGACAGTGAGAGTGGGGGAGGGGCAGAGAGGGAGACAAAGAATCTCCAGCAGGCTTCGTGCTGCCAGCGTAGAGGCTGATGTGGGGCTCGAACTCATGAAACTGTGAGATCACGACTTGAGCTGAAACCAAGAGTGGAATGATTAACCGACTGAGCCCCCCAGGCGCCCCTCCAGCTCCACCTTTTAAACACCTTTGACCAGTGTAGTAGTTCATGCCAAAATAACCCAAATAATTTGTGCCTTGGTTCACGTGAGTCAGTACTGACTTACACTCGTAATTTTGGAAGCCGGGTACAACACAGCCCATGCGATATGGAGACACAAGGCATAGTCCCCACAGGGGAGAACTCCCAGAGCTGCATAAACAATGAACTAAACAGATCATTAAAACCTGGGTGACAGTTGTAGGATAGTTGGGAATGTTGGGTATTGTAAGAACCCCAAAGAGGAGGAAATCTGCCCCTACTGAAATTCTCTGGCGACACCTTCCCAAGCCAGGTGATGTTTGCATTGAAGATGGAGAGGCCAGAGTGTGGAAGACAAAATGATTCGGAATGGGGTGGCTGGGAAGTGAGGGATGGATCACGCGAATCGGAATGGCTGGTGTGCAGGAGGAATGACCGGTAATTAGAATCAGCTCCATGCTGGTGATCACGGCCGTGTCCTGGACAGGGTGTGCATGTCCTACTGAAACGTGAGCTCTGGGAAGGACACTTTCTAAGATGGCAAGCCCTAGCTGAGCCTGCTGAACACGCAGGGTCCTCTCTGGATGCCTGGCCCTCCTGTGCTTGGAGCTCCTGTGCGGCCCCGTCACCGAGGCTGGGCGCTCAGGGCGGCTGTCCTCAGGCTATCACGGCTAGTTAATGTGACAGAATGCCCTCTGGTGGGACGTCCCAGCTCCCTGATGAAAGCACTCATAACTGTCACTGTTCCCAGGCTTGGAGGCTGGTCTTTCGGAGTGCAGATCCCTGATCAAGAGGCAGACGCCAACACATCAAGCCCAAACACTCTGGCAAAGGTAATGACTTCCCTCTTCTCTCTTCTCGTGTGTGAAAGCGGCTAGGGAACCTCGGCACGCACATACGTTTGTGGGCGCGAGAGGCTCCACGTCCGGCCCCAGCGTTTGTTACTTCAGTAAGAACAGTTGTCCAAAAGAGAAAGTGAGTCATTTCCCTTTAGACCCTAGAGCAATATACCAAGTAACTTACTGCTTTTTGTGAAGACCAGGATTCAGCTAGTAGGACTAAAGGAAATGAAACCATATTTATTTATTTGTTTGTTTGTTTGTTTGTTTGTTTTTAAGGTGTATTTACTTAGAGAAGGAGTGAGTGAGCACATGAGTCAGGCTAGAGCAAAGAGAGAGGGAGACAGAGACTCCCAAGCAGGCTCTGCACTGTGGGGCCCAACGTGGGGCTCGATCTCACACATGATCATGAGATCATGACCTGAGCTGAAATCAAGAGATGGACGATTAAATGACTGAGCCATGCAGGCACCCCGATAGTCCATTTTTAGAAACGCCCATTGTCAGAATAACTGGAGACATCCCTAATTTCCCTGGTGGCTAAGAGCTCTCTCATCCATGCAGTAATTATGGTCCCCTCCCTGTGGAAGGCGGGTTGGCCCGGAGCCCGCACAGGGAAGGGGTGTCTGTGTACACAGGACCGCGTGCAGGGTCTGCGTTTTCAAGGTGGGCCCATCCCACAGAAGTGTTTCCCTCGGCATCACTGAGAGTGTGTCGGCAGGCTCTTCAGTTTTAAATGCTTGTTTAGAGCCGGCCTGGAGGACGGACGCCTCTATCCACCCGTGGGAGCTCCGAGGCCGTCCATCACCACAGAAGCTTCTCCAAGGAAAGAAGTCAACCCAGTCCTTGGATGGGGAAAGACCAGAGACTCAAAGCATTTGTTCCCAGGGTTTGGTGAACTAGTTGGGTGTGGGTCTCGACTGAGAGAGAAATCTGGAAGGATTTGGTTGTGGTGTTATTGGGCCTACTCACAGACCCGTTGTATAATGCAGTAAGGTCGGCCTCTGTGAGCTCCGGAAGGCGCCCTCCTATGTTTTTGTGGGACTTGTGTGCTTCAAGGGAACCTGGAAAGGTTGAGGGCGGGTGCATGCTGGGACTTCGCTCAGTGCGGTCAGAGATCTGGACAGCTATTTCACCAGGCAATCTGTGAGGAACATTTTAACCTTCATGCTTCGTGGTAGGATCCCTCAAGACAGTTGTGACATCATATTTCACTAGGTAGTTGTTGACCTAGAATTTCAGTCATTGTGTAGACATGGTCAGACATCCCTTCTTGAGCTGAGGTTTCTTCAAACCTCTTTTCCTTCGCAGGCAGCACAGAAGAATAGATTTATGGCTCAATAGGAAAAGATAAGAATACCAAGATTTACAACTTGGTAGAAACATCACCTAAAAGACACTCACTGGCCTCTCGAACATACGACATGGCCAGTATCCAAATATGCCAAATTGGTAGAAAGAATCTGTTCATTTCCTCCAAGAATTTTTTACCTTTTAAATCTATACCAGTCTAGAGCACTCATCCTAATGGGTGCCTTGCCTTTGCTGGCAGACCCCTAGGGCCCAGTGGCCAGGACTTCCCCAGATCTCTGCTTTGGTGACGAGGACGCGTGACTCATGCGTGTATCTGACCCCTGCTCCTCTTGGGTTAGCCTTCTGGGCTGACGTGTTTTGTGCAGTGACTTCTGCTGTTTCTAATGCTGTGTGGCGGGTACTTTGCCAGGCACAGACATGCAGGGGGGACGGATTCGGCGCCTCCTCAGGAGGCCAGGACTTAGGGGACCACAGCAGGCTGGGAAGGGCACCTGCTGTCCTCGGTTCTCACCACCCAGTGGGCAGCTGACGTCAGGTCAGGTTATTGCCTTCGCTTTTCAGTCCTTAACCGCCAGGCTTTCCTTTGGGCTTCAGGGCGCATTCATAAGACACCACATGGTTCTCAGTCTTTTTTCTGGAGAGAATGGAGAATTGGCATGGAAATAGGCCTGTGATGAACAAGTGTCTCATATTGTAGAATGTCTGTCCTGGGAGCTTCACAAGCTACTTCACTCACATCTGGAGTGTTTAGCTTGTTTAATCAAAAACACCTTCTAGAATGTAGGCGCTTCAGATCAGAAGGCACGTTTTCCTGCCTGGGAATTGGCATACCTTCCAAGATTCGCAGTGGAATTGTGGGCATTTGAATATCCATCCACTCGTGTGTATGTGTTTTTTCTTACAGCTTACTTAGTTGCTTTTCTGAGAAACTGTTGCTCATGCTTCCTTACATGAAAGATATGTTTTGAGCTGTCCTAATGTGTTCTTGAAAGCAGACTAACTTCCTCTGCCAGTTACTGGATTCTTCTGCGTCCTGACGTATAGGCAGGCGGCGAAGGAAATCCCACAGCTTATTTTCAGAACACAGTCTCCCATTGTAGAAAGTCTTTCTTCAGAGTAGAGGAGGGAAGGAAGGAAGGAAGAAAAGAGGAAGAAAAAAAGGACAGAAGGAAGGAAGGAGGAGAAAGGAAGTAAGAAAAGAAAAAGGGAAAGAGAGAGAAAGAGAGTCCTTTGGACCCTGCCAAGCCTGAAATGTTAGTTTTTAGACGACCCTAAAGCAGGTGTTGCTTACCTGCGGAATTTAAAAGTTCTCCCAAGTAAGGGCCAATGTGTGGAACTGAAATGAAGTTTGAGAATATGGCAAACTCTGTGACATCGTCAGTCCTTGCGAAGAGAATTCTGTATGGTGGACAGCCAAGCCGTCAGTGTCACGAGCAGGGAACGAAGGTGCACGTAGCTCCCTCTCCATGCTGTGCTCAGCACGTGGTCCAGGCGTCCCTCCTTGAGGGGGTGCTCCCTCCCCGGGCCCTGGCCCTGCTCCCTGGGCGTGCTCCCCTCTTCCACGCTCTCTGAGACCACTGACTGCTCTCTGTCTATTGGTTCTCCATTACCTGTGATGGGCATGCGTGCAGAGGACATTTGGAAATGCGCCTTTTGGGCAACTTGTCAGGCTCCTTCCTGTCCGTAGAGAGCCGGGCGCAGTGCCCGTACCATTTGCCGTGTCGTCCAGCTCCCCTGTGGGCTTGCCGTTTATCCTCTTGGTTCTGGCTGAGACATACTGCTCTCTCTACAATTAGCCAGGGGTGTTCGGGGAATGTCACAGTACCAGAGGGTAACCCCTTTGCGGTTCCCAGATGACCACTATCCCCGGAGAGCCTCACTCAGCACCACCACCCTTCTGGCTTCTCCAAGGAGTTTCTGGCTGCATCCCTCTGACTTGGTCTCCATTCTGGTCCATCTCTTGACTTTTTTGCCTCCTGATCTCCATCACCCAAGTTAAGGAGTGTGTTGGGCACAGTTTCAACCTTGGAAGTTAGCATAGGTGACAATTTCACCAGAGGTGTTGATACTGGGTCATTTGGCCACCATGTTTTCAGTTCCATACACCAGGTTTCTTGCCATGTCCTTCCTGCATTTCTAAAGTTTTTCTCCTATAATTTCTCTTTGTCACCCGCTTGCTGATACACACATTAAAGAATCTGTTCCGCAATCTTAGATCTGCACAGGCTCACCCTAGATGACCAAGGATGTCCTGGGTTCTGTCATTAGTAGGGCCCAGGCAAGATTCCTCCTCCACCCTGGGGTTTTAAAAAACAATTGGCACAACTTTCTCTGTGAACTTCAACTATCTGAAGAAGGAGAGGATCAGTGCCCGGTGGACTAGAGGAGAGAAGGGGCCCGTTTTCTGAATTGCTTCATGAAGTGGGCTGCCCAGGAGCGACCTGGGGAGCCTTGTCTTGTAGGCAAAAGCTTTGTTTTTTTTTTAAACGACACGAGCAATAGTTCATTACTTAGCCTTCCCCTTGAGCACAGTAGCCACCCCCAGGACCCTGGTGGGAAGACAGTGGAGAAGAAAGCCCGTTAGAAGTCTCGGGGGTGTGGCCCTATAACTTTGTGGAGTGTAGAGGACTTGAATGGGGTCCTCTGAGCACCGACGTTCTGGGAAGTGGTTCAAATTCTGTGGGCAACATTGGCTGTTGCACAAGACAGCACCATCTAGAGAAATGAGCTGTCCCATCAGTGGAATTAAGACCAGAAGCCGCCAGTTGATTCATTAGATTTCTCTAAGACACTCACCAGCTTTCCGAACTGAGTACATTTTTTAAAAAACTTCTTTATTAGAATATTGATACCTGGGACTATAGATACTGATGGTTCAATGAGTATTTTTCCTGCCACTTCCTGCCCCAGCTTTAATAACATTGTCCATCTCCTGTTCTTGCCTCCCTTTTCCCTCTCTTGTCTGATGGTCACGCTATTTTATTCTCCACACTCAGCAACTTCTCAGTGCAATTTGTTTTGAGAAAGAATGTCCCACATTCAGTCATTAATTTGAAAGTAATCATTTTTTTTTTTCTGATCATTTTCTCCGCTTTTAATTTGCAGGTCAGATTTTATTAGCTTACCCAGTGAGAAAGAAGAAAAAAAAATGATGGGTTCAGGTTCCTTTTTTGCTGTGAGAATATAATTATAGACCAACATTCACATTTGTTCTGGGGAAAATTCATCTATTTTTAGCTGGAAATTGTATGCTCAAGATAAATATAAAACTAGCAGACTGAAATTTACTGCTCCCTGCCAGTTGTGCGTGGACATATTGCCCCGAGTCCCATGTCCAGGTGCTTTGAAGCTAATTGACACGTGTGCCTTGTGTCCAAGAATAGCTGATGAAGACGTAGGGGCTGATTTCACGAGAGCCATTACGTTTTCTCTCTGTTGTAGGTGTGGTACAACCAGAAGGGTTTTCATTCCCTACCATCCTACTTAAATCATCTTAACAACTTCCTATTGTGGAGGCACTTACCCCCTGCTGCGGACTGGAGACAATACGGTAACTTTCTTTTCCATGCATTATGTCATCCACTGCTGTCAGAAGACCGTGTTTTGAAGGGTGAAAGAAGCAGAAAAGATCAGGCCCACCAATGTGAAGCGTGATGAGAGGGCTGCATCTTGGCAGCTTCTTTGTGTATAAATCCAAGCAAAGTGGTAGATCCCATTTGCCCCTGACCGATGTCATTAACTCCCTTTAGCATCAGCAGGTGTGACCTCCTCTGTACCATGAGGAGTAGAAGGACGGCTGAGGGTTCTCTCTTAGTGACTTCAGTATCGTACAGAAGCAAGAAAAATTTCCTTTTGTAGAAAGTGCAGATCACCTCAAAGGTGAGCCTTGTAATCTGTCCTTCACTCATCAGTGATCTGAGCTGATCATGGACTTACTGCCTATGTGTTCATGTTTTGACATGCTGACATTATTTAGTATTTGTTTGAGAATGACTTATTTTGAAAAGCGGGCATGTTCACTTCTGGAATCCAGGGTGAATTTATTGATTTAAGGGGCTGTTATTTGCTTCCCTTGGGTGGAATGGATTATAATTTATCAACTTCTTTCAGTTTCTTAAAAAAAGGAAACGAATTCTCTAAAGACCAACAAGGCAGACCCATCAAGTGTTATTCACAAGGTACACCTGTTGAGGTGTCAGCTCCCATGGAAGTGCGTGCGAAGCGATTACCTCCACGTGTTCTCACTCAACCCCAGCCTCATCTTTTACGTCCACACTGGTTTTCCTTTTCCCACCAATTAAACATTTTTTTTAACATTTTTATTTATTTTTGAGAGACAGAGAAAGACAGATTATGAGCAAGTGAGGGACAGAGAGAGGAGGACACAGAATCTGAAGCAGACTCCAGGCTCTAAGCTGTCAGCACAGAACCCGATGTGGGGCTCGAACCCATGCACCATGAGATCATGACCTGAGCCAAAGCTGGACACTCAACCAACTGAGCCCCCAAGGCGCCCCCAATTTTTTAATAAAACAGGATTGAGTTATTTTGTGAAACTGCAGTTGTGTTGGAACAATGGCAGGTAATATAAAAAGTAAAAGCGTGTATGCCTAAGAAAAGTAGAAATAAACATGTGAGGCCCTCGAATGGCAGATAGCAGAGCGGTATTTCTTAGGTGCGTGAAGTGCGTGAGGGTCTCCCAATGGAAATTTAGCACCCATGGTGTCGTTTCATGTCCTGTTGGTGTTGTCGGGTCGGCAGTATTAGCCCACTTCATTGATCAGAAAACCGACGCTCAGGGAAATCACCCGGTGGCTGTGGTCCTTGGCAGGTGAAGTCCTGGGCCCATGATGTAGCTATGGGTCCTGCTGATGACAGAGACTTGGCTGTCCTGCTCCAGCAAACTGAAAAGTCACTTCCAAGGGGCATGGATAGAGGTGCTTCCGGGGGGACCTTTGCCAGCAGTGGACATTGAACCTTGGGCAAAAGTGTGGCCAAAACTACTATACGTATTGGCAATGCAAGAGAATAATAGCAACCTTCTGAGTCCTGTGGAAGAGTCCAGTTTGACCTCGTCATGACAGACCATTGAGGTTGACCTTGTATGACCTTGTGTGACAGAGTGAGGACTATGCACTTTACTTTACTTAGCAGATAGGCTTTATGTGTATTTGACTACAAGAATGCCTTGATCAAAGTGACACATTAGAAAGAGCAATCTGGGGGCGCCTGGCTGGCTCAGTCGGTTAAGCTCCAACCCTTGGTTTTGGCTCAGGTCATGATCTCAGGGTTTGTGAGATTGAACCCTACTCTGAGCTCTGTGATGACAGCATAGAGTCTGCTTGGGATTCTCTCTCTTCCTCTCTCTCTGCTCCTCCCTCCTCAAAATAAAGGAACTATCTGGAAGCCATGTGTAGGAACACAGAGTTACAATCTGTGGGTTACAATCAAGCGACCTACTGGAAGTTTGTTGCCATCAGTTGGGAAGTAATCCATGTAAGAGTAGTGGAGGAAAAGAACTGAAATTCTAAGGTTTGGACAGATGGGGAGAAAGGGTTTAGGTGTTAGTTATGGGGACAGGAGAGAATTCAATGAATCTCACATGTAAAGAAATGTAGAGAAAGGGTGTAAAGGATATAAAATCTAAATCTGATCTTTTAAGAATGAAGGACTTCCTGGTCAGGACAGGTGATATCATAAGAAAGAAGTCCGGAGAACTACGTTTTCAGGGTGGAGTGATTTGCACAGGTGCAGAGGAGGCCAGCCTCGGGTCACACGTTGAATGGTGTGCAGGAGGACTCAGAAAACGACAGGGACAAGTCTTGTATAATGGTCCTGAGCAAAACCGTTCGGTGTCACACTCAGGAAAGATGGCGGCCAAGCCTGGCAGTGAGCGGCCCTGGGTGGGTCAGAGAAAGAGGAAGGAGAGGCCCCAGCCAGGAAGAGGCACAGCACCCAGCAGAGGGACACTGGCATCAAGGTGTCGGTGAAGAGCTCCCTGGGCAGGGCTCGGAACAGAAGTGCTCTCACCTCCCAGGTGCTTCCTGTGTGCCCCGAAGCCCCCCAGAACGGGCCCCAAGGGGCATCCTGGCGCCGTGAGCTGAAAGCACAATCACTGCGCTGCACAGACGTGCAGCCTGTTCTCACCTCCTAGTCCACTGTGTATCTGTCTGTGTCTACGTCCACATCTCCCACATCTTCTTTGTCCACTCTCCAGTCGACGGACACCTGGGCTCTTTCCCTAGTTTGGCCGTTGTGGATTGTGCGGGCTAGGTCCACGGTGGTCCCACTGTCCGCACGTTGGCGTCACCTGAGAATTTTGAGCAATGCCCAAGAGAGATTCTGATCTGAACGTCAGGAGATGTTAAATGACCTCGGTGATGCCCATGGACATTCCAGTTTGGGAAGCACTGGCCACCCTGGGGAGCTTCACGGCTGACTGATGATTTCATCCCTGAGGCAGGGAGACGAGGATGTGTGGGGATCAGGTACAGAGTGTCACCCTCACTGCCTCCCTGTGCTCACGTGCTGGGACCACCTGCTACCTGGAGACACCTGCTGGGGGCGGGACGGGCTGGCTGTACGTCCAGAGCCAGAAAAACCTTGTCTTGTCCTTCCCACCCAGCCTTCTTCCTCCCTGGTCCCTTTCCTTCTGAATTCTCTTGAGGCCACAACTCACTGGGGTGCCAGGAGCCCCGGGGAGGTCAGCTTGCTTGCTTGCGGGGTTGATGATGTGCCTGTCGCCAGGGCAGGGATGACATGAGCTCGGGAGCAAGGTGTGACCCCAATTATGGTTTGCCTGCATTACTTATGCAAAGATAAGACAGACTCCCCAGGCACGCACCCCTAGTTCCTAACGAGAGACCCCCCCTCTCCCCTGCGTGAGAGCGGGAAATCATGTCAGATCAGTGTAATGGCTGCTGAAGGAACAGCTAACGGGTATCGGAAACCAGCTGTGGTCAGGGACCTTCAGCCTGAGCATTAAGGGTCTGGAGATCCCTGAGAGCACAGGAGTGACAGTGCAGGGACATCCTGAGATGTGAGGACTCCGAGCACAGAGCAACATTAGGACCAGCCTCCCCTTGGCTTGGATCAAGGAGGGGCAGCAACAGATGGACACATCACAGCCGTCACACCCTGTGTGGCGTCCGGAACTGCCCCACACCTCAAGGAGGGGACACCGCACACCCCCAGAAGGTCTTGTCCTGGGAAACATCTTAGGAATTTACACTCACACGAACACCAGGAAATGTGTGAATTCTGGGAAACATGAGAAGGCAGACAAGACAGAGAGGCCGGGCTGAGATGACAAAGAAAGCTGGCAGTTACTGCCACGTGGCAGTCACCTGCCAGCGTATACATGTATCAAATCCACAGTTGTACACCTTAAATGGACACAATGTTCCTTGTCAGATATATTTCAGTAACAAAGGAACTGGTGAAGAGGAAGATGGTAATACACATTTTCCCTGGATACAGAGAAGCAGATTATTGATCGCAGAGCTCTCCTTCCCCCACTCAGAAATTTTGATGTAAAGGACAAGCATGAAATATCATCTAAGAACTCAGAGGAAAAAGATGATAGCAGAACTGACAGTGGGAGAAGAAGCAGAGGAATTAGGTGGAGAAAGGAAGGCGATGACGGGCAGTGATTAAGGAAACTAACAGTGATGTTGGAAGAAAACCGTCAGTGAGAACCAAACAAAACAAGTCTGGACCAGTGGGAGGGTTTGCCTTGATCCAGGCAAAGTTCCTGAGCTGGAGTTCGGGAAATAGGAATCATCGATAAGCAATCCTGCTGAATGTTTAAAGGTTCAAGGGTAAAGACGGCATTTTTTTCTTTTCTACAAAGCTATAAATAGCAGAATCCGATCACTTTTCAAGTCATACAAATAAGGCTAGCTCTAAGTCTGAAAAACTTCCCCTGAGTCCTCTTCTTTCACCCAGGGCTTATTTCAAAGAGTGTTGTTTAAATTCTAGGTGTTTGCTATTTGCCTGTTGTCCTTCTCTCATTGATTCCTCGTCTGATTCACTGTGGTCAGAGAACGCATTCTGCATCTTTTAATTATTTTGGGTCTGGCTGAGGTTTGTTCTGTGGTTGCAGGCGTATCTTTGCTGGTTTTCTGTCTGATGGTTCATCATGTGCAGAGGGGGAGGTATCAAAATGCCTAAACATCACGGCGGATTTCTCCATTTCTCCATTCTGTGGGATCAGGGTATGATTCCGGTATTCTGAGGCTCTGATGGTTTGGTGCACTCAATGTACCAAGCTCTGCCTTTCAACGGTGTATTCACGTGCGTGGGCGTCACCCACCCGTGAGATTAAGTCTGACCCTTCACTGCTGGTTTGTTTTTGTTTCCTCTGTTTCTTCACTTGCGTTCCTGTGAGTAGCTTGATCAGCTTTTCAGGATTCCATTTTGATTATTTGTGGTGTTCTCAGTATATCCTTGCCCCCCGTCTAGTTTCCTTGGTGGTGGTTGTGGGTAGACATGTGTAGCCATCACGTTCTACTGCTTCTGACAGTTCCCATATCATGGACTTCTGGTGTGCCTTGTCTGGGATACATGGGAAGCCGTAAGGACACCAGGAAGTTCACTGCCACCCGCCATGCTGTTCTCACGTCCCAAGGGCAGCAGACATTTGCCACCTTCTTCCCACCTGGTGTGTGATGTCTGGGTCCTTGTAAGGGGGGGGACCTGGCAAGACTGGGGCTAGCTCGTCTTAGAGAACCCAGAATGTGGTCGCCAACTTTTTAATCACAACCTCAAAAGCCAGAGGGTCATGGAGTACTGCCTATGGAATATGGAAAGAAAAAGAAAAGCACACCCCAATTCTGTACCTGACAGAGATGTTGCCTTAAAGTAAATGAGCCATAAAGGTACAGTAATGTTGGATGTGGCTCAAAAAAACACGTTGTAGATATATTCCTTTTTTTATGAATGTAATTTATTGTCAAATTGTCTTACATACAACACCCAGTGCTCATCCCAACAAATTATAGATATAGTCCTAATAAAAATGAATGCCTAAGGATGGTCATTTGAGAGATTGATCAAAAGTAAGATCACAAAAACATTGAATCCACAGAATGAGTAAAAGACCTCGGTGAACAGTCGTTTCAGCGAAAACATTGGTGCGGATGTTGGCATGTGTGATGAAAACATTAACTAAAGATCAAGAAAGATTGATGGAGCAGAAGATGAAGAATGTGAAACATCATTCAGTAATAACATGTGTATGTCGAAAAAACCTTGGATGTTTGGAAATGATTAACATCAACATGTAAATAATGGTTGGCTTGAAGTAGGTTAGGATTTCATCTTACTCTTTATTTTACACCTGTTCTCAATTGCCATCTATTTATTACTTTGTAAGAGTAATAATTAACCTCAATACTGAGGGGAAAAAGAGTCTTTTTTTTCCAGGAGAGATTAAGAGGAGTAAGGCAGGGAGAAACCCATAGAAACACCTCCTGGAGAGATCATACATTTCTCCTAACGCTCTGTTGGACCAAATGACCATTTTTGTCCTTCGTGTCTCCCTGATGGCTCACAGTGAATTAACTGAAAGAAAACAATCCTTTGCACATATATTGATGCTAAGACAACTGTTCTGCTGGAGATGCTTGCAGACATCTGGGCATTAATGCGCACAGAGATGTACATTTTCTAAGAGGAAGGGACCCAAGTGACTGTTGAATTTTAGACAAGTATCTTCTATCAGAATGGATAGGAGACAAAAGCACAGATGTGCATTTTTACGAATGGCAGATACACAGAGTCTGGAAGGCATGGTGAGAATACTAAATGATGTTATAAATTCGTACGTGGCTGTGGGCCAGTTTGTGGAGAAGCTGAAACATAATGATAAGAGTAATCAAATGAAGAGAAATCATTCAAGTGAATTCAGAATTTACATGTTGAAACTTCGTTTCTGAAAACCTCTGATGGGTACCAGAGAGAGAGCCCCTCGGACCCGTCTCCACCATCGTCAGCCCGATTCCATCACAAGTCCATTGTCACCGAAATACAGTTCTGAACACACACAATACACTGGGAGTAGCCACCCAATTATGGAGATTGTCCATTGCAATAATGTGGTTTTTGCATGGAGAACATCAAAGGCTACAAATGATTTCTCTAGTTGCACATAAAATGGATAAGAGGGAACCAGAAAATCAGGGTTCTCATTCTGCTGTGTTTTGCCTTAGATAAGTCGATAGAATGTCCCTCTGCCTTGGTTTTCTTCCCTGTGTTTACACCCCACGCCCAAAGATGTCCCATCACCAAGTTGAGCCCTGTCCTGGGGGGGGCAGGTGTCCCACTGGCAGAATGCCCATCTGTGAGATAGTCAAGTCCTCTCCCTGTGCCTGTGGGTCTGCAGGAGGAGCGCTGATTTCCTTTAAAACATTTTTAATGTTTATTTTTGAGAGAGAGAGAGACCAACTGACAGACAGACTGAATCCAAAGCATCTCCAGGCTCCCAGCTGTTAGCACAGAGCCCAACACGGGGCTCGAACTCACAGACTGAGAGATCATGACCTTAGCCGAAGTCAGTTGCTTAACTGACTGAGCTCCCTGGGTGCCCCGAGGAGCCCTGATTCTGAAGTTACTGTTTTAAGGCGTGGAGCACGTCCGGTTCGTGCACACACCATTGTTCTAGGGTCTGAAGATACTTGGGAGGACTACTTACTCTGTTCTTCCTCTGATCGCCCTTGCAGTTTTGAGAAAGTGGGCACATACGACCCTTACTTGCCCTCAGTCTCTCTCTTGCTGTTTGCAAAATACAAACAAAATCTCAGCACCCATATAGAGAGACGTGAGTTTGGATTTGAAATCTGTTTAATCCCGCAGAGCCCCTCTTACAGAGCGTAGTGATAGCACATTGCAAACTAGCAAATTGTGAAAATTAGCAGCATTTGTAAACCAAACAGCCGCCCAGGGTTCCTGCGGCCCCCGCCCCGCTTCTGTGTGCGCCAGGGGGCTGCGCCGGGCCCCTGTGTGTCATCGTGTCATCAGCCCGAGTCCTTCCCTGGGGGGCTCAGTCCCCACCTGCTCCCTCCTTGGGGCCACCTCCTCTGTCCTGGGACACACAGCTGCTGGGTTGTGGTTAGTGCCCAGATTCCTGTCACCCACAGCAGAACAAAACCAGAGCATTGTTCTTTCCAATCTGATGCTCCTGTGCTGTCCTCTTACTGGTGGTGAAAACCCCAGCGGGGCTCAGGTCTCGGAATGCAAGTTGAGGGGTTTTCCTGCTCATCTCATAGCTTCCTTCTTCAGCCCCGTGCTGTGCAGCCCTTTCTCCAGATCTTGCTTTTCAAAGAGCATTTCTCAGTTGCACGGTGGACGTGGGTGCAGCTGTGAAGATTTTGCCCCGTGGTGGCCTTTTAAAGTGGTGCCTACAGGTAGGTGCCTGGGTGGCTCAGTCGGTTAAGTGTCTGACTCTTGGTTTGGGTTCAGGTTATGATCTCACAGTTCATGAGTTCGAGCCCCGTTTGGGCTCTGTGCTGACAGTGTGGAGCCTGCTTAGGATTCTCTCTTTCTTCCTGTCTCTGTCCTTCCCTTGCTCATGCTCTCCCTAAGTAAATAAACTTAAAAAATTAAAATGGGGGGGGGGGCGCCTGGGTGGCTCAGTTGGTTAAACGTCTGACTTTAGCTCAGGTCATGATCTCATGGTTCATGAGTTCGAGTTCCACATCCGGCTCTGTGCTGACAGCTTGGAGCCTAGAGCCAGCTTCAGATTCGAGTCTCCCTCTCTTTCTGCCCCTCCTCTGCTCATTCTCTGTCTCTGTCTCTGTCTCAAAAATAAATAAACATTAAAAAAATTTTTTAATTAAAAAGAGGTGCCCAGGACCCTTGAGCTGGAGGGCTGCCTCTTGGCCTTTGGGGCTCCCTGCCGTGCTTGGGGGCAGCTTGTGTACTTCTTCAAAAGATTATAGTTAAATATTTACCATGTGTAAAATATCCAAATTATAAGACTCTTGCAAGTCAGCACCAGATGAGAAACTGTGGCCCTTCTGAATTATTGATTGGCCGAAGTCACCGGAAGGAAGGGGCTGCCGCTATGCTTTGTGGGGTCAAGCGGCCTGGTCCTTCCCTGAGCCGGGGTAGACAGAGCCCGGGCAGCTTAATTTTGGGAGCAAAAGGACAGACAGACAGGGCAGGATGGCTGCCGTGGATTGCTCCTCTCCTGCATCTCATTACGTGAACTGTACCTGCGTCCCCCCTTCCACCCTCCTGAGATTCTCATGTCTGTGTGGGCATGTCTGTGGCTCCTGCCATGTCCCATGCACAGGGGAGGGTCTCGGAGCCCTATGTGCTGCCAGCTGACGTGATGGCCCCTCCTCGGTCAGGAGCAGTCACCTGCCCGGGAAAGTTGCCACAGTTCCCGCCTCTGGCTCGGCTTCCAGAAAACCAGCATGTGTTCGTGCTAGAATTCTTCTCGGGGCTCCATTTTCCTGGAGGAAACTCCAGTGCCTGAACGCTGCAAGCTCACTTCCCAGGATCTTCCCACACAGCGTGCTGGCTTGTGCGTCGTGGAATTCATCGCCGATTACTCAGTGAGAGGACGTGTCGTGAGAGCGTCCAGCCCAGGGTCTGGTGTGTCGGGGCTGCTGAGCGCAGGCGGCGTCGCTCGCTTCCTCTGTGGGTCGAGGGCCATGTGTATTCCCGCTTCTAGATTAAAGCCAGGGAAGGGTAACGAATCCGGGGTTTACGTGACAGTGAAGGCCAGTGTATTTATAACAGAGGAACGGGTGGACCAAGAGCCAATATCGTGGTACAGTTTTTAATCTCCCAGCAGTGACCCAACAGTTTAAAGTTAAGAAAAGATATTTATGCAACCTGATCAAAATAAGAACCCAAACGTGGTCGTTTAACATTTTATAATTGAACGCACCCCAAAAACGCTGGCAGCTTTTCACTGCGGAAGGAGCAGGGCAGGTGAAGCCTCGTTACCTGCCCTCTGCACAGTACATTCCTTGGAAAATCAGAAGCATGTGCAGAAGGGAGTTGGGAGATGGGGGTCGTCCCTGCAGAGTCTGGAACCCCAGCTACGGCCTAGGCTGCCAGGCACAGGGGAGGGGGCGTCTCCGGTGTCTGTGCTTGTGACTGTGCTGTGTCATCGGGCGTCCTCACATGGATGTGATGGGGCTGGTCCTGAAGGATGAACAGCACGTTGGGGATTTTCATCTCTTCTGCATGCCAGCACCTCCTCTCTGCTCACAGGTACGTAAGGGGCTCAGGGTGTGAGGAGCACCTCTCTCATCCCCCTGCGGCCCCGTGTGCCTCCGTGGGAAGGTGCTCCGAGCCGCCTCGAGGAGGGAGGGGGCTGGACAGAGAAGCGCAGACCTTCCTCCACTCCCGAGGGGGGTTTTGTCCCAATGAACTCATCTCAAGTCGAAAGCATCGTAAGTGAGAAATACATTCAACACACCAACCATCCTCCCGAACATCACAGCGGAGCCTGGCCCACCTCAGCTGTGCTCGGAACACTTACACAAGCCTACTGGGCGGCCCAAATGCTCTTCTCACAAAGCCTATTTTACAGTAAGGTGCAGAGTATCTCATGTAACTGGTTGAATGTTGACCTTAAGGTGAGAAGCCGAGTGGCTGCGTGGGAGCAGAAGGATGGCCAGGGCCTCGGTTGTGGACCCTTGTGACCACACAGCGGCCTGGGAGCCACTCGGGAAGAGATCCCTGTTTAAGAGAGCATGTATGCACATCACTGCTGCACCGTCAAGGAGCTTGCATTAAGTGGGGAACCTCTGTTGGACAAGAGGAGAAACACACTTGCAGCCGAGGATGACAACATGGTGGCAATCCTGTTTGTCCCCTGGAAATGGTGGGAGAATCAGATAATGTGAGACTTTGGACTTTAGAGGCGTCTTACGTCCAGATAAAAGAATACAGACTCCATGTTTTCTTTCTGTTTCTCCTTGGAAACCTTACGGAGCTGCTGGAGGGGGGGGTGGGGGGACTGGGGAGAGAGGTGTGCGTGTCCTGGTGGTGAAGGACAGGGGTGCAGTGAGGGCGGGGCCCCGGTGCATTGGCACAGAGGTGGTGTGGAAGGGGAGACCTTGACGGCTTCTTGGATGTGTTGTGGGGGACACCGGGGGCGGGGGTGAGGATGACATGAGTTTGAGTCTGGTGACTGAGGGGGTGATGGGGACATTCATGGTCCTGGCCAAGCGGGGGACTCCTGGCCGGGCCTGCATTTCTCCTAGACGAGGAGGGGAATCCGGATATTGGTGGGGAGGGGGGTCCTGCTTTATCCCCGAGTAGTGAACTGCTTCCCCTGGTACTAACTGTCTGCAGGGAATGCAGACCCCATGCACTGACACCAGCTACCCCCCTGGGGCCCAGCCACCCCCGCTTCTGACTAGCTGGCGGTAGATTTGTGGGGCCCCAGGACCCCGTCTGCTTTGACGATTCACCAGCATGGCTCATGGGATCAGGAAGGCACTGCGCTTACAATTAGCGGTAATGTAGAGGATGCAAGTCGTCCGGGCCAGCCTCACCGTCTGGGGGAGAAGCGGACCCCCGCGTCCTCTTCCCCTAATGCCCCAGAGGCCAGTGGACCTGATGCACCAGCCCTCTTGTTCACGTGATCTGTTATGTCGTTTGAACCTGGCCCCTTGGACAAAATCTACCATCCAGAACATTACAGATCCGGTCCGTTTCCGGTGCTTCATGGCAACTCTTCCACTACTGGAAGACGTGCCCTGCTGCATCTTGCCCCGTGTGTGTGTGTGTGTGTGTGTGTGTGTGTGTGTGTCTTCAGGTTCAGTGAGTCCAAGATTCCCTCGTATCTCTAGAATCCGCGCTTTCCCAAGCCCTCATCAGCTAATTGCATTTCTCTGGATGCTTTCTGATCTGGAAAGCCCTGATTCCTGTGTGCAGCCACACATGCCACTGAATACACACGTCCCCCTTCCACCACCGAGCGAGACAGCCGCCACATCTGGGCAGCTCCCAGGGTTCTGTAAGCCTCTGCACTGCCTCCTGACAGCGTCGGTCACTGCACATCACAGACAGACAGCCCCCAGTCAGCATGTGAGCTGCAGGGTGAGGGGCCGGCACGTCCTGTGAGGAGGGGGTGAAGGCCACGCTCTGGGAAAGAGGAAGGATGGGAGGAAAACAGGTGGGCGTGTCGTGGGTCCAGACAGGCAGGGAGTGAAGACCAGGCAACTCGGTTCAGGACCAATGCGTAAATGCCTCTAGTGCAGGATCCAGGAAACTGCGCGGCCGGTGCTGAGCACACACAGCGGGAGCCTCCAACAGAACATCTGGACGGTATTAATTTAAAGTCAAAGAATCGTTCTGGAACACTGTACGGTGGGCTTGCCGAACCAATAGTGTCCGCTGTTCTTTCTGTGGTGAAAGAAGCTGCTTCGGTGTGTGGCTGAGCCCAGGATGGAAGGGAAAATGCTGGCATCACCGCAGAGGGGAGCAGGTGGCCCGTGGATGGCAGTGGAGATGCGCGGTGGCAAAGCCGTGGGGCGTTTGGAGAACTGCAGTGACTTTCAGTTCTGTACCTTTTAATTTATTTATGTTTACTTCTACTCCTGCGGTGTTTCTGGAAAGAGCAAGTATGCTGCCGTAAGCGAATACAAAACAGGATGCTAGGCTCCATTACGTGAGCCCGAAGAGGGACACAGGCTGGCCCGTGAAACGTCCCCCTTGGGGTGGCCTCCACACACTTGGCTGCAGGCCTTGGAAACAGCCAGTCCGAGGAGGGAAAACTGACTGCTCTCACATCGGACAGTAGGTGAAATACAAGTTGTTTACCTGAAGTTCCAGAGTCCTGATACTGAACAGGCTGGCGCCGGCTGGGGCGGGGAAGGCCGTGCGATGGCATGAGCAGCCTTTATGGTAAGATCCTTAAAGTTGCTACGTTGGTGGTGATTTCTCCACAGTAGCTGTTGTCTGCACTACCACACACGCCCCCGGAAGGCAGACAACGCAAAACCAAAGAAGGGGCCCTACATGTAGCTGGGCTGTTGAGTCGGTTTGGTTTCGCTCTGTCTAGACAGCTTGTGGAGAGGGAAGCTTTGGATTATTGCCCTGGTTCTGTCAGAGAACCCCCTTGCAGGTGGTTATCGAGTCTTTCTGAGTCTGTTCCTCCCACCCCGACAAATGTGGTTGATGTATGACCTACACCTCGGGGATGCTTATAGGATTGGGTCATAAAGTGTCAGCCTGTCACGAGGCACATTCAGGACGTGCTGGGTATTTCGGAAAACCGGACTGCAGGATCCTAGTGCATGCTGGCTGGGAGGCACGATGGATTTGCCCTTGTGGGTGCTTGGGGGTCACTACTGGGGGACAGGAGGTGCCTTACGGGTGGGGTCTGCTCACGCTGCGGGTGGAGAGCTCACCTGTCTGTTTGTCCTTCACAGGAATAACGCTCTACAGCCACCCGTACGGAGGGGCCTTGCTGAATGAGGACAAGATGTGAGTCTCAGGACCCCTGGGTGAGGGTGGAACAGAGTCTGTGGGTGGCTCAGGGGTGACAGCCTGCTACACTTGCACAGAGAGGTGCTGGCTTGGGTATTTCTTTGCAAAGTGTAAAGAAAATGGTTGTTAAGAGGAGGACGTGCATTGACTGAGTTTAAAACATGAACTAATTCTATACCCCCGTTTTTCTAAGTCAAAATTGGTCTGAGGGGGCTATCTTCCTGAAATTCAGGGGCTCCCCATCTTCCAGGCACTTACTGTTGGGTACAGTCTCTCTCTCTCTCTCTCTCTCTCTCTCTCTCTCTTTTTAAGATTTTGTTTTTCCAAGTCCTTTCTGTGCCCAACATGGGGCTCGAACTCCTAACCCTGAGATCAAGAGTTACACACTCCAGTGACCGAGCCAGCCAGGCACTGGGGGTAGGGGCAGAAAGAGAGGGAGACACAGAATCCCAAACAGGCTCCACACTCAGCACAGAGCCTGACCTGGGGCTCCAACTCTCAAACCATGAGATAATGACCTGACTTGAAGTCAGATGCTCGACCGACTGAGCCACCCAGGAGCCCCACTTGGGGTACAGTCTTAAACACGGCGTTCGTGTAGGTGAGCATAGTGAGGCCTTCTGGAAGATTCCTCATGCCAGTCTTTGCTCACAGACAAATGGAGTCTTGGGTGGAGATAAAGCTGCTTCTCTCCCTGTTTGGAGCTAAGTGTTAGTTCTCATTCCCTCCTAGGAGGTGGGGTACTTCTGCCTGCCTTCTTCCCCATTTCCCTTCCCAGTGGAATGGCGGACACCGGCCACAAGTCTGGCTGTAGGCTCACCGAGTGAAGGACGGTGCCACACGGTGGACACTTTGTGATGAGCCGTGTCTTCCCACCAGCCCCCTGCCTGTGCGCTGGTCGTGGCTAAGGAGGGGGCAGTTGGCAGGGCTCCAGTTAAGAAATGGCCAAGAAAGTGCCCTGTGTATATTATCACAATTATTACACCTCTCTCCGTTACAGAATCACTCTGATATTTTGAGAGACTAAATCCAGAGATGGGCCAGCGACCCGGGGCTCCCCAGCTAATGCCCCCTCCCCTTCCCTACACATGTCCCAGCGTACATATGCCTGTGGTCCCAACATGGGCAGGGTTTGCAGCTCACTGTGGACACCATGCTGTGGAAGTCTTTCATTCTCACTGGGAGGTTGGGCTCAGGCGTCCAGAGTAATCTCTGCGATAGGCAGGCTCTGAAATGTCTCTTCACTTTGCACCCCTCAGTTGCACCTTCTAGAAGCTGGGAGCCATCTTCCATATTTTTTCAAAAGGCCGTTTAGGGGATTCGAGGGCTGAGTCCACATGGTTAGCCAGCATCCCCCGGACCCTAGTTCCCGATTCGAGGTTTTCAGCGCCCTTCCCCTCGCGGCTGGTCATCACCAGGGGAACGGAGACTCGCGTCCTTTGTGTGGCCCTGATGAGCTGTCTTGTTCTGCCTGCAGCATGGAGAGCATCCGTCAGTGTGGCGTTGCCCTCTGCATCGTGCTGGGCTTCTCCATCCTGTCCGCGTCCATCGGGAGCTCCGTGGTGAAGGACAGGGTGACCGGGGCCAAGAGGCTGCAGCACATAAGTGGGCTCGGCTATAGGACGTACTGGCTCACTAACTTCCTGTATGACATGGTAGGAACTGGGAGCCACGTCCCGTGCGCCTGAATGCCAGGGTTGTGAGTGTGTATGCGTGCCTGTGTGTGTGTGTATGTGTGTGTGTGTGTGTGTGTGTGTGTGTGTGTTGGGAGATGCCGTTGCAGACTGCCCACAGAAGAATGGATTATTACATCTGTAAGGGCAGTTCAGGTTCAGTCTCTGCCTGTCATCTGGGATGGATGGCTTCCTGAGATGGAAGACCGACCAGCTACACACGGGAGCTCTGGGGACTCATGGACCTGCATGCCAGCACAGCCTCTTGTCGGGAAGATGAGACAATAATCTTCTAATATGCTCTTTTCAAGGGGCGGGAGGGGAAATGGTGAAAAGCGTTAGAACTGACCCTCTACCTATATGCATAACCAACCTCCCCCCCCCCCCCCCCCCCCCCCCCCCCCCCCCCCCCCCCCCCCCGCCCCGCCGTGACCACAGCCTGGCATGATCTGGTGCTCAGCTGGCCAGCGGATGCCCTCCAAGCCATGGTCTTCCACCCGTGGAGGACAGCCTTGGCGCCTGTTGTTCCCCAGACCCATAGGCATTTATCTGGAATCAAGGTCTTCTTTATAGGAAAGGGACAGCCTGTCCTCGTGAACATGTCACTGTCCCACCTTGTGTGTGATGGCGTGCAGGGACCACATCTTTCCCGGGGAAGGAGAAGGCGTCCCTGGATGGAGGAGCATGCGAGGTGGGGCGGGTGTTCGGGACACACTGTCTCCCAGACCCCAGCAGCCGGTCTCCCTCTTTTCTGCAGGCCTTACCTTATTTTCCCCTTGCCCCTGCCGCCGAGGGTGGCCCCTCTGTGCCCTGCAATGCCTGCCTTGGGGTTGAAGGGCAGGGAGAAGTGTTTTCTTCCTGGTTGACTGTTTCCTCCATCTTCATCTGATCGTTTCCTGCCTATTAGATGGATTAAATCACTCAGTTAGTGGGTATTTGGGGGATCCTCCCAGGGGCAGGGCGTGCCCGCAGTGCTGGGGATAAAGCCGTGACCAAGGCACAGAAGTCCTCTGCCCCCTTGGACATTATATATTCTCATGAAGGGAAGCAGGAAAGAAGATCCAGATGGCTCGGGAGTAGATTTATTGAGAGGGTGACTTAGATCTAGAGGCCAGGGAAGGACTCCTGGGGAGGCAGCATGAAAACTGACCTCCGAGAGGCAGGGAGGAGGCAGCCCTGTGGACGGTGTGAGGAAGGGCTCAGCGAAGGGCCCCGAGAGGAGAGTGGTGGGCCTGTGGCAGCCCTGGTCAGTGGGGGGAGTGGGGGTGGGCAGGAGGGGTTTGTAAAGTGGGCTCCGCCGTCCTGTCCTTGAGTCCAGGTGTAGGAAAGAAGCCACATGTCCTGGAAGGTGTCAGAATCCCTGGACCCCTCCCGAGGGAGGTGGGGGGCCGTGGTTTCCAGGGCGGCTGTCACGGCAGATCCCCAACGGGGAGGTCTGTCCCTCCTGGTGCTGGAGGCTGAAGTCCAGGACCCAGGCGTGGCTGGGCCAGTTCCTCCCAAGGCATCTGTCCTGGGCGGATGTCCTCATGTGCTTGTCCCTCTGTGTGTCCTGTTCTTATAAGGACACCAGTCATGTCAGATCAGGGCGACTCCTGCCACCTCCTGTACTGTCGTTGCCCCTTTTGAGGCACATCTTCGGAGACAGTCTCATCCTGAGGTCCCAGGGCTTCAGCATGTGAATGGGGGGGGGGGAGACACAGTGGGGATGCAACCCAGCCCAGACTGTGACTTCAGGGGACGAAGCCCACTTTACAGATGGGTTGGCTGCAATGGGTCAGGGAATGCTCTTGGCAGGAGCTGAGCCGAGACAACACCGTCTTTTGCTTGTTCCTCCAGGTCTTTTACTTGGTTTCCATGAGCCTCTGTGTCACCATCATCATCGCCTTCCAGTTGACGGCATTCACATTCCGTGAGAATCTGGCGGCCACGGCCCTCCTGCTGGCGCTTTTCGGGTATGTGATCAGAGACTCGGCTTCAGAATTACAGGTTGTCTTCTGGAAGAGAAAGTCCCCCCAGATGGCTTTCAGCCCGCTGTCGACTTCGTGATTTTCTCTCTTTTCAAGCAATTATGGTGCCTCTGGCAGGGACGCAGAGCAGAGGGTCTGGAGTGGGTGATGCTGGCCCACGGAGGGGGGCAGGTGGCCCGGCCGGGGTGGTGTGGGCTGTCCCCATCCGGCCCCCCAGCCGTCTGCCACACTCGGGTGGCCGGAAGTAGATTCTCGGTTACTGTCGCTCTGACATCTGTCTGGAGCTCGAACACAGACTCCAGGTAGCTCCAAAACTGCCTTTCAAAGGAGAGTCTCCTGTGAAGCCTCGTGTCTGGCACGTTTTTCCCTGTCCTGTGACGGTAGGGGTCTGGAAACGTGCCGTCTGCCTCTATCAGTTTTCTCAGAAGAGAAACGGCAAAAGCAGAAAAGTCACTTCACAGATTTCTCAATTTCTTTTCAAAGCTTATTTATTTATTTTGAAAGAGAGAGAGCAGGAAGAAGGGGAGGTGCAGGGAGAGAGGGAGAGAGAAAATTCCAAGCAAACCAGGAGTTGGATGTTTAACTGACTGAGCCCCCCAGACACCCCCAGAGTGTTAGTTTTTATTCGCACGAGTCAGGGTCATAACTGGGGCTCCCCTAAGTATACCTGTCTGGTTTCAAGAATGTGTGTGTCTTCTTATACGTTGGGCCTATGTCTAGATCTAGGCTGAGCATGTGAGAGGTACTTGCTGAGAGTAGGGAAAACGATGAACATGCTAATTTATTATAATTCGAGGCTAATGATTTTTGAAGACAATGCATTCTGCTTTATTTCTGCCAACGATGACAAGTAAAATGATTTTTACACAGTCAGTGGCCCAAAGCATTTATTTAGGGGTCAGAGTTGAATGTAAACAAGTATATGTCATTGTTAGATGACTATACGGATGGATGCATGGCCGGCAGAGAGAGAGAGGCAGACAAGACAGATAGACCTTTCTGGGAACATTGATAGGGCCACTCACTAACTCCGTGGCTTTGGGAAGAGTAATTACTCCCTCTAAACCTTATTTTCTTCGGTGTAGAGCTTCCGTTCTGTACTGTGAAGAGTCGATAGTTCATGCAAACCTCCCAGACGGTGAGTGGCAAAAGGCCGCATTTAATTGATTGTGGCCCCCTTGTTACAGTGAGGACCGTTCTAGTATTCGGAGGCGGTGTAAGGTGTAAAAATGCATACGGTAGCACCTGTTTGTTACACTCCATTGGAAATGTGGGTTCCGGATATAAAAGCTCTGTGTGAGGATTCCCGGTCCTCTGGGAAAGGTTTGATTTCAGTGTATCGTTCCCATTGATCGGATGGTGTAGTCTTGGCTCCTGACGGTGGGATTAAACACCTTATTTTGAGCTTTAGGAAAGCGGAGTTGCTGAGTTTAAGGTAACAGACAAAATCAAACTGGTTAGAAATTCCTAAGAAACGTGTTTGGAGGAGTGGACACAAAGCTTGTTTCTCTTGAGAGCGCCTTGGAGAGCCTGGGAATTGTCTCCGCACGTGCAGCCACAGCATTTTCCTGAGAATTCCGGGAGCTCACAGATCCCTGGCCACACTGCCCGCCCAGGTGGGGTGCTGCCACTCAGGTGAAGAATCCAGAGGTCACATGGCCTGCAGGGGTCTGCAAAGATAGCAGGCAGTGTCAGAGGCTGGGGGACCCCAGGGAAGAAGGGCCTCAGGGAGGCTGGCTGAGATCATGGGGTGACATCCCAGGGGCCGCAGGGTCCTTCTCGCTTACATGGGTTCTTTCTTCGTCGGGGCCCAGGCTGCCCTGTGGGTGCCCCATCTCCCTCACACGCAGGTGGGCAGGGGTGTCGGCCCACCCCCGGTCCCCAGGAGGGAGGCGCGAAGAGCCAGAGCAGTGTCGGGAAGGCTCCACCCCAGAGCGGGCTGCAACCTAAGGACGGGCAGGTGTTAAAAGGGACTTGGAATCACACAGGGTTTGGAATCTGAAGAAATTAGGGAGCAGATAAGCCTGTCGAGTCTCAAAGAGACAGAGAAGTAAATACATGGTGACAATTTTCTTGTTTTCCTTTTTCCTGCGTGCTCTAGCCAGGAAAATGTGATATTTAAGCTGGAAAGTGAGGAGAATTAGCATCGAAAAGAGGAAAGGAATGCCAGAAAGAGAATCTAGTATCTGTGAACAGTGGAAACTGTGAGAACATATTTGGTGTGTGTTTGGTGCTAATGGATTGTGAGGACAGGCTTCAGGGTCCTATTACATGTCTTAGAAAATTCATATGGTGGGAATGAGGGGCCTGCTTTCCCAGGGAGGAAAACTCTGTAAATTCCACAATGAGTGTGAACAGTAGGCCCCTACCCAGCAAATGCCAAAATCATTAAAATTATATTACATTGTATTTTAACAAGAGAGTAGAGATTGGTATAGCCACTGTACATTGCACTAAAAAATAAATTAGGCTCTAGAAGGCTCTTTAACTTTTAAAAAATTTTTTTCATGTTTATTTTTGAGAAAGAGAGATAGAGTGTGAGCAGGAGAGGGTCAGAGAGAGAGAGGGAGACACAGAAACCAAAGCAGACTCCAGGCTCTAGGCTCTGAACTAGCAGTCAGCACAGAGGCTGACGCGGGGCTCAAGCCCACAAACTGTGAGATCATAACCTGAGCTGAAGTCGGACACTTAACCGACTGAGCCACCCAGGCACCCCTTTGGATGGCTTTTGATTCTCACTTCAACAAATAGGAACCATTTGTGCTTTACTGGTGAGGATCAGGAGCAAAGAAGTAAGACCCAGGCTCACCCCTTCGGGCGAGGGGTGTGGAGACATCCTCCAACTTCCTCCGGTCTCCGAGTCCCAGGTGCAGGGGCACACGCGGCCCAGGCGTTGATGGTACCCAGCATTGCTGCGGTTACACTCAGTGCTCCCTGGGGCCTCCCAAGTGTGCGCTGTGTTCGGGCGATACCGTGGGATTTGTTGTCAGTGCTGGAAAGTGTCTGTTCACTCAGTGAGGAGAAGCGACCAGGCCAGCCAACCTCTACGCTTCTGTCGTTGTACAAATACATGTTATGGGAAAACACACATGAGTTTTCCCCCTTTATTCTTTAGATACGCGACTATCCCATGGATGTATCTGATGTCTAGAATCTTCTCCAGCTCGGATGTGGCGTTCATCTCCTACGTGTCCCTGAACTTCATCTTCGGGCTCTGCACCTTGCTGATGACCATCATGCCTCGGCTGCTGGCCATCATCTCCAAAGCTCAGGTCAGTGGGCTCCGGCCTCGCCGCCCGGGGGACCCTGAGGACCAGCATGTTGCCTCCTGCTCCTGTCATTGCTTTCCCAGCTGGAAGGAAAGGACAACATGCCAGGGTCCACCGTCTTTATCCTCGGGCCTGGCGAACAGCGACACAAAATGCAGTTTGCTCTGCTGCATTAGTGAGGGCAGACGTGCGAGAGTGCTCTCTACTGCTTCCCTGTTTGTTGATGAATTACTGACGGGTGCTTGGAAGGGCGAATTAGGGCATGAAACGTGTCCCATCCCCGTGTCTCAGGATTAGGGGTAAGATGCTCCTCTCTCTGCGGGCACGTGCTTGCTACAGTGTGGGAAGGCTGCCTTGGCTCACTGCGCTCTGCAAACACAGGAGGGCTGGATTAGCGGGGCAGCTCCGCCCCCTTCCCTGTGAGCCCTGCGACATCCCGACTGTGGCCACTTGCTGAGCGTGCCCAGGGGAGGGCACCTGCCTGGGTCTTATCTGCTGTGCCCCTGCCTCAGCCTCCCCTGCACTTCCCCTGGGGACCGATGTCAGTTTGCACTTAGTTCTGTCTTTTTCATCCCTGCTTTCTGCTCTCAGCATCCTTCTCCATTTCTTCCGACTCCTTGCTGTCTGCCCAGACTCTGATTGCTTAGGTGTCCAGGCTTGCAATTGACCGGTGGGCTGAGAAGTAGCCTGGAAGAGGGCTCAGCCCTTCGGGTGCTGCTGGCCCGTCTCCGGTGAGTCGGGGATGGACGCCTGCTTCATCGGGGCCTGGGCTCGTGGAGACGCTCGGTGTCCCGGGATGGCTTACACTGTCTTCCGGTGTTCCCTCCCATGTTGGATGGAAGCACCAAGTACGCAAACGTCCATTAGGCATTGGATGGAGGAAATGATCTGTTGGGGGAGTTTTGCAGGTCAGGGGTTGACACTGATCTCCACTAATGTGTAGCCTTTGTGTGGAAAACTCTGAATCGGGCTTCAGCTAGAGGAGGACATCGGAGGTCTAGCAGTACACCACTTCCCCGCCCCCTGCCTGCCGGGTCTCTGACAGGCCATGGGCCTTGCGGGTGTCCTCAGGATCTATAACGTTGGGAAAGAAATAGACTCAGGAGGGGCACCTGGGTGGCTCGGTTGGTTAAGCATCCGGCTTTGGCTCAGGTCATGATCTCATGGTTCATGGGTTAAAGCCCCGCATCAGGCTCTGTGCTGACAGCTAGCTCAGAGCCTGTAGCCTACTTCAGATTCTATGTCTCCCTCTCTTTCTGACCCTCCCCTGCTCGTGCTGTCTCTCTCTGTCTCTCAAAAATAAATTAAAAACATTAAAAAAAAAAAAAAGAAATAGACTCGGGAGACGTTCCTGCTGCCGGAAGGGTGAGGCTCCAGGGGCGGGATCGCAGGAAGAAAGGAAAAGGCGGGGGATCACGTGGGCCCAGAGAGGAGACGAGCTGGGAGCCTCTGTGTCCATGACGTTCCAGCACGGAGGTCAGCGTCCAGTTACAACGGCACTGCTGACAAAGGTCAGCGGGCAGCAGGTCGTTTGCAGGACAGGGCCAAGCTCGATTGTTAACAAGTAATAAGAGACATCGCACTGTTGCTCTAAGGTCTTCTTTTTTCCCCCCTTTGTGCTCTATTTTGATATTATTTACTTAAGAAAACCAATATCATAAGGAGGTGATTTTAAATATTCACTCATAAGTGTTCGAACAATAAATCTATTCTTCTAGACCCAATTGGAGCTGAGTAGGTCCTTATATTGTTCTTACAAGGCAGGGAGCCAGGTTGTATTATTAAGCATTGTGCCTCCAAATGGTGATGTTAATCAGGGTATTGTAGTTTTTACCCAATCACAGTTTTTAAGCGGATTTTTTTCTTTCTTTCTTTTTTTAAATTTTAAGCGGGTTTTTGGTTTTGAGAGAGAGAGGGAGAGAGAATGTAGGAGGGGCAGAGAGAGAGAGAGAGGGAGACACAGAACCCGATGAAGGCTCCAAGCTCTGAGCTGTCAACACAGAGCCCGACCCAGGGCTCGAACCCACCAACTGAGAGATCATGACCTGAGCTGAAGTTAGATGCTTAACTGACTGAGCCACCCAGGGACCCCTGATTTCTTCTTCTTTTTTTTTTAAATTTTTATTTATTTTTGAGAGAGAGAGACAGACAGAATGTGAGTGGGGGAGGGCCAGAGAGAGAGAGGGAGAGACAGAATCTGAAGCCGGCTCCAGGCTCTGAGCTGTCAATGTGAGCCCAATGTGGGGCTCGAACTCATAGTCCACGAGATCATGACCTGAGCTGAAGTCAGACTCTTAAATGACCAAGCCAGCCAGGCGCCCTGAGCTTATTTCTCTAGAAAATGCATTTTGAGTTCTAACTCACGATCCCAAATGTCTTCCTTTCCCGTTGGTGAGAATCTCCGTGTTTCGTGAAGTCAGCAGAGGAAACACTCAGAGTTTCAGGAGTTTATTTCTTTGCACACTTCATCAATGTGCAGTTATCTTAAATAGGACACATTCCTTGGGGCGCCTGTGTAGCTCAGTCGCTCAGGCGTCCAACTTCGGCTCAGGTCATGATCTCATGGTTGGTGAGTTCGAGCCCCACGTCGGGCTCTGTGCTGACAGTGTGGTGATTCTTTCTCTCTCTCTCCCCCTCTCCCTGTCTTTATGTCTCTCTCTCAAATAAATAAACTTAAAAATTTTTTTAAAATATGTGGCTTTCTTAGTTACTAGTTTCTTCATCAGAAGCTGTAGCATTCTACTGTTTCTACATTCTAATCAGTGTGAGAAAATACTTTCATGTGGTACATTATTTGATTCAGGGACACAGTTTTATGAAACCTGGGATTCATAAGCCTAATTAGGACTGGTTGAAATCTATAAAGAGTAGTAGGCAGTCAAGCTGAGAACTAAGGGAAAATTAGATGAAGCTTTTGTGTCTTTTCCGTGTTTGTATGCAAGACAATAAGCCGTAGTGAAACGATTCGCCCACTTATTGAATTTTTTGTTGCTCCCAAATCAAACTATTTAAGGCTACATTTATACCGTGAGCCTTAATTCTTGATTCAATTTCCATAGCTTTGTTAGGCAGGCCGTAAATACTCTTCGTGGGCTATACACTTAGCTACCCTGTGTCTACAAGTCAGCTCTAAACACCACTTTGCCGTGAATTTTCTCCAAAGGCTGCGTTCCTCGGTGGAGAGATTTTATTTTCCGGTTCAGAAAAACCAGGGTCAAGTCCTGGCCCTACCACCGTGTGGCTTAAACACACTCATCAGCCTCTTGAGCGTGTTTCCCCAGTGGTAACTGGGTCTGCCTGTCAGGAGTGTGTACGTTTCTGGAGGGAATGAAGTGAGTGACTCGAGGTGCCAGCCCGCAATAGTTTCCAGGAAGTCCTAGTGGACGGTGATCAACACTGTGACAATTCTAACCTCATTATGAAATAAAGCTCATGTTCATAAAACACCAGACGGCAAGAAAAATAGTAACTTTTATGGGAGAGTTTGAATTTTTTATATATGTTTCATTTAAAAATGGTATTGTTCAAGTGTGCAGCTTGTCTTATAAAGTTTTTAATTTTCTTTGTGATTATATATGATTTGATGTTTCCTTCTGCTTTCTTATTCATCCTCATCCTTAAAACAACACTTAAGAAAAATGACTACATGTATAAATTAGAGGTTTTTAAAAATGTTTATTTGCTTTTAAGAGAGAGAGAGAGAAAGAGAGAGAGAGAATGTGAATGGAGGAGGGAGACGCAGAATCTGAAGCAGGCTCCAGTCCCTGAGCTGCCAGCACAGAGCCCAATGCGGGGCTTGAACCCATAGACCGTGAGATCATGACCTGACCTGAAGTCGGACACTTAACTGGCTGAGCCACCCAGGCGCCCCAAGTTAGAGTTTTTACTTACTTATTTTGAGAGAGATAGAGACAACATGAGTGGAAGAGGGGCAAAATGAGGGAGGGGCAGAATCTCAGGCAGGCTGTGCACTGTCAGCTTGGAGCCCATTGAGGGGCTTGAACCCATGAACTGTGAGATCATGACCTGAGCCGAAACCAAGAGTTGGACGCTTAACTGTCTGAGCTGCCCAGGCGCCCCGACAACTACATATGTTTAACATTTACTGTACGCTAAGTTTGAACAAGGCATTTTACATGTGATTTACATGTTCCCAGCGACGGCTCCCAGTTTTATCTACCCATTTGAACACTCCTGTTGCCTGTGACGGGGAATGTCACCTGTCTGGCTTACAGGGGCTGCTCTAACACCTGCCACAGACTGGGTGGCCTGAACAGCAGATACTTACTTCTCACTGCGGGGAGGCTTGGTGTCGGAGCTCAGGCACCTGGAGAATCAGGTCTGGGTTAGGACCTGCCTCCTGGTTTGCAGACAACCACCTTCTAGCTGTGTCCCCGCATGGCAGAGACGGGAGATGCTGGTGTCTCTTCCTTTTCCTACGAGGGCACTGACCCCATCCTGGGGGCTCTGTTTTCACAACTTCGTCCAACCCGAGCCACCTCCCAAAAGTGCAGCCTTACATCAACAGGGCTGGAACCATGAACTTGAGGGGCACATTCAGTCCATAACCTTTCACCCCCCCCCCAAGTTCACGTCCCTCTCAGGAAAAATACATTCATTCCATCCCAGAGGCCCCCGGAATCTTCACTTACTCTAGCATCAACTCAAAAATCTTCACCAAGGTGAAATCAAGTGGGGGCAAGACTCCACGATGTGTCGTGAGACAGAAGTTTTCTCCACCCACGAGCCTGCAAAGCAGATGAGTTACGTGCTTCCAGGTACACCTGAGGAACAGGCTTAGGCTAGACATGTCCATTCCAGAGGGGAACTCGGAAGGAGGCAGGTTTGGGCTCCCGTGCACGTCACCCCCTACCAATGCAAAACCTCTAGACCTGAGAATTGAGGATCATTCTCTCTGGCTCCGTGGCTGTCTGCACGTGCCACCCAGTGACTGGGGCAGGGAGGACCAGGAACACAGGACCGACAGGGAGAAGCAGAGCATGTCCAGAGCTTTCAGTCTGATCTCTTTTCTCTTTCTTTCTCTATACAGAGTTTGCAGAATATCTACGATGTTCTCAAGTGGGTTTTCACCATATTCCCTCAGTTCTGCCTGGGTCAGGGGCTGATCGAACTCTGTTACAACCAGATCAAGTACGACCTGACCCACAGCTTCGGCGTCGATTCCTACGTGAGCCCCTTTGAGATGAACTTCCTGGGCTGGACCTTCGTGCAGTTGGCCTTACAAGGCACGGTGCTTCTCGTCCTGAGGATTCTGCTGCACTGGGACCTCCTCCAGCAGCCAAGGTACGTCCCACAGGCAGAGAAGGCTCCATCATGGAGACTGTAAGACAAGGAATGTGTCCTATCAGTGCTCCATGAAGTTATAATGAGTGCAGATTATGATTTTAGGTTTAGTTTTTTTTTCAATTTTCTTCTTTTCGCTTCTTTCTGATCACTGTGAGTCACCAACCACAGGAAGGAGACTGTCAAAAGATAAAGCACTAACCTGTGAGGTGATCGTTCCAATGACTTCATTTTCCCCTATGGGAAGCGCTCAATTTCCTAACATGTCGGGTGAATTTCGTTGATACTATAACATAATTCATTTTTATGACTAAATAGCATTAACTCCTAGAATCAGGAATGGATAGAAACTCAGCACTGATAACCACCTGGCCCTTTGCCAGATCCTGCTGCTGTTAATGCTGCGTGCTTAGCTTTGTTAGATGTGTTCTTAGCTTTCTTAGATGAGGATGAACGTCCGTAGCACAAGGAATATATATGTGTATCCAAATATTTCTTTTTTTGATGTTTATTTTTGAGAGACAGAAAGAGAGTGTGAGCAAGGAGGGGCAGAGACAGAGAGACACAAAATTCGAAGCAGGCTTCAGGCTCCAAGCTATGAGCACAGAGCCTGATGCGGGGCTTGAACTCACACACTGTGAGGTCAAGACCTGAGCTGAAGTCAAACACTTAACCGACTGAGCCACTCAGGTGTCCCTAATATTTCTTAATACTAACATTTACATATACACTGTATATAAACACATAATAATACAGAACTTACGTTTATGTTGAGGTACCTACTTATGTAGACACACACGTCTGTATCATTCTAAGTGGGATTTAAGGTGGCTTTGCAAAGCTGTCTAGAATATTGCCAGGTAACACGTTTTCTTTTAGGAATTTTGACTTTATTTTTTGAAAAAAAATTTTTAAACATTTATTTAATCTTGAGAGAGAAAGACAAAGCATGAGCAGGGCTGGGGCAGAGAGGGAGGGAAACATGGAATCCCAAGCAGGCTCCATGCTCGGAGCTGTAGGCACAGAGTCTGATGCGGGGCTTGAGCCCACAAACCATGAGATCGTGACCTGAACTGAAGTCGGCTGCCTAACCACCTAAGCCGCCTCCCCCCCCCCCCCCCCCCCCCCCCCCCCCCCCCCCCCCCCCCCCCGCCGGTGCCCCGGTAACACATATTTGATGTCTATGGAAAAAAACTGCTTTCCTGGGTTGGCCTCAAAGGGGCGTGTCTCTCCCTCTGTGACCCATGTGGCCCGCATCCATTGACTCGCTCTTTCCAAGAGCTGTGTGTTCCTCTCTAGATTCAACTATGAGAGGGATCCTTTGTGGAGAAGTTACTAATGAGGACCATGTCACTGGAGAGAACCCGTCAAGGATCATGGGCACGTGACTAGTATTTTGTGGTGATGACTTTACAGAATTTTTCCAGTCCGTCTTTTCAAGGGATGCTTCCTTTATAATTCCTTCCAATCTGCTAAAGCAGCAAACTGCTTTGAATACAAATCCCAAAGGCTGTCTTGAACCGGGCACTGTTACTCTGGGGTCCATAGATTTCCAGTATCTGACTGAATTTGGAAGAGAATTTGGAGTGTTTTTCCAACGTAATTGGTTCTGTGATTGGCCCTCGTGAATTTAATCTGTTTTATTTATTTATTTATTTATTTATTTATTTATTTATTTATTATTTATTTATTTATTTTAATAGTTTATTGTCAAATTGGTTTCCATATAACACCCAGTGCTCTTCCCCACAAGTGCCCTCCTCCATCACCACCACTTCCCTTTCCCCTCCCCTTCTCTCTTCAACCCTCAGTTCGTTTTCAGTATTCAGTAGTCTCTCAGGTTTTTCGTCCTTCTCTCTCCCCAACTCTCTTTCCCCCTTCCCCTCCCCATGGTCCTCCATTAGGTTTCTCCTGTTAGACCTATGAGTGCAAACATATGGTATCTGTCCTTCTCTGCCTGACTTATTTCGCTTAGCATGACACCCTCGAGGTCCATCCACTTTCCTGCAAATGGCCATATTTCATTTTTTTCTCATTGCCATGTAGTACTCCATTGTGTATATATACCACATCTTCTTGATTGATTCATCAGGTGATGGACATTTAGGCTCTTTCCATGGTCTGACTATTGTTGACAGTGGTGCTATGAACATTGGGGTATACACGCCCCTATGCATCAGCACTTCTGTATCCCTTGGATAAATCCCTAGCAGTGCTGTTGCTGGGTCATAGGGGAGTTCTACTGATAGTTTTTTTGAGGAACCTCCATACTGTTTTCGAGAGCGGCTGCACCAGTTTACATTCCCACCAACAATGTAGGAGGGTGCTCGTTTCTCCACATCCTCGCCAGCATCTATAGTCTCTTGATTTGTTCATTTTAGCCACTCTGACTGGTGTGAGGTGGTATCTCAGTGTGGTTTTGATTTGTATTTCCCTGATGATGAGTGATGCTGAGCATCGTTTCATCTGCCTGTTGGCCATCTGGATGCCCTCTTTGGAGAAGTGTTTGTTTATGTCTTCTGCCCATTTCTTCACTAGATTATTCATTTTTTGGGTGTGGAGTTTGGTGAGTTCCTTGTAGATTTTGGATACTAACCCTTTATCTGATATGCCATTTGTAACTATCTTTTCCCATTCCATTGGTTGCCTATTAGTTTTCTTGATTGTTTCCTTTGCAGTACAGAAGCTTTTTATTTTGATGAGGTCCCAAATTTAATCTATTTTAAAACCTAAAGTGTAGAATCCCCTTGGATGGATTTCAGGGGGCCCCAGTTTCTGGTAGCATCACATGACTTTAAAAAAATTTTTTTAAAGTTGTTTTTATTATTTACTTTGAGTGGGAGATACAGAGCATGAGCAGGGTGAAGGCAGAGAAAGAGGGAGACACAGAATCCGAAGCAGGCTCCAGTCTCTGAGCTGTCAGCATAGAGCTGGACATGGGTCTAGAACTAATGAACCATGAGATCATGACCTGAGCTCAAGTCGGGCGCTCAACAACTGAGCCACCCAGGGGCCCCAAAAGACTTCTATTTCTATTCTATTCTATTCTATTCTATCACATTTTATTTATTTTATTTTTTACTTATTTATTTAGAGAGCAAGAATGGGAGGGGCAGAGAGAGAGGGATAGAGAGAATCCCAAGCAAGCTGCGAGCTCTCAGAGAAGAGTCTATGTGGGCCTTGAACTCATCAACTATGAGATCATGGCCTCAGCTGAAACCAAGGGTCAAGACGCTTAAACGACTGGACCAGCCAGGTACCCTGAAAGACTTCTTTTTAAAAGAGAAGTCTTGGGGTGCCTGGGTGGCTCAGTCAGTTGGGCGTCTGACTTCAGCTCAGGTCATGACCTCACAGTTTGTGGGTTCAAGCCCTGCATCAGCCTTTGTGCTGACAGTTCAGAGCCTGGAGCCTCCTTCAGATTCTGTGTCTCCCCCTCTTTCTGCTCCTCCCCTGCTCATGCTTTGTCTCTCTCTGTCTCTCAATAATAAATAAAAATGTTAAAAAAAAAATAAGAGAAGTCTTCCTGTATTCCTCTGTGGAGCGTAAGTTAAACCATATTTTAGAATAATGTCTGTGCTATCCACAGTAAATAGTCAGTATTTATTGTTCCTTGTCAGCGTGGAGGCTGCAAGGCACTAAAATTCAATCTAACGTAGACGCCTGCTGTCTACCACTCCTTACAGATGACTACTACGGCGACCACCCCACCAAATTCATTTATTTTTCCAAAGCCGCTTCTAGCCAGGTCACCAATCATTGTCTACACAAGAAAATCCAAGGTTCTCAATCAGGCCCTCTCAAGCCAGGCTGCTTATGCTTGGTAGAGCGCTCCATGACCCTAGCTCTACGCCCATGGGTGGTGTTTGCCTCTGGTCACCTGTCCAGTTGGAGCCTCTGGGAGGACTGGCCTTCCTCACTTCCGGCACCCACTCCTGGGCTGGCCTGATGCTTTCCCAGCCTGTCTTTTTCTGCTGGGGCTGCGGCATCTTTTTATAGCATTGCGTGTTACTCTGCTCCACCTGACTGTCCATTCCTTGGTGTGGGAGCTGGATCATGGGAGGGAGCAGGAGACCCTGTCCCCCACACCTGACATGCATGGCTGTGTGTCGTGACCAGTACCTGCCGCTGGTCCTGGGAGCTGAGCCAGGGAGCTCACCTCCTTGCTGTCTGCCCTAGCCTGTGCTGACCCTGACCCACAATCTGCTGCTGGCCTTCAGCTGTGTGCCCAGAACTCAGGTCTCCACCAGGACCTGAGCCCTGGCCAGACACCGGTCAGGCTCAGTGCATCTGGGGGCCTTCTAGCCTACATTCTCTGTCTCTCTGATCTGGAGCCAGGCTTTGCACTCTGTGCCCTCGGTGCTGGCTGGGTCCCAGGACAGCCTTTCTCTGTGAGTCTCCAGTGCTCATGCGTATCCCTCCTCGGCTGGAGGGTGGCTAAGTAGCACATTTCTGGGCACAGTTAAGGAAGTGCTGCATGTTGGGTTGTGAGGTGGCCAACGAGAAGTGACTCTGAGCCATTGTCCAGTGTCTGTTAGAATGACTTGACGTGTAAACAGATATGCTTTCCGCCCCTAAGCAACCCCAGCCCTGATCTCACAACCTCCAGGGCTGCCTCTGTAGAGGTATCTACACAGCTTCCTAGGTGATTCCTGGGTCAGAGCTGCTGGCGGGAAAACTTGAGGATGGGTCTTGGAAACAGGAAGGAAGACAGGGCTCAATCTCGCCTCTTTGAGATAGAAAAGGCTGCCGGAATGACAGGTGCTCTGGAGGGTCCAGGGACACACCTGCAACCAGGAAAGGGGGACGTGACTGCCAAACAGAAGTGAAATGCAGTGATTTTTCACAAAGTGACCACAGCCATTTTCCCTTCCCCCAGACTATCAGCACCTCCAAAATTATTAACTGCTCTGTACGGAAACACTGTTCTTGCTTTGTTTTGTTTTGTTTTAACACATTAAAAGCCATTACGTTTTGGGGCTTCTGGGGGGCTCAGTCAGTTGAGTGTCCAACTCTTGATTTCATCTAAGGTCATGATATCATAGTTCATGAGTTGGAGTCCTGCATCAGGCTCCAAGCTGACATTGCAGAGCCTTCTTGGGATTCTCTCTTTCTCTGCTTCACCCCACCCTCCTTGTGTTCTCTATCTTTCTCTCTGTCTCTCAAAATAAGTTGAAAAATACATTATGTTTTGTTAATTAAAATATATTAAGTTCACACACAAAGTTATGCATTTCAATTCCACCGTAGAATCCTTGTTGACAGTTCGGAGTACACGCATTTCAGAAGGATCCCTGTGCTGACACAAGGCTCTTGGAGTCATGATTTCTGAAATCTTGCGTCGTTTTTGCTTTTGATTTGTTTCTCGCGTGTTTGCATGTTCTGTGGATGGCGTCTTGTAATACATACTTTCGAGTCGCTAGCTGTGTTCTCTCATCATCGAAGTTATATATGGAATAAATTCTGTCTTTGTTTGTTGGTGATGTCAGGCACAGAAGAAACTGTACAGAGGGGGCACCTGAGTGGCTCAGTCAGTTAAGCGTCCAGCTCGATTTCAGCTCAGGTCAGGATCTCCCAGTTCATGGGGTTGAGCCTCGTGTGGTGCTCTGTGCTGACAGGTAGAGCCTCCTTGGGATTCTCTCTCTCTTTCTCTCTGTCCCTAGCCCACTTGTGCTCACTCTTTTCTCAAAATAAATAAATAAACTTAAAAAATCATAAAAATACAAGGAAAAGACCTAGGGGGCACTGAGACCTGGCAGTGAGTATTTTATGTTATGTGCCTTTTTATTTTAAAATAGTTTAGGACTCCCAAGAAATTGCAGAATTTGTACAGAGACCCTGTGTACCCTTCACCCAGCTTCTCCCAATGATGCTGTATTAATTTGTCTGTATTTTATATAATAATATCACTTTGGCAAAACTGGAAAATTGATTTTGGTACAGCCTTCACTCAGTGGTCTGTGCCCATTCAGTGGTCAAAATGTTGGCATGAAAATGTTGGCATGTTACAGTTTACAGGGTAAGGTGAAATTTACTTTAAAGTTAATATGTGCCAAGTTAGAAACATAAAGAAGATTGAAAAGCAAGCAGCTCAGATTTGAAACAAATAGATAAGAGTTGAAAATTAAATTCGTGGAGTACCTGGGTGTCCCAGTTGGTTAAGCATCTGGCTTTGGCTCAGGTCATGATCTCACTGTTTGTGGGTTTGAGCCCCACGTCGGGCTCTGTGCTGACAGCTAACTCAGAGCCTGGAGCCTGCTTCAGATTCTGTAACTCCATCTCTCTCTGACCCTCCCCTGCTCGTGCTGTCTCTCTCTGTCTCTCAAAAATAAATAAAAAACATTAAAAATTTTAAAAAAATTAAAAAAGAAAAAGAAAATTAACTTCATGTTCCTCTGACAGATGCTTATTAAATCCGTTATGTAACCATCCACTGACACAATCCAATGTGTACTCTGTAACTGTAACTTTGGGCTCTTTTAGAAAGGTCAACTTTATTTAAGTGACCCATTTGTAAAAATACTTTGATAACTCCTTGTAACATTTCCGTGATAAATTCTTTCTCCACCATGCACAAGAGTCTGGCAGAACTTTATTATTCGTAAAACTGAAAAAACAGCTCTAGTCAGGCATCCATTCACTTCTCTATCTTTCTGAAACACATGCGTTTCCGTCATATTAGGAGATGAACACGGACTGTTGCTCATTGTTATTATCCTGACAACAGAAGTGGAGTGTGTGGAGTAGAACTGATGTGCCGTCTCCAGGCCACATCTTCTTTTTGTTATTAAAAATTTTTTTTTACTGTTTGCTTATCTTTGGGAGAGAGATTGAGAGAGACAGAGGTTGAGTCAGGTAGAGCAGAGAGAGACACAGAATCAGAAGCTGGCTTCAGGCTCTGAGCTGTCAGCACAGAACCTGATGCGGGGCTCAAACCCATGAACCACGAGATCATGACCTGAGCCAAAGTTGGATGCCGAATTGACTGAGTCCCCCCAGCGCCCCTCGAGATGGCATCTTCTGTGTCCACAGGTGTCTGACCTTCCTCATTCTCCCTCTCTGGACTCTTTGAGTTCCTGTTCCCAGGTGTGAATGAACCCTTAACTTTATCTTCCCAGAGGTCACTCTGCCATCCAAGGCACGGTCACGTCTTCCAAGGATGCGGATGTGGAACAAGAGGAGATCCGAGTGTTGAAAGGAAGGACGAGTGAAGACCTTCTCGTGTTGTACAACCTTAGTAAAAGCTATGGAAGCTTCTTCAAGAAGACCGCCGCTGTTCAAGATATCAGCGTGGGCATACGGAGAGGGGAGGTGGGCACCAGCCAATTGCACCGCTTTCTGTCACAAACCCGCGCAACTCTCACTGCGGGTGCCGCTTGTCTTGTGCTCAGAGTAGCTGAGGTCAGAGCTGGATGGCTCCTCATTTCTGGAATTCCCGAAACACTCAGCAGATGCAGAATCTGAGTGGAGAGTCTGTTGGCTTTTTTCCCCAGGGGACACCTTGTTGCTGATGGCATTTGTTCCATTTCATAATTTTAAAAATTTCACGTGGTTGAGCTTTATTCGTTTCTTGGGCTGCGGGATGACGTGTTTTTGAGTGCACGTGTTTTCTCAGTCCAAGTCATTACAGGGACCTGTTCTAACTCTTACTGGGACTTCCGTGCTTCTTAAACAGTCAGTGACGCCCACCTAGCCAAATGCTCCTCGGGGAAGGGGACGAGCAGTCACACCAAAGGAGTAGCTCAGAATTTTTTTTCCATGGAGATGTCGCTAATTCTGGCAGAAATGTTTAATCAGAGCGGCTAGAAGCCATGCAAATTGTTCCTGATCTGTGTTTAATTGCATAAAAAGAAATCAAGTCTGAAAATGATTACCTTTAACTAACTGTTAAACGTACGAGGTGCCTTGTACTCCTACTGTTCCGAGCTCCCGGGACAGACGGAGTGGGTCACGTGGTCCCCTGAGTGGCGGTGAGACTGTGCAGGGAGCGGAGAGCCCGTGTTTCAGAGAAGAGGGTTCTGAGGTAGAGAAGCCCGGGGAAACCCTGCAAATCCACCAGGAATGGCCTGATGTGCTACCCTGTGGTTTGTGGCTGAGGAGGACAGGATGCTAAGGAAGGAGTTTTCTCATGGTTGCTATCTACCACTCAACTCAGAGTTGCAACCTTTGGTGTCACATCAAACTATATTTTTTTAACATTGCTTCAAAAACCAACTTCAGCTTTGCCGCTACCTGTCCGCTGTAATTTTAAGCCAAAGGGTATGAGAAGAACTTGGAGAAGGTCCAGGGATCAGAGATGATCCCAGATGCCACTTACACTGGTGTTCTGTTTGTGCTGACCTTTTTTTTTTTTCTTTTAATGTTTACTTATTTTGGAGAGAGAGAGAGATGGAGCCTAAGTTGGGGAGGGGCAGAAAGAGAGGGAGACACAGAATCTGAAGCAGGCTCCAGGCTCCGAGGTGTCAGCACAGAGCCTGACCTGGGGTTCAAACTCACGAACTGTGAGATCATGACCTGAGCTGAATTCGTACGCTTAACTGTCTGAGCCACCCAGGCACCCTGTTTACTGGACGTTTTATGAACATGGCAGTTTAAATACTAAGATGTAAAGTGCTTTGCAAGAGCCGGTGGGAGAGGTGCAGGTGACTAAGATATGTCCCTGTCCCCTAGGAATTAATAACGGGGAACACAGTGTGTGATATACCAGCCTGTGTGCTCCCCCAAGGCAGAACGAGGTTCAAAGCACCTGAGTGGCACTGCCTTAGAGCGGCAGGTCCAGAAATGGCAGATGGGGGGATCCAGTGAGATGGGAAGAGCATGGATGTTGGCGCCGGGGACAATCTAGAAGAGCAGCTGTCACCCTGAGGAACAGAGCAGGGTCCTGTGCTTCACTAGGTAGGGGACAGTGCCAGGAAGCCAGAACGGGAACTTTCCCAAGATTCAAGGAGCCAGGAGGTCAGCCTGGGTCAGTGGACAGAGAGCCAGCTTACGCCTTCAGCCACAGACCGGTCTTGGGAGGAGACTTCAAGAGCCACACAGCCTCTGTCTCTACCATAGACTCTCCAGCTGAGAATATGCTGAGATACGAGGTGAAGACTAGGTCTGGAAAAGACAGCAAGGAGGCCGTTTTTCACAGGGAATATGAGACAACGTTGTGCCGAAAAACCAGGAAAAACATTGACTTAGTGCTGAGTGTCAGAGTTTAGAACTAATGTTTCTAACATTCTTAACTAATGTTGGGATCAGCCTAGAGTCTGAGCTGGGGGCAGGGAGAAGAGGCTAGGGGTCCGGGAGAATATTCTTAGAACGGAGTTTGTGCGGTGGAGTCAAGGGCATAATGATTACAATGATGTGGCTTCCAACAACTGTGATCGTCTATAGAAGGACAGTTAGGACTTTGAGGGGACGGGAGGTCTCTGCACAGCCCCGGGAAGCTGGCCTTCACCTCCGTATTCTGGAGTGTTCCTTACATGAGTTTATGGGTCCCCGACGGTCATTGAAATGGTTCCTCTGCTCAGACTCAGGAGAATTTTCCAGAGTGTGTAGCAGTCTGCAGAGTACTTGATAAAACCGCATGACGTCCAAGGTCTGAGGGTGTCGGGGTGCGGAAATGCCAGCTCCGAGCCAGCTGAAAGTCAAGGCCGTCTGCTGTAATTTAGATGTTTTTCCCTTGCTTCTTCCCTCCCGACAGTGCTTTGGGCTCCTGGGGGCGAACGGTGCTGGGAAGAGCACCACATTCAAGATGCTGAACGGGGACACCCCTCCGACCTCAGGACACGCAGTCGCCAAGACTCCCACAGGGTAGGTGCAGGCGCGGTCGTTCTTGCTGAGTGTGCACAGAACGAGGGGCCCTAGAACCGAGCTTCCTCGTGCCCCCCTGTTCTCTCCAGAAAGGGAAGAGCCCCCAGTGCTGAGAGGATAAGCTCGATGTGTCTGGCTGCAGGGTCAGAGGCATGTTGGCCTAAAGCAGCCAGGGCTGACCTCTCCCGTGGCGCCTGAGGGGGTGCAGGTGTCCGGCCACTGGCTGCCAAGGGAGCAGGACTTGTCGGGGAACTGGCTTTTCTCGCTTCACCAGCAGATCCAGCTTCAGATGCTCTCGCCCACGCGAAGGTGGCCGGGGGTGCTGCGTGGTTTCCGTCTCTGTACCTCCAGACCCTCTCTTTCTGGTAGATGACTTGAAGGCTCAGGTGGAGGCAAGTGTACATATTAATCCAGACGGTGACATCTAGGGGAGCAGGGAAGCTCTTTGCCCCTTGCTGCCAACACCACGGAAGATGCTGGGTGTCCTCCCTGCCAGAGCTGCCCGAGGCCAGCTGGTCCCATCGGGGCTCTGTAGGCGACTCCACACGCAGAGCTTCATCCCCGAGTGCCGCTCCTAACACGGCCTTTTTGGGCGTGCGCCACCCCTCCTCTGATTCCTCCCCGGCTGCTGTGCCCACTTGGGAACATCCGTCTGGGTGTGTGGGCGCCATCAGATGTGTGGTCATCCAGGAGGCTCTGTCCTCTCTGCCCTGCTCTGATCAGGACTGGTCGTGGGAGTGTTCTCTCCCAAAAAGAAGAAGTTGTTAACCTCTCTGGAGGCCGGATTTTCTACTTGGTGCGTCCTCTGCTGAGTGTGTCCTGGGAGCAGCCGTGCCTCCCGCCCCCCAGTCCTCATCTCCCACCTGCAGTCGTTCAGCTGTCTCTACGGCAGCAAATTCATTGCAGCTCGAAAGTGTCGATAATAGATTTCAGACGTCTAGAGCTCAGCTCTCGTGAGGAAAACCACCCGCCTTGCTGTACATCCTCAGAAGGTCCTTATATAAAGAGTTGATTTCAGTCTGTCTGCTCAGCAGTAACATTCAGTCCCATGCACACTTGGAAACACTGTGCTTGAGGTTTTGTAAGTTTTTCATTATTATTATTATTTAATGTTTATTTTTGAGAGAAAGAGAGAGAATGTGAGCGAGCATGAGCAGGGGGAGGGGCAGAGAGAGAGGGAGACACAGAATCTGAAGCAGCTCCAGGCTCCGCGCTGTCAGACGCCAGGGCTCGAACCCACAAACCATGAGATCACAACTTGAGCCCAAGTCGGATGCTTAACCAACTGAGCCATCCAGGCACCCCTTGAGGTTTTTATATATAGGTTCAAATAGACTGTTGAAGACAATTGTTTGAAAATATTAAATCACTCATTTGTTAGCTAATTCTTTGCATTGACAAATACATATTGTTGTTCTGTGATGTGCCAGGCACCCAGAAAGCAAAAAGTCTTCTTGTATTCCTAAAATGCAGTGTTAATATCTCCTACTAGTGTGATTTAAACATACACTCATACCTGTGTATATATATTTTATTTTATCTGTTACCTGTATGTGAAGTGTGAGTGGTTGAATGGGGTGTTTGTGTGAAGTGATGTGTATTTTATTTATTTTACCTTTTTATTTTTTTAAGTTTATTTTGAGAGAGAGAGAGAGAGCAAGTGCATAAGTGAGGGAGGGGCAGAGTGAGAGGGAGAGACAAACCCAAGCAAGATCTCAGCACGGAGCCTGATGTGGGGCTCGAACCCATGAGCTATGAGATCATGCCCTTAGCCGAAATCAAGATTCTGATGCTTAACCGACGCACCTATGCACCCAAGGGATGCATATTTTAAAATCAGAGAGGAATAAAGAAGGTCATTTGGTATACCTCATTTACATTATTCCAGGAGCGTCTCCTAATCCCACTCAATAATATTGTTTTACTTTTTGCAAATCTGCTGGGCATAAAATCTCATTGTTAAGTTAATTTGCACATCTTTCATTATTCATGAACTTGAATGCTTTTCGCACATTTATTTGTAGGTAGGTTTCCTTTCTGCCAATCGCCTGCTGTGGTCTTTCTCCTTTTCTCTGTAAGGGTGTCTCTCTTTTTGTTATCATGTCAGTGTTTTCCATACATTGAACTGAAAACTAATCTTTTGCCTGTTTTATGTGTTTGAAGAATTATCTTTCAATTGTATATTGCATTTTAACATTATTTTAAAAGTTTCTGTGTAGAAATTTGCAGTTTTGATGAAGCCAATTTATCATTTTTCCCCTTTGTTAATTCTTGTTTTTTGAATTTTAAGAGATTCTCCTCATTCCGAGGTCATAAAGCTTGACCTTTACGTCTTTAATTTATATGGAGTCTATATTTAGGTACCGTGTGGTAGAAATATACAATAAAACGTTGGTTTGTGAGCATAATTTGTTCCCAGGACATGCTTGTCATCCAAAGAACTTGTACCTGAAAGTGAATTTTACGAAGTTTTGGCTCAGTTGTGATCATGTGAGATTTGGTGTCACGTACGACTCGTACTGTAAGATATTGCTCATTTATCAAGTTAAAACTTATTAGAAATGTTTGCTCCTCCTGCAGAACCCTTGCAGAACAGGTTCCTCGCAATCCAAGGTTTTACTGTAGTTTGATTGTTTTCTATCCTGAATTTCAGTTGGCTTAATGCCGCCTTCTCAACAAGGCGTCCTTTTGTCCGTCAGTTGGAAGCACTTCTGATTTATACCAAGTCCCCAGATTCGCCGGGGCTCCGCCTTGGTATCTCTTGCTTCGCGATGCATCCCACTCTGCTGCTCTGCCTGTCTCTCCTCCGAGTTCATGACTTTCAGAATTGTTGGAACTCTTTTAGGACCTTTACTCCATATTATTTTCCAGGATCATTTTACCACCATCTATAGAAATGTCCCAGTGTTGGCATTTGACTGTGATTGCATCACATTTGTACTCTGACTTGAGGAAATGGAGATCTTGTTGAAATTTTGTCTGCCTTTTGCATGGCGATGATACATGCAGGCATTCTTTCAGGTCATCTCAACATGTTTAATTGTATTTTGCAGTTTTCTTTACAGAGTCCTTGCATATGTTTTAGATTTATTCCCCAGAGGAATGTGTCTCCATTAGGAAGTACTGAAACTCTTTTAATTGCTTTGCTGTTTTTTTAAAATTTCTTCTTATTGGGTTTTTTCTCTTGGCTTTGGGCTTTGCTAGCTGAGCTCACAAGTTGAGTTTATGTGTTTGCTTTTGCTCTCTCTTTTGCTGCATGTCCACTTGTGTTTGTCCATTCTGGCTTCCTTCCACTCCTGATTCTCTGGGTCCCCCGTGCAGAGCCAAGTCCTGTGATGACAGCTGTGGGGTCCCAGCCTGCAGTGATTGGGGAATATCCATTTCCAGTCGCTGCATAGCTTACTCTGAGGAGCCTGGAGGGTGAGGAGCCTTCTGGTACCCGAAGCTCTAGGCTGCTTCCTTCAGCATCCTTCAGGAGGGGCGGGGCTGTCTGTCGGCCGAGGTATCAGACCGGACTTGGTTCTGGTCCTGTGTCATCATGCAGGAGCCCTTTTGGTGCCCATTACTTTGCAGGGATCAGACGCCCAGCTGCTTTCTGTAACTCCATTTTGGAACCCTGCAGGCGGTGGCTTGAGACCTGCTCTTGCATTCTCTGGTCTCTGAGGAGCAGAGACATTTGCGTGTGTTTTTCTTTTTGAGACACTAATTACATAGCAATGAACGAAGCGAGTAAAATCTAGTCATCATTTTTTGGGTGGAGAGGAAGAAGTGTTAAGCAGTGTGTCCACAGTTTCCACTGGGATTTTCGTTGATTTTATGTTGCAGTTATAGATTCATTTGGGAAAAACTAAACTTTTTATAATGTGTCTTATCCTCCGCAAACCTTGAACTGTCCAGGAACTGTCAAAATGATATGAAAAGGCAGCGCCTGTATGGCTCACTGAGGTGGTGGCGTTTCTGTGTTACCACCTGTGACAGTTTGAAAAATATGTTCCTATTTGTTACTTTGCGAGTATTATTTTGCAATTTTATTTAAGTTAAGGAAAACCTTAAATGTATAATTTTACATTCCTACAGATGAACGTTTTATAGTCCTTATTCTTTTGACACATTTATGTCATAAATAACAGATTCTTGATTATTAATCTGGCCTTACGTTTCTGTAGTATATTTAATTTTTTCATGGATGTAAATCTCTTATTTACTAAATTTTATGTAGATTTTAAAATTTATGAATCATAAGAGAAACTGGGTTGCTACTGAAAAATTTTATTTTCTATCCTTCCTCTTAAATTATTCCTATTCTTAATTTTTGTTGTAATTTTGACAACTTACATTTTCTTCAAAACCTATTACTTAATTTAAAATTTTAACACTAACTTCTCATTCTAACTTCTTAATGACTTTATAAAGTCTTCTTTCTCTAAGTGAGTTATCAAATCATCAAGTCTGTGGTCTACCTCAACCCTAAAAATGTAATAATGGTATCATTGCTGTCACTGTCCTTTAAATGACATATATAATTTTGAGTTAGGTTCTCAAAAAGTTTCATACATTTGTTATTTCCCTGATGATGAGTGACATTGAGCATCTTTTCATGTCTGTTGGGCATCTGGATGTCTTCATTGTAGAAATGTCCGTTCA
>PJEM01001011.1:97720-159645 GCA_004023845.1 Helogale parvula
AGAGAGAGAGAGAGAGAGAGAGAGAGAGAGGGAGAGAGGGAGAGAATCTTAAGCAGGTTCCATGCCCAGTGCAGAGCCTGATGCAGGGCTCAGTCCCACAACCCTGGGATCATGACCTGAGCTGAAATCAAGTCAAACGCTTACCCAACTAAGTCATCCACATGCCCTTAATAACTTTTTTATCTTGATGAGGTCACAATAGTTTATGTTTGCATTTCTTTCCCTTGCTTCAGCGACATGTCTAGAAAAGAGGTTGCTCTGGCCCAGGTCAAAGAGGTTACTGCTTGTGTTCTTCTGTAGGATTTTGATGGTTTCTGTTTCACATTTAGGTCTTTTGTCTATTTCTAATTTATTTTTGTGTAGGGTATATGATGGGTATTAAGGAGGGCTTGTGTTATTATGAGCACTGAGTGTGATGAATCACTAAATTCTACTTCTGAAACCAATATTACACTATGTGTTAACTAACTAGAATTTAGTAAATATTTGAAAAGATAAAAAGAAGTTTCATAGAAGAGTATTTCTGATACTCAGAACTTTGCGTTCCTTGGTTTAATTTTTTGAAACAGCAGCTGCACACTTTCAGCACAGAGCCTGACTCAGGGCTCGATCCCATGAACCATGAGATCATGACCTGAGCTGAAATCAAGAGTCGGATGTTTAACCCACTGACACACCCACACACTCTCTTGGTTTAATATTTTTAAAAATTTCTATTTAAGAAACTTTTTATTGAGGTATAAGTTACAAACGGAAAAGAAGATCTCAATGAATTTTTACAAAGTGAATACACTTTTATAGTCAGTACTTAGCTCAAGAAAGAGGAAAATCAATTAACGCTTCAATTCCCTTTAGGTCCCTCCTCTTGTTCAAGAGTAACTCCTAGCCTGATTTTTTTTTTAATTTGGGGGGAGGTGGGGAAAGAGGGACAGAGGAAGAGAGAAAGAGAATTTTAAGCAGGCTCCACGCTCAGTGTGGAGTCCAGCTCTGCGCTCAATCCCACAGCCTAGGGATCAGGACCTTCGCCGAAATCAGGGGCCATTCAAAATCAAGGTGACTGAGCCACCCAGGCACCCCTGACTTTTTTTAATGTAGCTTAGTGTATTATTATGAAATCAACACTTTTGCAACCAACACTAAGGCCAATTAATAGAATTTTGACTGCTAACCCGCAAGCCACCCTGTGTGCCTGGCCCAATTACTACCTCTTCTTTCTAGAAGATTCTGTACAGCTTTACCACCCAAGGTAGTCCCTGAACACCACAGTTGAATCTTGCTCATTTGTAAACACTTGATAAGACTCTTACATCTCTCAGCCTACAGGTCTCTCTCCATCTTTTTTTTTTCTTTACAATCTCCGTGTTGGTCCTGTGCCATTGGACTTGGAGAGAGAGCTGGCTGTGGACGTTGCTGATTGCGTTCAGATGGTCAAGTTTCTCATGCTTCTCTGTCCTGTTTCTTGCAGGGTGCAGCTGGTCCGGAGGCTGCATCAGGTGCAGATTCAAATTTAAAAATGTTTACTTCTTTATTATATAGTTGCAGTACCTGACTGTGAGTCTGTAGGAAGTAGTGTTACTTCTTTCATCAGGGGCACGTTGTGTCCGGTCCTCACTCGGTATGTATTTACTTACTACTGAAGTATACTTGACAAACAGTGTTGTGTTAGTTTCAGATGTGCAGCGTGTCCACAGCAGCAGTTTTGATGCCTCATGCCTGGGTTGGTGGCATCCATTCCTTGGGGACTCCAAAGAGTGATATGCCAACTCTTAGCTTTGTTTGCATTTACTCGTTGGGATAATTGTATACAGAGTTGTTTTCACCACATTTTATGTGATTACCCACAAGTATCGTTCATATAAAAAATGACATAAGAATGCTTGTGTTTGTTTTTTTTTTAATTTACCACTTTTCTAGATAATCTCTTGTTTTCCAGTCATTCTCAGAGGTGGAAAAATCAGGGTTTGTTTGCTGTTGGTAATGTCATTCTGGTGTCATTCTGACTGACGTAGGATTCGTCACAGAGTTTTCTCTGTGCCTAGTTTTCCCTTTTCCTTCCTACCATCTCTGGCTTCCTCCTTCTCTCATTTCCTGCGGGTCTGTTTTCCTCACCTGTGTGCTGGGAATGATAAACCACAGGCTTGAGTAAAGATGCACTGAGATCTCCCGTAAAAACCGCCTTATCCAGTAACAGGCAGGGACTTCTCATTTAAGAAATAATTTGCTTTCTGAGGCGCCTGGGTGTTTCAGTTGGTTTAAGTTTCCAAGTCTTGATTTCGGTTCAGGTCATGATTCCAGGGTTGTAAGATTGAGCCCCACATTGGGCTTCCGTGCTGAGCATGGAGCCTGCTTAAGGCTTTCTTTCTCTCTCTCTCTCTCTGTCCCCCTCCCCCCCAAAAGACATATTTGCTTCCCTAACTTATGTGAAGAAAGCCGAACACTTAAAAACATGTGTCCCTCCACCTGCTGCGTGCTTATCCATCATGCTATTGGCTCTGGGTCTTAAGTGTTGTTACTCTGCATCTGCGGACAGAGAATACGATTATGTACCGGTATGTGTCAAATGATAAAACGTCAGTATTTGGAACTATTATGGTCAATAGCAGGACATAGAACTGATGAGTTGACCAAATGTTTGAGGCATGTACGAGTCTTGGTTAAGACTCTGAAAGGGATTGATATGTAGGAAGGAAACTCTCTCAAGTTACTATGCTGTTGATTTTTCTCTATGATTGTGGACAAAAGAAGGTATGTTTTTGTTGCTTAGGTGATGTGTGTGTGTGTTTTTCTCACTTCTCTATTTACCAATGCATATGGGCAAAAGAATCAGAATTTCAAAAGGAAACAAGAAATAATATGGTCTGTTTTTCTCATCCCTGGAAACCTGACTATCTCCTTCATAATCCCATCCCATCATTTGTAAACTAATTGGAAAATGAAATTCAAATGGCTGTTCTTGAAAGAAAGAATACATTTACATCCCCTTAATGGTCTGGAAGTCCCTTAATTATGCTACATATCTGTGTAATTAGTTTAATTATAACTAAATTACACTTGCATTAATTATATTTTTAACCTTGATTATTTGTAATGTTAATTGCACATTGATATTCAAGGAATTAAATGGGTAATTAGAACACAATGGAATTTTTAACTGCTTAGAGAGCCAGGGTACGTTTTCCTGCCCACGAAGCTGTAAGTCACTGCTACCTAATTGGAACACATTGGTTCAGTCATTCATTACTTTAAGGTCCCTGTTGTCTCGCTGTTAAGGTTCTATTATCAGGAACGATGCCCTTTTCTTCTCTTGTTTAATTTATTAATGTTTATCGAAGGAGTGTCCTCAAACTTGAAAATAGATCTGCAGAATTGACCTCGTGGTTTGGTTTCAAGTACCGTGAGCTCCTGGTACAATGCCCGTGGTCACAGGGTTGGGAAACTACAGGGCAACGACCACATGCCTTCCTGTCTGGCCAGCACAGCGCATATGTTTGGAAATTGGACCACACTTGGTCAGAGCATAGACTTTCCCGTTTTGCCGCAGTCCCCGCCCCTCCATGCTGCCTCACTCCCGATGAGTGGCTTGACCGTTTGCAGCCGCTAGACAAAAGACGTGCTAAGAACAGTAGTTCTTACGTGTTGTGACTCTAGTATTCCCCAAGCATTATGCTACGCCAGGGGTTTCACGTGTCTGCTTTCATCTGATAGTTTTAACAACTTTGAGAAGAGGACCGTATCCTGGTGAAACTGGTAAGGAATCCGACATGCAGAGATTTCAGTGGTGTGCCAGACATCAGACTTCTGGCAAGTGGATTTGAATCCAAGTTTGCAACATAGCAGTTACCAAACCCCTTATTGTTGGGATTCAGACCAATGACTGTGTAACCGCAGTAGCAGGTGGACAAAGGCACTGCCTCAGAGCTGGCCGGTGCTGGCCGGGGCCTTCCTGGGTACACGTGTGACTTTGGCCGCTTCCGGGGGTTACATTCTGCAGCCTCAGATCGAGGTCCTGTCACCCCTCGGTCCCAGCTGCGAGGGACGGATGGTCTCTGTGAGATCTTCGTGTGGTTTGGTTAGCACCAGGTCTGCCAGCCCCACGTAGTCTGTGTGTCCGGGGAGTTTATGAACATGACATTGCTCGCGGCACCATGGAGGCGGGTCTTGTGCCGGTTCCACTGACATGTGATTGTCCCCTGGTAACTACTTACATGGTGGAGAAGCAGCCGAACCAGCCCCAAGCCCTCTTTGTATTTCCTTTCAGTTCACACTCTTATCTGCTCTTGACCTTGATCCTTATGGGAACTGGGAAGGCTATTGGGAATATTTCTTTCAAAAGGAGCTTATATATAGCAAAACTAGCTTGCTCAGACATAGATACACTCACATGATAGTACTTATCTGAATATTTATGTATTGGCCAAACGTGTGTGCGTAATAAAATATAATTAATATAACGTAACATAATGCCATATATAATATAGTTATATGTAATAATATAATATGTAATATAACTTATAATATATATCATTATATATGCAATATTTTTTGGTAAGACACAGACACTTTTATTTACACTTTAGAGAGCCAGCAGGCTGCCCGCACGGAATGGTCAGGAAACTTGGCGTGTAGCCCCTTGATTCTTCTATGTGGATCATTTTTCTGGCAACGGTAGTTAATTTCTAACTTCCATTCAGAAGCTTCACAATCTCACATATTTCAGGATACTTATAGCTTGGTTATAACGTTACGAGATTTCCCTGAGGCCATCGCTTAATGTTTCTCATGGAAAACTAGAAATAATGCAAAGAAGTATAAACATTCATTATTCTATGGGGAAATTATTTTTGAATACTAAATTCATATAAAATTCGGAATACATAAAATTCACAATCTCATGTTTTGCCCTTTCCCCGTTACTAGAGAGAGGTTGAAGAACGAAACCACGATCTATAGAGATGAGCATATAATAGGATAAAAGGGAGCAGCAAGAGATATTTTTTTAAAAGGCGACTTGACAGATGCTGGAGCAAGCATATATGTGTGCCTTAAATGCTGTCGGCTTTCTCTTTCCTTTAAGAATCACATAGAAACTGGCTTGTAAAGCAGTAAGCCTTTCGAATGACACAACACACAATTACAGGGAAAATTAAAAATAAAAGGCACTCAGGCAAGTAAAAACAAAACAAACACACAAATCCGTTAATACCACACAAATAGAGTTTACAGAAAAGACATATTCAAGACAAAAATACTATGCATTAATAGCATATACTCTCCTGCATGAAGTCATTGCAGTCAAAAAGCTCGGTGTGAAACACCAAACAGGCAAATGTGTAAAACAGACTCTGTTGGGAGACTGGAAAGCGAATGATAGGAATGTATTTGAATGAAGAAATCTTCACTCTGTCCTCGTTATCTGATGGTTAAAGTGTGAAATATATAGCATCAACAACACAAGGAGTAAGGCTGTGTGTGATGCAAAGATCCTAAATCAAACATCTCATATTTAATAGTGAAATACTAGAGTAATTCCCTTTAGAGTTTATTTTGAGAGAGAGAGAGTGAAAAAGAGAGAGAATGGAGAAGGGACAGAGAAAGAAGGAGAGAGAATCCCAAGTAAGCCCCACTCAGCATGGAGCCTGTCATGAGGCTTGAACCCACAACTGGTGAGATCATGATTTGAGCCAAAACCAAGAGTCAGTCGCTCAACCAACAGAGCTACCCAAGTGCCCCTAGAGTAATTCTCTTTAAAACCAGAAACAAGAAGTAACACTATTATTAGCATTATTCTTTTTTTAAAGTTTATTTATTTATTTTGAGAGAGAGAGAGCGACCACATACACAAGAGTGGGGCAGGGGGCAGAGAGAGAAGGAGAGAGAATCCCAAGTGAACCATGAGATCATGACCTGAGCTGAAATCAAGAGTCCCACGTTTAACCAACTCAGCCACCTGGGCGCCCCAGCATTATTCTTGAGTGTACGTTCCACCATATGACAGAGTTAAGAAATGAGTATTTATTTAAAAACATTTTTTTAATGTTTTTTTTAAATTTATTTTTGAGGGACGGAGAGAGACAGTGTGAGCAGGGGAGGGGCAGAGAGAGAGGGAGACACAGAATCTGAAGCAGGCTCCAGGCTCTGAGCTAGCTGTCAGCGCAGAGCCTGATGTGGGGCTTGAACCCACGAACTGTGAGATCATGACCTGAGCTGAAGTCTGACGCTCAACCGACTGAGCCACCCCCCACAAAAAATGAATATTTAAATGCTACAGCTACTAATCTTATATATTTATAATATGATATACATGACATCTATGGAAATTGAGAATTTCAACTGAGGCGTCCAGATAAAAATAAATATACAAGAATCAAGAGCTGTCTTACATGCTAGCAGTAACGTGTTAGGGTGTATAATAGGAGACACCCTTACCACCTGTAACAGCAGATATGCATGTCAAGTGCCCATAAATAACCCTGGAAAGAGACATAGTGACCCTCTGTGATAAAACCTACTTGGCTTTTCTTTTTTTTTTTTTTTAAGAATGAGGCATAATTGGATAAGCAGTGAGATGCACCCTGCTCTTGAATGGAAAAGCCAAATAGTCTTAGTATTTTTCTCCTCCTCCTCCTCCAAGTTTTGCAGATTTAATTCTGTGTCATGCTGCAGAAAGTAGGAGGAGATGACACAGAGTGTTCTGAAGGTTTCGTAGCTAAACCTAGTCCTGAAATGTTTGAAGGAGAGTAGATCGAAAGTCGCTCATTGCTCTAATAGGTATTCCAGTGCAGTCTGCTTATTTTGGAATAAAACAGTACCTTTCTGATTGCATAGCTTAATCCGTGTCATACAACAGAAGCAAAGACTTAAAAAAATGGATCGTATATACATTTCTTCTCAGTGAAGAAAGGAAAAGTACATGACCAAATTTTCTTGAGACAGTGTTTACTATTTCTTATACAAACCAGAAATAATACAAGTAAATATAAGCATTTATTACTCAACCAAGGAGTTATTTCTGAACATTAAAAATTAATACAAAATTCATTCTACAAAATACCAATGAATTTAGTTTTTTAAATGTTTATTTAGTTTTGAGAGAAAGAAAGAGTTCAAGCAGGCGAGGGGCAGAGAGAGAGGGAGACACAGAATCTGAGGTAGGCTCCAGGCTCTGAGCTGTCAGCACAGAACCCGACACGGGGCTCGAACCCACAAACCTTGAGATCATGACCTGAGCTAAAGTTGGAATCTCAACCGAGTGAGCTGCCCAGACACCCCAAAATACGGATGTGTTTAAATGGGCAACTTTCTGTAAGTGAAAACAGGAAAATTCAAGGTAAAACCAAGGATCGAAAAAGCTGAAGAATCCCTAGACATAATATGTAAAGTAGTTACAGAGTCATGTAGAGTCATTGAATGACAAGGTGAAGGACTCGAATGGCCTGGAAATGTTCTTACTGCTAGATAAACATTAACCATAAGGATAATGTAAGTGCCTATCTGGGCCACAAGAAGTCTCTACGGACAATAGAAAAAGAGGAAAATAGCAAATCAGAGTACCTTTGTGGGCCGGTGCTGTGGCTCCCTGAGGAAGGGGCAGGGCAGCCATGGGTTTGTGACTGGGAGACTTTGGTTTTAAGGTCTCTGTGGGTGCGGGAGGTGTGACTGCAGCCTTACACAGGGAGAAACTTGGATAAATCCCGCATCATAGAAGAGTTGTGTCCTTGACACAGCGGGCTCTTGAAAAACCCTGACATTGGCAGAGGAAGATGAAAAAAAAAAGACACCAAAAACATCTTTCTCTTGAGGCTCAGAGTTTAAGTTTTTATTTTTTAAAAAGTTTATTTATTTATTTTGAGAGAGAGAGTGCGCGCACTCCCAAGTGAGAGGCAGAGGGGCAGAGAAAAAGGGAGAGAGAGAGTCCCAAGCGGGTTCTGCACTGACACGAACCATGAGATCATAGCTTGAGCCTGACGCCAGAGTCAGATGCTGAGCTGACTGAGCCCCCAGGTGTCTGAGGCTCAGAGTTTTAAAGGAGAGGTCTTGCGGCGCCTGGGTGGCTCAGTCAGTTAAGCGTCTGACTTCAGCTCAGGTCATGATCTCATGGTTAGTGGTTTCGAGTCCCATGTTGGGCTCTGTGCTGACAGCTGGGAGCCTGGGGCCTGCTTCGGATTCTGTGTTTCCCTCTCTCTGTGACCCTCCCCTGCTCATGCTGTCTCTCTCTCTCAAAATAAATAAATAAATAAATAAATAAATAAATAAATAAATAAATAAAATAAAATAAATAAAATAAAAACTTAAAAAAAATTTAAACAATAAAATAAGTAAAGGAGAGGTCTTCCCTGGAATTTTATAACTCTGGGCTTATCTCCCCTGTGGATTGGAAGAGCGTCTAAATTTAACTGCCTACCTATGGCCAAAGAATTGCATTTTTCTCTACCCAAGAACATCACATAATGAATGGCTCCAGGCTGATCTCATCCACGAGTCCCTGAGAGAGAACAAAACTTCTTTGAAGGATGCTCTCGCAACCCAGACTGTTAAGAGATTTTCAATCCTAAAAAAAAAAAATTCTCACCGAGAAAGAGTTTCCTGTTCAGCATTACAAAACTCCCAGGAAATTATCCACCGTGGACATAAATTGATGGGTATCACAAAGAGGAGAGAATGGCACACCGAGAATGTACCATAACAGACCTGTAACTTTACAGAGAGTGTCCGCATGAGTGCGGCAGATGATGTTAGGAAAAAGGAACAGATGTGGACACAAGTCATTTGAAGAAATGACGGCTAAGGGTTTTCTGGTATTCATCCAAGATCTTAATCTTTAGAATGAAAATCAGGGCTTCCAGGCACACCTGGATGTTTTGTAGTGAAACTGTGGAATCCAAATATATAGATAAGCTCCTAAGGGAAGGAAAGAGAAAAGACCATAAAGCAGGAAAATTAGGCTTGTACACATTTTACTGACCACTGTGGCTTTTAAGCTTCCCCTTAAATACATTCGATTATAAATCTAATGCAACCAGCGTCTTCTGTTTTCAGACAAAAAGAGAACATTTCCAAGGATTGCAGGAAGTTACCTGGGACTGGGCCAGATTAAAGCAAAGGCCGTTTCTCAGCAGCAAGAATGTACACAGGGACAGGCATGGACAGGTCCACCGCTGTTGTATCTCAGTAGAGATTATGGATAATTTTTATTTGTTCCCTACTCCTTCTCTTCTTTTCCAAATCCTATATTATGATCATGTGTTAAATTGTCAGGCAATTAAATAATAAATAATAGAAAAACTCTTTTAAGGGGCTCAGTCAGTAAAGCGTCCGACTTTGGCTCAGGTCATTATCTCAAGGTTTGTGGGTTTGAGCCCCGTCAGGCTCTCTACTGACAGTGCAGAGAACCTCTGTCTCCCCCTCTCTCTGCCCCTCCCCTGCTTGAGCACATGCTTGTGCACGCACAGGCGCACACGCTTTCTCTCTCTCTCTCTAAAATAAATAACCATTAAAAAAAGTCTTTAAAGAAAGGAAAAACTCTTCCTAAGACACAGACATTCTGTTCACATTTCAGACCAATGTTTTTGGAACCCGTTTCATTTTAATGCAGGCACTTGGGACAGACCTTTTTCCTCCCCTCCGCCCTTGGTTTCCTCCTGTCTTAAGTGATCACTATCATAGAATTCATATGAGCAATAACTGTTAGATACAGTAATACCATCAGATTCCTAAGTACTCTGGGCATTGCATTTCGGAGCTTATATAACAGATTACTTCGCTTCATTTAAACCGCTGCAATACCAGTATTACAAAAAGGACTCAGAACTCGTTTATTGCCTAGAAAAGCCTTATCTTTTTCTAGACTAACATGAATCACCAATTAGAGTAATTTAAATCACAACCTCACCAACTAAAAATTACTTGAAAATTTGTTTCTCTTTCATTTTAAATTAAATGGCAATTTATACTACTAATATAGATTTAGGAAAACAATGAAGGGAAATCCTCTATAATCTTACACGAAAGTGATATTTGTTCCTGTAGTCCCAGTTTTGAAAAAAAATCCTATCTAACCATATCTGTCTATCTACCATCTATATTTCTATCATGTCTATCCTTGATCTATCATCCATCTATATCATCTATCATTGATCTATTATCAATCTATCATACATATATGCATATCTATCATCTATCATGTGTAATGCATATCTATTTATCTATCACCTATCCATTTATCTCTATCATCTATCATTGATCTATTATCTATCATTTGTATATGCATATCTATCTATCTGTCTGTCTGTCTATGTGTCTATTTACCTACCTACCTACCTATCCTGGATGCATGCATACCTATCAACAATCTGTAACTTTCCCTCCATCATACATGTATGTATTATGGGCATGTGAATGTATCATGTCTCATCTATTTATCACCTCTGTCTCCTATGACTTTTTGATGTCTTCTGCACTTGTACACACACACACAGAAACACACATAGTAGCCATAATAGTGTAACTGTTCGTTCATTTCACCCGACTTTCCACTCTTTACATCATATCAGGAGTGTTGTTCAGTCCTGATGCACAGATTTCACACTGATGACTGATGTCTATTCTACTGGATTTCTACGTCCTGATGTCCTGAGCCGTTTCTCTGTCACATAATTATATTCTTCATTGAATTTTTCTTTCTTGGAGCAAAGTGTCTCCTGGATCCAGCAGCCTTATTGGATAAAAGAAAGTGGTGTCTGTTCTGTGGTGTGGCTGAGACATGGCAGAGGGCGCGGGCCAGCAGACGGCGTCTGTATCTAGCTGTCGGCATTGACTTCAGCAGGTGCAGTTCACATCATCTCTGTAACTGATGGTTTCCAGGAGATATTCTGTGCCTTCTGCCGCGAGCTTTCTGGGGGCATGGGTACCCCAAATATAGTATGTGAAGAAATGTTCTTAATTTTAGAGTGTAGAAGCTAAATTCTGTGCAGATGTTATCTGCCCGTGTCTGCTTGACGTCTGCTAACTTATTACCTGAGATATGACCTTTGCCTTTCAGGGTATCTTCCTAATCTAAGAACAACAAACCTAACGAACCACTAGGGCTGAGAATGTTACTTTTTTTAATGGAAAATACTCTCAGTGTGTAAAGAACTGCTGACCTCTCACACACCGTGTGCAGCGTAATTTATTATTTCTCACTGGGGCTTTGTCCCACACCAGCACACGTCTGTTTCTACTTCTGAACTCTTGCACCAGTGTAATTAAATTATCTTGGGTTATCTATTTGTTTCATTACAAAGTGATATTAGAAAAACTCTGAAAATCCCCTGGCAAGAGATATGTCCCAAAGCATTCTGTTAATTAAAGGATAATGTTCACTGAAGAGGAGCAATTGTTTCCTTTCTTAGACATTTAAATACGAAAGCCATTGAGGTCATTGTAAATTTAGAAGGCATTTTCCCTCAGGTTATTCTAACACAGATCCCTATTTTCTTTTAAAGTCTTTTTATTTATTTTGAGAGAGAGAGAGCAAGAGCAAGGGGCAGAGAGAGCGAGAGAGAATCTCAAGCAGGCTCTACACCATCAGCACAGAGCCCGACAGAGGGCTCCAACTTACGAACTGTGAGATCATGACCTGAGCCCAAACTAAACTTTTAACTGACTGAGCCACTCAGGCACCCCCAGAACCCTGTTTTCTTAATAAAATAGGCTGCTGGGGGTACAGGGTGGTAGGAACACCAGCTTAACACACTGATTTCTTTTATCCAAAGATTGTCAAAAGCAGTCTCAAACTTACAGGTTTTCTGGAGGTGTATGAAAGTTCAAATATGAGCTATTAATGTTAAAATCGGAGAATCAGAATTAGTAAATTGTCTAAGCTCATAGCTCTCCACAAAACGTCCCCCTTGTGAACCCTTCATGTCTGCTGCCCTCCCCACATAGTAACCAAGCCGTGCTCAGCACTGTGTGGAGCCTCTGATGCCCGTGATGGTCAATGTGTTCCTTCTTTGGCCCTGTTTCTACAGTCCGCATGTCCCCTCTCACCTGAGGAGCTCTAGCTGTTGGTCAGTGTCAAGCACAGACAAGTCTACGGCCACCCATTAGGAAGACAGAGTTGTTCTCAGCTGTATCCTAAACGACCCTGACCATGTCACCGTTAAAGTACCCTGTCATGTTGTGTTTCATTCTTCATTGGTCAGTTCGTGGGATCTTGAGCTCTCTGAGCATGTGCACAGTAGTTCCTCAATAAATGACTCACCCTCCCCCCCCATCATTCACAGGTAAAGAACCCAAAGCCAGACAGGTGAACGACTCACCTTAGTCATATAGTTTGAAGTTAGCGGTGCCTAAGTCTTCTGATGCCCAACGCTCGTTCTTTTCCTCCTTCTCTTTAACATTTATGGACAGAAGTGAAAGAAAATAAGGAGTTGTAAAAATAGTGAAAATATTTGTCATGGTGAGCCTTCTCATCCAGGACTTTTGTCTCACTTTTTCACTTACTGCACGTTTCTATAATCATCTTTTTAAAAATTGTAATGCAGTCTCCATTTTTCTTGCTTGGGATGCACCTTTAGATTTTTTGTAAATTGATCCATTTGAAATATTCTTGATCATGCATTGTGTGCTCATGATGAGACTATTCAGAGACTGTGGAAGAGGAGAACCATCATCCCACTGGTCCATTTGTCCCCCAGAGGTTTCTTGTTTAGCTTTGTGTCCTTTCTGTACCCAGATCTGTGTGGCTGGGAGAGGGGAGTGAGCAGGAGTCATTTTTTCATCATTTGCTTTTCAATTTAGAAGGTGGTTGCTGGTCTTCATTGAGATAGTCAGTCTGTGGATCTGGACAGGCCCTTGGCATTTCCCAGAAGACTGCTGCGTCAAATGCTCTGATTTGGGAGATGTGGCATCTTTTATTGTTTTAAGTTGGTGTATATTTGCAATGCCTTCATTTTTATTTCAGATTTTTGGCTTGGTGATTTGTATCTTTGTGATTTGACCTTTTTTTTTTCTAGAGAAAGTGATCATTTGTTCTTTAGCATGGAGCCAACTATTTAATTGTTCTATAAAATCTTGTCTTCTAACTATTTAATTTCTCTTTTCACTGTTCTTCCCTCTGCTATCCCTAGATGTCCTTTTGTTCTTTTTCTCACTTTTTTAGTGTGATGATTAATTCCAATGACTTCTTCTCAATTGAAATTTAAAGCTGTGAATTTTCCTCCGACCATTGTTTTAGAAACCATTGCACTCGTAGGACTTCATTTTTGTTGTTGTTATTTTCTAGATATTTCACAATGCCATTTGATTTTTCTTTTTGGAAAGAGCTTTTATTGTGAAGTTCCAGATTATTACTTGCTAATAATATTGTGATCCCTTCTGTTTTGTGGTCCGCCTTTTCCTCGTCTCTGCACTCAAAATCTGCCTCTCTCAGCACTGACTTAGGTTCTTGCCTGTGATTCAGTCTTGGAGTCTCTTGCTTTAATAGCTGGCCTTATCTGTTCATATTTATCGTATTGCTAGAGAAGTTATTTTTCGCTCATGCTGTCCTCATTTTCTGCTGTGCTTTATTTTCTTTTATAAGCTTATTTATTTATTTAGAGAGAGAAAGAGAGCAGGGGAGGGACAGAGAGAGAGGGAAAGGGAGACTCCCAAGAAGGCTCTGCTGTCAGTGCAGAGCCTGATGTGGTGTTGGAACTCCTGAACTGTGAGATGATGACCTGAGCAGAAACCAAGAGTCAGACGCTTAACCAACTGAGCCACCCAGGCGCCCCTAATTTGAACTATTTAAAATTAAAAAGACTCTTCCTGACAGTACTTACCATGTAATCAATAATGCACTAAAAAGGTTTTGAATTTACTTGTGTACAGATATGTGTGAGATATATTGCAGATTATGATCCTATGATTTTGTGACACTCATGTTTATTATCCTGTGTCTGTGAACTTACAGAACACTTTTATTAACCTTTAACTGTGATCTGAGGCGGAGGTAAACCTTGTAAAGGGGTACAATCTATAATTGTGCTCGTGATTTCCGGATAGTTCATAAATGTGGACTGGTGCCTGTCATCATGACGATGTATCAGACGAAGGTCTGAGTGACAGTGGAATCAGTGGAAAGCAGAAGCCACTATTTATTCTTTATAAACAAGTCTTTGTTGTCTTAACTAATCTCCTTTAATAAACTATTAGTCTAGAAGATTGGCACATCCTATACACAGAGAATATATGTAATTGAATGAGCCATTGTGTTGTCAGAAATTCATAGCATTTTCTTGTGGGGAAAAAGACCGAATCTTGGCAAAAGGAAAATATAATTTGGTATAATTTTATTGTTAGAAAAGGATATTCCAGAATCAGATTTGTGGCTTGTCTCTGAGTCAAGTGCAGGCGGGAGATACAAGTGAATAAAAATCACAGCATCAGTACCCCCTATGTGAATGACTGTGCTCTCTTGAGTCTTAAGTGTACTTTTGTTTGAATACCAGCCAGGGGTTCCTGAGACAGCTCCACTGGTGTGAGGTGGTAGAATACACAGTTGGTCAGTTTGTGGGATCATGAGCTCTCTGAAGATGTGCATAGTAGTTCCTCAATAAATGACTCACCCCCTTCATTTCACGGGTGAAAACCTGAGAGCAGACAGGTGAAGGACTCACCTTAGTCATATAGTTTGAAGTTAGTGGTAACTAAGCCTCTGATTCCCGACACTCCTTCTTTTCCTCCTTCTCCTTAACATTTGTGGAAGGAAGTAAAGGAAAAAATATGGTGGGGCTGGTGATCAGCCTTACTCAGTTATGAGTTGATGGGAGGAGGTTAAGACTAGTTAGGAGTGTGGCCATTTACCTGGTATGTGTGTGGCTAAACAACCCTAATCTATGTAGAAGTCAGGATTTATCTCTTATGTTGGTTTTGAAGACTTGCCTTTTCACATGAATTATACTTATAAATATGCTTGCTGTCTGCACTTGTATTTCAAGTATCATTTTTAAGGTTATAAATGGTAAAATTTGTGGGAGACCTGTGTATGAGGTGTGTGTTCGTGTGTGGGTTTAAGCCCAGGGAATGGACTTATTCTAGCCTTCAGAAAAGGAGGTAAAAACATCTTATTGATCTATGTTTAAGAAACAAAACATGGTGGCACGACATTCTTTTAAAACCATGGGCCGCTGTAATGGAGGGTGCGGATCCAGTCCTTGGGTTTGCTCATGGGCTCAGAAGCTTCCCTTGATGCACAGCTGGTGTCCACAAGCCAATGGGAGCTGCCCATGGACAGTCCAGTTACTCACAAGCCAGTTGTGGAAACAACTCCGTGCTCCGTGATGAAGGCTGTGGCGTGGGTGCGTTAGCGGGTGAGCCCTGTGATGGTGTGTGGATAGAGACAATAAAAAACATCAAGCGTTCGGACACAGACAGGTTTAAAAATCTGACTGGGAAGCAAGTCAACCCCAGGGCCACCGAACACTTCTTTCTTGGCTCTTTTTAACCCACTTTGGCAACTTAGTGACTGCCAATAACATAAAAGAAATTAGGTGTCTGCAAACGAGTGTCCCAGGTAAAGTCTCACCGAATGTTGAAGCAGGGCTTGGCACAGGGCCTCAGAGAGCTCCAAACATCTTAATTTTCAGAATTCCTTGGTCTGTTACATCAGTAAATAAAGAGGGGGAAAAGCTGGTCAGCTTGCCTCACGATAAGAGCCACTTGAAGTTCATTTTTATGTCAGGTCCATGTGTGAAAAATGGCTTGCCTTTCTAAGAGGTGCTGAAGCGTAAAACCTACAGAATATGATGCCCTCCTTTATCTGGTTGAGATTACTGACCTGCAAGGGTGTGGAAACCATAAAATAGATGAAAGCATTTTCTAATAGCGTGTAAATGTGATCGACGGTGGTCTTGATGTAGAAAATGTTTGGTTAGCACCACTCACAGATAGGGTAAGATTTATGACCTTGGGCTCATCTTCTTCTAGGTCGATGAGGATGAACTCTGGCTTAGGTGTCACACTCTGGTCCCACTCCAGAGTGTCATTATCATATGACATCTTCTGTGCACAGTTCCACAGGGCTGTGCCCTCTTTCAGTGTCTCTGTCTGGATTATAACAAAACACCACTGAAAATGGGTCCTGTTCATTTGCATTTTGAGGTATCAGCTTGATCCTTCTAGACTCTTCTCTCCTCCTACATTTTGGTAAAGAATTTTATCTGTTCACGGAGCAGCAGGTATCAAAGCTAACAAAACAGAGCTAGAGAGGCCATGGAATGCTTCAACTTAATGTGTCTTTAATGCTCTTTAAAGACTTAGCCCCACTGCGGCTCAGTAGCCACTGGCTCCTTTCTGCAGACAGTCTGCTAAGCCACCCACAGTGATGGACGCCAGTGCATCATAAACGTGGTAGAGCTGATAGATCTCTTAGGCGCAAGATGTCAGCGGGGTGATTTCTACAGACTGAGAGTAAACACAAGCATTTTACCCGCACAGCAGACCACAGATGCCCCGCTCTGAAAACAGAGGAAAAGGCCCTTCATTCCACTCCAATGTGAAATCTTGTTCTGAATTTAAAGATGTCACTCATGTGTAACTAGAAATTAGGCAGCCATCAGTGCGCTGGGTGAGGTGTATCTCTGAAGACAGGAAGACATTGGACTCTTTCTATTGCTAAATTCCTACACCCCCAGGCTGCCTTTATTCATCTGTTCTGAGGTTTCCACCTGTTCTGAAGCCCAGAGATACCAACTGGGAAGGAATAAACATGGGTGTGGGTGTTGCAGAGGCAGGAGGTGTCCTGGGGCCACTGAACGATTAGAAGGATAATTCAAATCTCTCTTCCATAGCTTTCAGTAGCTTGTAGTGTTTAAATGTAAGTTTCATACATTTAAGTTGTCACAGCATTAGTTGATTTGGGGAGGGCTGCTAGGAGACAAGGAAAACCCATTCCAGCAGAACCTGGAGAAACATCCTTAAACATGAAAAATTGTGCAAGGAGTTTTATAGATTAGCATATACAGATGAACAGTTTTTGAAATGTAAACTTTAAACTGAGATGTGTAGTAGCTGAAAGTCGTAAGTAGAAGGCTTGATAGGCTTGATGATTTTTTATTATGCCAACCCGTCCCCATAAGCATCCCTAGGACACAGACCATCGCCAGGATGCGGAAGCCCCGAATTGTCTCCGTCGAGAGGCGTCCAAACTAAAGATGAGCACTGTACTCACTCTCGTCATCATAGATTAGCCTGTTTGCAAACTTTATTTAGGGGTCCCTGGGTGGCTCACCCCTCCTACTCGCACTCTCTCAAAAATAAATATTAAAAATATTTTAATGGGATCCCGCAGTGCGTACTCTTTGGTGAGTGACTTCTCCCGGGCAGCATCACGTTTGTGAGATAGAGCCATATCGTTCCTGCCACAATAGTTTGTTCATTTCGGTTGGTATTGACACAGCTGTGCTACAGATGTTCTGGAACATTCATTGGTGAACACATGAAGACATTTATGTTGAGGAATGGAATTGCTTCCAGACAGCATGTGCACTAATTAGCTGTCGTAGATGCTGATACACTGTTCTGATGGATTTAATTCATGCACCATGATGTTTACACAGAGTGTAACAACTCAGTGGTTTTTAGTAGAGTCACAAAACTGTGCAACTATGTCCAGTGTCTCATCCTCAGACATTTTCATCATGTTGAAAAGAGAACTTTTGCCGTGAGCTGTCGTTTTCTGTTTGTCCCTATACACCAGCCTTCATCAACCCTCAATTTCCTTCTTATCTATAAGGATATGCCTCTTCTGGACATTTCATAAAAATGGAAACATTAACAATATGTGGCCTTTTGTGTTTAGTTTCTTGAGCTTGGCGTATGGTTTTCAAAGCTTACCTGTGACATAGCACATATTAACACTTGCTTATTTAAATTTTTTTAACATTTATTCATTTTTTAGAGAGAGACAGTGTGAATGGGGGAGGGGCAGAGACAGAGAGAGAGAAGGAGACACAGAATCTGAAGCAGGCTCCAGGCTCTGAGCTGTCAGTTCAGAGCCCAACGTGAGGCTCGAACCCACAGACCATGAGATTGGGACCTGAGCCAAAGTCGCATACTTAACCAACTGAACCACCCTGGTGCGCAATACTTCTTTTTTATGACTGAACAACACTCCACTGAATGAATGTGCCAAATTCTAATTATCCACTCCTCATCTGATGGACATTTCGGTTGTTTCTGCTTTTTCACAACGGTTAATGCTCTCATGCACATTAAATGTATGAGTTTTCTCGTGGATGTATGTTTTCGGATCTTTTGAGTGGACAGGCAGGAGTCAGCCTGCGTCATACAGGAGGTATCTCTGAGGGTAGCAGCTGAGACACCACAACCTGTTTATTTAAAGCAGCTGCACTATTTTATATTCCCACAGTTTTATAGTCCACATCCTCACAAACATGTATTACTGCCGCCCATGTGATTGTAGCCATTCTGGTAGGTGTGGTGAGGTGCTTCAGTGTGGTTGTTGTGATTTGCATTTCCCTAACGGCTGATGGCACTGACCATATTTCTTTCTCTTTTTTTTTAATTTAAAATCAAATTCGTTAACATACAATGTAGTCTTAGTTTCAGGAGCAGAACCGAGTGATTCATATCTTACAGTATGACCCCCCATGCTCATCCCTGCTTGTTGGGATGACCATGCTTTTTTTTATGCTTATTGGCTATTGGTGCATCTTTGGAGAAATCTATATTTAAACAGTTTGCCCATTTAAAAAGTTGGATTACTTGCATTTTTATTATTGACTTGTAAGTATTATTTATATATTCCAGAATAACTATATTATTAGATGTATGATTTACAAAAATTTCTTCCATTTGTATAGGCTGCCTTTTTCTATTTTTTGATGTTCTTTTAAAAATACAAACATTTTCAATTTTGGTGATGTCCGAGTTGTCTTTTACTTGGTATTTTTTTCAGCTTTATTGAGGAATAATTGACAAAATTGTAAGCTATTTAAAGTGTACCTGGTGATGATTGTATAAACATATTCATTGTAAAAGGATTCCTCCCATCTAGTTAATTAACAATCCATCATCTTGCATATTTTTAAATTTCTTTTTATAAATTTTCCCTTTTTCCCTGTTTTATTGAGATGTAACTGGCACAGTGTATGTGTTTAAGGTGTATAGTATTCTGATTTAATTTACATCTATTGTGAAATGACCACAGTGTCTTTAGTTAGCGTCGAACATCTCATATAGATAGCAAACAGAAAAAGAAAAATGTTTTTCTCCTTGTGATGAGAAGTCTTAGCTCTGCTCTCCTTACGACAAGCTGACGCTCCACACAGCAGTGCCAGCCACGGGCACCATGTTGTGCCTTCCATCCCTGGCCCTCGTGTGCTTTACACATGGACAGTTGTGATTTTCCTCTGATTTCCCTACTCCTACTCTGCCTCTGGCATCCACTAATTTGATCTCTTTCTACATGAGTTTGTTTATTTCTGCATTTTCTTTAAGATTCTACATATAAGTGACATTATAATGTCAGGTAGTATTTGTCTTTTTGTCATGTGTGCGTATATATATATACATACATATATGCACACACAAAAATATATGTATAAAACGTCACAGCCTATTTATGCATGCATCTGTTGATGGGCCCCTAGTTTGTTTCCATGCTTCAGTCATGCCCCAGCGAACTTGGGAGCACAGATATTTCTTTGACATAGTGTGTTTGTTTCCTTCGGATACATTTATGGAAGTAGAATTGCTGGAACATAAGGAACGTTCTAGTTTTAATTTTTGAGGAACCTCCACACTGGTTTCCACAGCGGCTGTGCCAGTTCACATTCCTGGCAATAGTGCACAGGGGTTCCCTTTTCTCCACATCGTGGCCAACACTTGTGTCTGGTTTTTTTTTGATGACATCCATTCTGACAGGTGTGAGGTGATACCTCATTGTGGCTTTGACCTGCCTTTCCCTGATGGTGAGTGATGTCTAGCTTCTTTCTGTGTGTCTGTCGGCCGTCTGGGTGTCTTCTTTGGAAAACAGTGTGTTCAGTTCCTCTGTCAACTTTTTAATTGAATATTTTTTCCTACTGAGTTTTGTGGATTCTTTATATATTTTGGATATTGACCCCCTTATCAGGTACATGATTTATAGATACTCTCTCCAATTCTGTATGTTGTCCTTTCATTTGGTGAATGGTTTCTTTTGCTCTCCAGAGGCTTGTTAATTTCCCACTGCTTTATTTTTGCTTTTGTTGCCTTTGCTTTTGGTGTCAAAAGACATTGTGTTTGTCTCCCAAGGAATCGATGCCTTTATTATTATAAAAGTCACTGTGTTTCTAGTGTTGAGTTTTTTATCATTACAGTCTATTGTGTCTGTTCTGAGCATAGCCACTCCACTAGTATTTTGGATACCACGTTTAAAGGTATAGTTCATACAGGACCCTCAGAGATATTGTGGGTGGGTTCTAGACCACCGTAATACAAATGTTGTAATAAAGCAAGTCAAGTGAAATCAACAGAGAAGGAATTTGTTGCAAGAAATGTTGAAAGAAGTGGGGCACTTGGATGGCTCACTTGGTTAAGTGTCCAACTTTGGCTCAGGTCATGATCTCACCATTCCCAAGTTCGATTCCCTTCCCACATCAAGCTCTGTGCTGACAGCTCGTAGCCTGGAGCTTGTTTTGGATTCTGGGTCTCCTTCCTTTTCTGTTTCTCATTCTCTCTCTCTCTCAAAATCAAACATTAAAAAAATTTTTTTTAAATGTCGAAAGAAGAAAATTAATATAGGTTGGAAAGCCAGATTTACATAAACAAGGACGAACATTAGAGAAGGAGTAATTAAAGATAAAATTGAAGATAAAACTGTTTCATATTTTTTATTCTTACTTGATCTTATGAATAGTTTGTTTAAAATAATAATAGCAACATTGTATCTAGTGATTGTGGCCTATGGCTAAGTGACATGTATGGTGGAAAATACTATATGGGGAGGGAAGGAGGAATTTGGAATACTCTGTTCTAAGATACTTCCAGTCTGGGTGCCCCAGTGGCTGAGTGGGTTGAGTAACTCTTGATTTCTGCTCAGGTCAGATACCGGTGTGGGATCGGGCCCCATTTTGGGATCTATGCTGAGCTTGGAGCTTGCTTAAGGTCCTCTCTCTTTTTCTCCCTTTGCCCCTCTCCCCTCCACTCCTCTATCTCTTTAAAAAAAAGAAAAAGATACTTCCAGTTAATTTTTATTTGCAAGTAGACTTAGAACAATTATAAATGTATATTGTGAACCACAGAACAACCAATACAAATTTTAAAAAATATGTTCTAGGTGGGGCGCCTGGGTGGCTCAGTCAGTTAGGCCTCCGACTTCAGCTCAGGTCAGATCTCACATTCGTGGGTTCAAGCCCTGCATCGGGCTCTGTGCTGACAACTCAGAGCCTGGAGCCTGCTTCCAGCTCTGTGTCTCCTTCTCTCTCTGCCCCTCTCCCTCTCATGCTCTGTCTCTCTCTGTATCAAAAATAAATAAAACATTAAAAAAATTTAAAAAAATATGTTCTAGGAAAGGAGAGAAAATGAAATCATATGAAATGTTCAACTAAAAACAGACAATGAAGAAAAAGAAAGAGTGAGAAATAAGGACAAGATATAGAAGATTGTTCCTATAATCCAAGTGTATCAAACATCATTTTAAATATAATGATGTAAATATAACTGGTGGAAATGCACCAACTGATAGAAACTACTGGAGTGGATGAAGACACAAGACCCAATTATATTAAAAGGATCCCACTTTAAACGTAAAGACCCTGATAGCTTAAAGGCAATTGGGAAAAGAAAGATACGCACGTGTTGACTCCATCTTTCGGATGGAGTGTCCCCGTGAATTTCAGACAGAGCAAAAAGGAGTTGTTAGGAATGAAGGGGCATAGTACATAATGATAAAGGAATCAGTTCTCCAGAAGGAATTACAAGCCCCTGATCTGTATCAACCCCACCACAGCGTGTCAGAATCTGCAAGGACAGGGCTGTGGATCCAGAGAAGTGGGGGACATCAGCGTTCCCCTTTCAGTGACTGACTGATCCATCAGGCAGAAAATGAGTCAGGATATAGTTGAACTAAATGGCACATTAATCAATGGGATCCGAATGATGCCTACAGCATATTTTGTCCAGCAACAGAAGTGTGCAGAGTCTTTTTAAGCTCATATAGAAAATTCATCAAGATAGACCACATTCGGGGCCATGAAGTACTCTTTAAAAATGTTATAGCAGAGGTCATGCAAAATATGCTCTCAGATGAAATTAGCCGTAAGCTAGAAATAACAGAAATTAGACAGCTGGAAAATCCCCAGATATTAGGGGATTAAACAACGCGCTTCTAATTAACACATGACTGAAAGAATAAGTTGGGCTCCATCAAAATAAATACAAAATCTGCTTGGTGAAGAACGCTTCTAAGGGAGTGAAAACACAAATCCCAGATGGGCAGAGAATTTTTGCAAAGCACGTATCTGATAAAAGACTTGAATCCAAACGATGCAAAGAACCCAACAATACGAAAATAAACAACCCAATTAGAGTATGGTCAAAAGGTCTGAATGGATACCTCGCTAAGGATACAGATGGCGCATGAAGAGACTATCACATGTCACTGGGGAATTACAAATTTAAGCAACATATACACATCTGTTAGAATGCCAGAAATCCCAGACGCGCTCAGTGCCAAAAGCTAGTGAGGATGTGCAACTATATTGGAAATGCTCATTGTCTAGCCAGTACCTAGGATGGTTTGTGAGCTTCTCGAAAAACTAAAACCTAGTCGTATGATATCCTGAAGGAATCCTCCTCCTGGGTATTTATTGAGATGATTTGAGAACGTACGTGCGTGTGGGCGCACACACACACAAACCCTGTTTGCAGTACTGTTATTAATAACTGTCAAAATTATGAAGCAACAGAGATACGCTTCAGTAAGTGAATGAATAAGTAAACTGGGGTGCATCTAAACAATGGAATAGTATTCATCTATAAGACGAGCTCTCCGGCCCTGAGAGGACATGGAGGAACTTTGAATGCATGTCACTGAGGGAACGAAACTGACCTGAAAAGACTGTGTGCCACGCAATTCCAGTGAGCGGACATTCCGGAAAAGGCAAAACTATGGAGACAATAAAATGATAGCCAGGGTTGCCAGAGAGGAGGCAGGTAGTGATGAGAGGCAGAGCACGGGAGGTCTGTAAGGCAGTGACAGAGTAGTGTGACACTGTTGATGTGTGACGTCCTGGATTTGACACAACACACACACAGACCTGCGCAACACCAGAAGTGAGCCCTCTTGTCCTGTATGGACTTAAGTGAATAATTATGTCTCAACATGGGCTCGTCATTTGAACCAAAGCGCCACATTGATGGTGGCTGTTAGTGATGGGAGAGGTTCTGGGTAAGAGGCAAGGTAGCACCTGGGAACTTCATGTACTTTCTGTTCAACTTTCTGTAAATCTGAACCTGCTCTAAAAGTTGGAACTCTGGAGGCGCCTGCGGGGTTCTGTCGATTAGGCATCCAACTTTGGCTCAGGTCATGATCTCACGGTCCGTGGGTTCAAGCCCCGCGTCAGGCTCTGTGCTGATAGCTAGCTCAGAGCCCTGGAGCCTGCTTCAGATTCTGTGTCTCCCTCTCTCACTGCCCCTCCCCAACTCACACTCTGTCTCTCTCTCAAAAATAAATACTAAAAATGTTTTTAAATAAAGAAGATATGATTTATAATGAGAAGCATGCACTTGGGGGCGCCTGGGTGGCTCAGTCAGTTAAGCATCCGGCTTCGGCTCAGGTCATGATCTCACGGTCCGTGGACTCTGTGCTGACAGCTCAGAGCCTGGAGCCTGCTTCAGGTTCTGTGTCTCCCTCTCTCTCTGCTCCTCCCTGGCTCATGCTCTGTCTCTCTCTCAAAAAATAAATATTAAAAAAAAGTTAGATATCTTTTTTTTTTAATCTTTTTTCTCCTCTTCCTTTTTTGGATGGTTGGTTCTTCTATCTTTCTGCTAATGGTCACAGAAAAAAAATGCTAGACATACAAGTGTAAGGTGGAGTTATTTAGTTAACTCTGGACCCTCAGTAATATGCGGGCTTCTGTTTTAAGCAGCTGTAAAAGGGCGGTGTTGATTTTTTTTTTTAATAACTGCTGTATGCAATTATACCAGCAAAAGGAAATAGAATGAAGTAACATGGATGAACCTTGAAGACAGGTGAAGGGAATGAAGACATGTGCAGAAGTCATATATTGCATTGTTCAGTTTATATAAACCTCCCACAGGAGGCAAATCCACAGGAATAAGAAGCAGAATCGTGGATGCCAGAGGCTGGGGGGACAGTGAAATGAGGAGCAACCAATTTGAGGATATGGAGTTTCCTCTAGGACCGAGTTTTCATTATGTTCAATGAGAGATTGTATATGCTGTGCTGGAAATTTACTTTTTAAAATTCTGAATCTGAATCTAATTGATTCATTGGAATTTTTAAAAAAAATTTTAAATGTTTATTTTTGAGAGTGAGAGAGCACAAGAGGGAGGGGGAGACACAGAATCCAAAGCAGGCTCCAGGCTTTCAGCTGTCAGCACAGAGCCCGACTTGGGGCTTGAACTCACGAACTGTGAGATCATGACCTGAGCTGAAGTCAGATGGTTAACCGAGTGAGCCACCCAGGCGCCCCTGATCCACTAGGAATTCTCATGAATTGTTTTTGTGGGGAAATAATCGTTATGATAGCCATTTACTGGGAATACCATATGCGACCTGCAAAGCTCTGTGCTTTCTGTATTTTTATTTTAACATAAAAAAGCAATCGTGGCCTTAGAGCCAAGCTTGGACACATGGGTTGTTATTCATTCATCAATCCCATTTATGCTAAATTAATTGTTGCATTATACAAACTGCAGCAAACTTCCCTTTGTTGTGCCAGGTTGCAGAACTGGGTGATGTGTGTCCAGGGAGCCGAATTTTCTGGACCGTGCTTCCGTTTCTCTTTGCAGAGAGGCCGTGGATCTGTCTTTGGCGGGTGCCGCAGGAGTGCGCATCGGCTACTGTCCACAGCAGGACGCCCTGGACGAGCTCCTGACCGGCTGGGAACACCTCTGTTACTACTGCACCCTCCGTGGGATTCCCAGGTCCTGCATCCCTCAGGTGAGTCTCCTTGAGGTTTTCCAGAGAAGCGTCCTGTTGAGGAATGCTTGGCTCACACCTCTGATCCCGACACAGCTCTTTGCCCCTTTGAGAAGGAAACCAGTGTCCGATAGATAAATGATAAAGTACCTGAAAGATGTTTCCAGTCTGATAACATGGAAGGAAACACACAGTCAAGATGTTTGTGTTGTTTTCAATTACGTATTTAAAATAGATCTGAGTAGGGAAGTCACTTGGGGTTAAAGTGGACATTATTTGCAACGTTGTCTCCTCTCCAAGTGCCTTTCACGTTTACTGGACCGTTGATTTCATTCAGGAACAGACCTCATAGACCCCCGCCTGGGCTTGCAGAGAAGGGCGCAAACTGTGTGGAATGGGAGGGGCGCGTCCGGAGGAGGACTTCCTGGTGGGCCGGCTGACACTTGCCAGCCTGCCATCTTCCTGGGTGGGCTCTGGAGGATGGGGAGGTGCCAGAGACTGGAGCTCGCCCCCCTCCACCCTCTCTGCAGGAGGGAAGGGGCGGGCGCAGTTCTGGGAACACAAGAGGCAGCTGTCATTCTGTCTGTTATGTGCTGTGGTCAGCCGAGCCGAGCTGACAGCCTTGACCAACAGCTCAGAGGATGTGCCAGACGGAGGCCGCTGGAACGGCAGGTGCTTGCGGCACAGTTTTCCCCTTTCCTGCCCCTTGTAGGGATTCTGGAATGCTCCCTGCATTCCTGGATTCTGAACAAGGAGCAGAAGTATAAGGAGCAAATGTGGTGCATTTGGGATGTGATCTTGCAAGAGAGGGATTGTCCCCGAATTCACAGAAGACAAAACTAACAGCCTCCCCTGCACTGGTCCATGAAAGTTCATTTCGAGCGCTGTTGTGTCGTCTTCTCAGTCTTCATCTCTTACCGGTGCTCTGTAAGTTAAGAGCAATACAGCGGAAGCCCTCTTCACCCTCTGAGGACCCAGGTCCCTTCCCCCACCACCCACCTTCATTAAGCAAAGACAGCCAGCCGCCCCTGGAGGCCTGCTCATCTGTAAGTGGTTGTTGAGATGCGAGACTAATCAGAGCTCAGTCTTTAAAAGGCGTTTGTGTCTGTCTGCTGCCCCTGGTTAGTTTTTGATTAAAGAGGCAGATGCTTGGCGGGGCAATTGCCTCCCGAATGTCGGCGGTCTCCAGGCTCATCGTTCTGAGCTCCCTCCACAGAGAGGAGTTACTGTAATGGTGGCGATTAGGAACTGGCTTCATTTCCTTCACGAAACCCCAAGTGTTCTGCAGAGAGGATCGCTGCTTGCCCAGAGCTTTCTAAGCTGTCAGCATGCCTGTTCCCCGGAGGACTTGGTTCCCTTTATGGCAAACTTCCCTCTCCTATGAACTTTAGAAATTCGGGAAATCTAGAGCAAGCATCTCCGTTCTAATGTGGTTATCACCAGGTGACCAGAAGGGATTATTGTGGGCTTTTTTAAAATTTTTAATGTTTATTTATTTTTGAGAAAGAGGGAGAGCAGTGGAAGGGCAGAGAGAGACGGAGACACAGAATCCGAAGCAGCTCCAGGCTCCGAGCTGTCAGCACAGAGCCCGACGTGGGGCTTAAACTCATGAACTATGAGATCATTACCTGAGCCGAAGTCAGACATATAAATGACTGAGCCCTTCAGGCACCCCTGTGCCAATATTTTTAGATACTCTTAATATTTCATCACTGTCATTATCATCCCAACTTTTATGCATTTATTCAAAAAAAGTACATATGGTAGTTTGTATTCTTATTTAAATATATATTTTATTTAGCCATTTTATTTTTTTATTTTATTTAGTTTATCCTACATTTTGTCAGTTGTTTAGGACACAGAGTTTTCCCTACCTCTTCTAAATTTGAATGAAGGTACCATCTTGACCACATTGATTATATTATGATACATAATCAAGCAGGTGAAACAGAACTACTGCCTTCGTGCCTCTGTGGTCACAAGAGTTCAGTGTAACACATTTGTCAAATAAAAAAATATATGTTTATTTATTTATTTTGAGACAGAGAGATAGTGTGAGTGGGGGAGGGGCAGAGAGAGGGAGAGAGAGAGAATCCCAAGCAAGTTCCTTGCTCAATGCGCAGCTGAGTGCACGGCTCTGACCTGAGCCTGAATCTGAGCTGTCCGCTTCCCCCACGGAACCTCCCAGGTGCTTCCACATTTATCAGATGTTTAAATTGTACAGAGAGCTAGAAGCCCAGTAGTTGCTCAGTCCCAGCCCCCAGAGGAAGCACCGCTCCGTGGATGGAACCGAACACACAAATTATAGCGCGCCCGAATTCTGGCGGAGGTCGGAGCAGAAGGGCTGTATGCTGGCGCCCGATGCGGAGGGCCAGGCCATGAGCGGGCATGGCAGGTGCAGGTGGGGTGGGGAGGGGATGAGGGGGCCGGGACCCTGCTGCGGGCTCCGGTGGGACTGCCGCCCCATGGGGGTGGCCGAGGGGTGGTGCACAGTCGCTGTCTCCTGGCTTCATGCAGCACTTTTCAGCAGTGGTCCCGGAGATGCGTGCCCTCTTCTCTGCCCAGTTTCGGCGGGGCTGTCTGTGGCCACAGCTCCAAGATGGAAAGGGGGTATTTCTTGTCCCTGCGACTATTGAAAACTCTCTTCTCAATTCTCTGCTTCCTTCAAGCCCGGCCCTGCCCACCCCTGTCTCTGGTTTATTTCCTCATTTCCTCCTCCGGCTTGGTTTTGGCTCGCCTGTGCGTGGCTGGGCCTCGGGGCTTTGGCTCGACTGTATCTCTGGCCTGATCTGCCCCCCTGCACCCCAGCTCTGTGTGCTCTGGACAACAGAGCTCCCCCAGGAGCCCCAGCAAAGCCGCCACCCCCATCCGCTCCTTCTCTGCCAGCCTGGGTGGTGAAGGGAGGTGTGTGGGAGGTGGGCAGGAGTAGCAGCAGGAGGGAGGGCCCTCAGGGCTGACTGAGAGCCTGGGTCTGGGGACGCGTTCACGGACAGCACCTCCCTTGCAGGTTGCCGGGGACCTGGTGAGGCGTTTACATCTGGAAACCCATGTGGACAAACTGGTGGGCACCTACAGTGGGGGGACCAAGAGGAAGCTGTCTACAGCCTTGGCCTTGCTGGGCAGACCTGACCTGCTCTTACTGGTGAGTAGTGGAGATTCCAGCGGTCTTCGTTGATTTTCAGATAAGACCCTTTGAACATCTCAGAGCCCCTCCGGGGAAGAAATTCAAGTCAGCAGAGTTAGTTATCTGCGATAATAAACCCGTTTGCCCTAAGGCAGCATTTCCCAAACAGAATCTAAAAGAGCATTGGAATTTTACAGAAATTAAAAAAAAATCTTTTGATAGACTCCCTGTTACTGACCTAATACATATTCAATAGATATTTATCATTAAAAGCAGTATGTTATTTAAAAAAATTTTTTTAACATTTATTTATTATTGAGAGAGAGAGACAGAGTAGGAGCAGGGGAGGTGCAGAGAGAGAGAGGGAGACACAGGATATGAGGTAGGCTTCAGGCTCTGAGCTATCACCACAGAGCCTGACCTGGGGCTCGAACCCATGAACCTTGAGATCATGACATGAGCCAAAGTCGGACGCCCAACCGACTGAGCCATCCAGGCACCCCTAAAAGCAGTATTTTAGAGTAATGTCAGGATTCACGTATAACCCGAAAACCAATATATGTTTGCCATCTAGTGTGGTGTTTTTGAGCGTTTTTCTACCTGCAGGTATGTGATTGTCACAGCTGCAGTGACATGAATCCATGGCGAATCCTGATGGGGGTGTGAGGTTCAGGGTGGCTGTGGCCGGGAGAGCAGGTCACTCAGCAAGACAGCGGAGACTGTACGCAGTGGCTTTGAGACAAGGCTGTCCGTAATCTGGGACCTGGAGCTAACTGGTTTGGCTAGATGAGAGCATGACTTGGTGTCAGGGGGATCAAGAAATAGAGCCAGTTGCCTTGCATTTCAGAATCAGCTAAAAGTAATAGCCTTCACACAGCACGTAACAGCTGTTATTTGGGTGCCTAGCCGGGGTACGAATCACTGATGTGTATCCCGTGGCTTCCCACTTGGACAGAGTCTGAGACGCTTCAGAACGGGTGGGCAACAAATTCTTTTTTTCTTTCTGTTCTTGCTCATTAAGTGGAAACAGGGGATTCAAGAGGCCTGCATTGGAAAAGTGGCCTTCGTGAGGTAATAGGGTATTGTCTGGACTCTCTGTGGCCTTTTTCTTTTTCTTTTCTTTTCTTTTTTTTCCCCCTAAGTTTGCTTCTTTGCAAGGTTCCAAATCAAGGACTGTTGCAGAAAGCCCTATTCTGACACACGATAGTGAGTACACACCCTTGCCCGGGTCTGCCGGGTATAGACTAGGTTTTCCGTACAAGAAGTGTTTACAGGGCTGTTACCTTCTGCGGAATTTCCCCAGGCTCTGCCTTGCCAGGCACGTGTCCGGAGTTGGGACAGGGACTCCCGTCCCCAGCTCACCACAGCCCCGCCTGCTTCTCACAGCCTTCCTCTCGGCTCCCTTGGTTGCCCTAGACTCTGGCCTAGCGGTCAAGCTAGGGACCGGAGTAGGCTTCTGTGAGTCCCTGCACACACACAGCCTGGCACGTTGAATGCATGCCCCCTTCCAATCTGCACGCGGTCCTGACACTGTCCTGTATGTTGGACTCTGTGAAAGCCATCCATGAAATAGCACACACGACACACGAGGCCAATGCAAGCTTTGGTGACTGATGTCGGGGTGTATTCAGAGCATCTAGTTAAAGACACGTTTTGAAGGGCCTTCCACGCTCTCCCCCGGGAGAGAAGACAAGTGGCTGCCACGGGAGACACCAGCGTGGGGTCAGGAAAATGCAGAACTACTCCTCATTTTTCTTACCGAGCAAGGCATGATCACAGCTTCAGTTTCCTTGTGTTTGGAGCTATTCTCGTAGATCACCTCCGGTTTGCAGAAAACATAGGTGCCTCTTTTCCTCTTCAGTGCCATTTTTTTTGTCCACTTCCCATCTATTTCTTTCTTTGGGGGAAGTTGATGACCCAAAGCTCTTAAGAAAAATGCGCTTAGCACTCCCTGACTATAGAAAGCCCAGAAATGCATCACTCGGCCCATAGCCATTTCTCCCAAATGCGGTTGAGTAAGTGCTCTGGTGTTTATTGAAGGAGAAAGCTCTAACCTTTAGCAAACCCCGCTGTAGGTGACGGGGCTGAGCTGGTAAAGCTTGTTTCTGATCTTGCCCATCTTTCCGAGAATGGCTGTGAGGTTCTGTGCAGGCAGACGGTGCGTTGAGGGGGCTGTTTTCTCCGACAAGGTGGGGCTCGGCTGAAGTACAGATGCGCTGCGGCCGTCCTCCCAGCTGGGCCAGGCCCCAGATGGCCTGTGTGTCCTGACGTGCACCCCTAGCGCCCGTCACCATGTGCTCTCTCCTTCAGGACGAGCCCAGCTCCGGGATGGATCCCTGCTCTAAGCGGTTCCTGTGGGATGTGGTAAAACAGGAGGCTCGGCGAGGCTGTGCGGTGGTGCTGACCTCACACAGGTGAGCCGCCGCCCTCATGGCCGATCTGGGGATCTGGGAGCACCACTGGGGGGCCATCAAGGGGTGGGGTAGCAGCAGGGGGCCAGGCCCGTGCTGGCCACGTGACCCTTCCTCTGGACAGCCCCGGGGCGATGGGGATGGAGCTGTGAGCCCCACCGTGTAGGTTCGGACTCTGTAACAGAGATGGATCAGGTAACATAACCAAGGCCGACAGCTGACAGGTGGTACAGCTGGACCGTGAGCCCAGAGGACTGTTGCAGGGACACCCTTGCCGGTCTGCCGCTCCTGCAGAGCCGGACGCCCTCCCCTGGTCCTCCGGAGGCCAGGGTTCAGTACCTTTCCCCCCAAAGCCTTTTACCCCAGTGGCAGAATCGACTGAAACTCATTTCTGCATTGGGTCTCCTGTTTTCTTCCTCACAGAATTAACATCCTGATTAGATTTCAGGTCCTTGGCCTGTTTTTGTGTTTTTTGTTTGTTTGTTTGTTTTACTTTATGCCGCACTGTGCTAGGCCACACAGCACCTCGAGTCTTAGGTTTTATAAAACCCATTTGTGGACAGTGAGCAGTGTGATTTACCTGAGACGTAATGGGGATCAGACTTTATGGCTTCCACCGTGCACAAGTAGCACGCACACTGAGTTAAACGTCAGGTGCTGAGAAGGAGCCCAGATTCTGCCTTACTCCCAAGCTGACAAAGTTGGCTTGCCAGGCTCTTGGGTGTTTCCAGAAGACACAAGCCTCCCGGGTCAGAGGTGGAAGGTTTTATTACTCCCTGTCCACACTGCACACACGGGTTGAGAGGAGCGACACCACCTGCGTGGTGACCCTCCTCTTGACCGCAGCTGATGAGCAAGCTAGCTCTGGGTTTGGGGCGGGAGGGTGACAACTCGTCTTTCAAAGCTGCTCAGTGAAAACACAGCTTTGAGCAGGGACCCGGTGGAAAGGGCAGCCAGGGCCTGCAGTCTGGGAATTCCTAGCAAGACAGGTGGATGGCGAGGAACCTGGCCCTGGAGAAGTGCGCCCCCGCCCCCCACAAGTCTGTGCCGCAGTGGGCCGTCCACCCCCATGGCCAGAGGTGAAATGTGAAGCTAACCCGTGATTTGCAATGTGAGATCAGTGAGGGGGGCTCAGCAGACTTTCCCAAGAGCTCCGCATCATCAGTTTACGAGAAAATCCTCTTGCGAGCTGTGCATCTGCACGCTGATCCCGCCGCACGTACGCCTGAGACCTCGTTCCTGTAGTAGGTGCTGGCGGCGGTCGTGAGGGTCCGAGCCAAGTCAACCTGCATGGAAGGGATGACGCCGTCCACACATGTCACTTCATGTGGGAGCAGATGTTTCCTCACCCTTTTTGCACTGTTTTTTGTTTCTTAATTTTCTCTCATCCCTGAGGGTTTGTCTAGCATCCCTGAGTTTTCGCTGCCAGACTAAATGCTGCCAGTTTGTTTTTTGTTTGTTTGTTTTTTGAGAGAGAGAGAGAGAGCACAAGTTGGGATGGGGCAGAGAGAATGCAGAGAATGTCAGGTTTTTTTGTTTTTTTGTTTTTTTTTTGTTTTTTGTTTTTTTAGAAAAATGGGAGTTCTGTGCACCTGTCACTGTCATCCAGTTTGGGGCATTTCCAACACCATCAACATGTACTCACGCTTGTTTTCAGATCATCCCCACGTGAAGTCCCAGAGCCTCTAGCTCAAAGATGTCTTTTCTGGGTATTTCATGTAAATAGTATCCTAAAAAGTGTAGTCTGTTGTATCTGGCTTCTTTCACTTGCTGTGTGGCTAGACCTCATTTGCCTAGTCCTTCCCTGTCAATAGCCCCTTGTTTCAGTATAAGGTGCTGGTGAACAGTCTTATAAATGTCTTCCTACGGACACACGCTTTCATCTATCTCAGATAGTGTCCTAGGGGCCAGATCGCTGGGTTGTTTGCTAAGTTTGTGTTTAACATTTTAAGAAACCGCAGAACACCGTTGTGTTTCAACGTGGCTTCTTCATCTTATGTTCCCAGGACCAGTGGTGAAGTTTCTGGCTTCAACAGACTCTTGTCAACACTGTCTTTTTGATCATAGCCACCCAGGTGAAGTGTGTTGTTCATTCACATTTGTCCAGATGATCGTGTCGCCTCTGTCTTCTCACCTACATTGTTTCTTAGAAGAAGCTGGCCAGTGTCTCTTCTGATGCTCCCTGGGTCATTTCTGAGGTGCACCTCTTAGGACTTTTCTCTTTGACCTTCATGGTTAAACTCTGATGTGTCCAGATGTACATCTCTCCATGTATCCTTCCTTAGGTGCATTGCGCTTCTTGGATGTGTAGGTTAATGTGTTTCACCTATTGTGGGGACATTTTGATAGTTATTTACTCAAATATTTTTTTCTGGCTCTTTCTACCTTTCCTCTCCTTTCTTTTCCATCCACTGGTACTTTCTGTGTGTGTATGAAGTCTCCTACAGATCTTGTTTCTGTCCATTTCATTTTAATATTTTTTTTCTCTTTTCAGATCCAGTAGTCTTTACTGTTCTATCTTCTTTTTTTGTTTGTTTTGGGGTTTTTGTTTGTTTTCTTATTATTGTTTTTTAATATAATTTATTGTGAAATTGGCTTCCGTACAACACCCAGCACTCATCCCAATAAGTGCCCTCCTCAATGCCCATCACCCACTTTCCCCTCTCCCCCATCCCCCATCCATGCCCAGTTTGTTCTTAGTATTTAAGAGTCTCTTATGGTTTGCCTCCCTCCCTCTCCGTAACTTTTTTCCCCCTTTCCCTTCCCCATGGTCTCCTGTTAAGTCTTCTCTTCCCTTTCCCCATGGTCTTCTTTTCAAGATTCACATGTGAGTGAAAACATATGGTACTGATCTATCTTCAAGTTCACTGATGCTTTCTTCTGCTACCCAGATTTGCAGTGGGTCCCCTAGTGAAATTTTCATTTCATTTATTATACTCTTCAACTAAAAAAATTCCATTTGGTCCTTCTTTAAAAAAAATAATTTCAATCTACTTCAGAAACTCTATTGTCCTTTAGAAAAATTCTTTAACCATTGTTGCCTTTAGTGCTGCGAACATATGTAGAGTTGCCTCATTGAAGATTTTTTTCTGTTAACTCTGTCATCCAGGGACACCTAGGAATAGTTTGTGCTGACTGCTTTTCTTCCTGAGGATGGAAAACAATTTCTCGTTTCTTTTGCAGGTTATACTTTTTTGTCAAAAACTGGGTATTTCACAGTATTTAATAAATCATAGCATCTCTGGTTTTTGACTCTTCTCTCTCCCCAAAAGTTGTTTCTATTGCCAGGTTTTTTTTTTTTTTGGTTTTGTTCTTCTTGGTTTGTCTGTTCCTTTTATGTGTCTGTCTGTTAGTGTGTCTTTGCCTGGGATGATCTACGAAATCCCTTTCCCCTGCAGTGAGTAGCTCAGTGCCGCCGTTCAGTTTGCATGTTAAATTCTGTGTTGAGTTTTTAAAGCCCAGACACCTTGGTGCCACCTGTTTTTACATAGGCAGAGGCTGTCCTCACCACCTGGACCCAAACCAGATTCCGTCCTCTGCCAGTGGGTCTGTGTGTGCCCAGGGGAGAACATTCCGCTTTCAGATCTCTTCACAAGGCCCAGTCTTGCTTTCTCCAGGGTTCTGCTGGGCTCTGGATGTGCATGTGGATAACCTCTGGGTTCACGTGCTGTGTGTGGCTGGCGTGGCCCCTCTCTGACCTCTACCGTGAGTACGTGTAGCCTCAGTAGACTAGGTGTGTGCCCCAGCCACACAACATCAGTTAGTATAGCCTCCCTTGGGCCAGAAACTGGAGCTATTGACCCTTCTTCTTTGCTGGGCTCTACACAAGTCACTGATGTTGACAGTGTCGCCGAGTATGGGTCCCAGGTGAGCACAGAGAAGCTCCCAGTCCTTGTGGGCCGCCCTGCCCTGCTAGCAGCTGGAGGTCTGTAAGCTGGCCACGGATAGCGCTGTTCTTAGCCCAAGTGCAGCCGTGTGTCCATTGCAAGTGTTTCTCAGGTTCTTGCATCTCTTTAGTCAACTTCCAGTATTCTGAAATGGTTGTTTTTGTTCATTTCGTCCAGTTTTCTAGCTGATTTTGGAGGAAAAGATTTACCAGGTTTTTCACCCGGCTGTAGCCAGAAGCCCTGCCCTTGCCTTTTGTCTTGGTTCTGGTTCTCTCCAGAAAATAAAATGTTGTACTGAAATGAAATAAATTTGGCAAATCCTCTACCTTCTAATATACATACATTTTTGCTTAAAACGATCCTCTCTGGCTGTGCCAATCCCAAAAACTCTGCATTCCTGTATTCATTATGCCAGTGTTTGTTAAGTCCTCATTTTCCTACATAGGTTCTAAGAGTGGAGAAACTCGGGTCCCATTAAAAATCCCTTTTAATTTCCACACAGCATATGATTATTGCAAACGGTTCTCAGAAAGACTGCACATCACTGTAATTTCTGTCTTATACCCTCCCGTTCATGCGGTTTCACATGAACGATGGGTCTTCATTTCTATAAATCTGGCCATATTCATGCAACACAAAGGTTTAAATGACTCCCGATTAATGGAGAGCGCGGCAGCTGGTGATTGATTCTGGGCTTCGAAACCAGCTGCCTGCACCTGGAAAGTCTCCAAATTGCACAGTTTCCTCTTAACTTTGAGATCCTGTCTCTGCTCCTCTTCTTACTCCTTACCTAGAGGACCATGGAGGACGCATAGGGCAGGAAACGGAGGTTAAGAATGCTGTTTGCCATGAACTCACTGAGAGGAGTTAAGCTGAGTCTAACCAAAGAGGACCAGAGTGCTTTTGCTTGCGCGTCAAACCGTGACTTGTGCCGTATGCTCTGTGCTAGACACTTAACTCTTTGCACCACCTGACCAGAGTTCTGTCCCAGTGAGCCTGAACCCCCGAAGGAGGCACAGTGTTCGTTTTCAGAGTAAAGCGTCAGAGATTGTTTCTCTGGTGTAGATAGAGCACCTGGCGTTGCACATTCTTCCTGCTGCTGAAAATCCTCAAAATCTCTCCGTCTCTGCGGTCTGGGCAGAGATGTCATGGTGAGCCACCTGTCACTTAGACCTTATTTATGTGACAGCTAATAACTCCTTCATTGAAATGACCAAGTTGTCACTTCGAGGTTGTAGTTAAGATCAGTTGTTATTTGGCTCTCCGCTCATCAGAGCTGCTGAAGGATGCAGTATAGAAAACTTCATTTTCAACTGCTTTAATTAGGACACCTATGATACACTCATAAAAAAATTTTAAATTGGAACTTATTAAAGGAACAGAGAAAGATATGTTTGCACAAAAAGATTAATAAAGCATATTTTGGGGTGCCTGGGTGGCTCAGTTGTTTAAGCATCTGACTTCAGCTCAGACTTAACTTACAGTTCGTGAGTTTGAGACAGCTCAGAGCCTGGAGCCTGCTTCCGATTCTGTGTCTCCCTCTCTCTCTGCCCCTCCCCTGTTCTCTCTCTCTCTCTCTCTCAAAAATAAATAAGCATTGAAAACAAAGATGTTTTACAACAAACATGTTTCACAAAGCATGTTTGGAATGTTAATAGCACATATTCCTTAGACTCTGTGTTAAACTACTATAAAAAAGACTCCAAATTACAGTGACTCAGACCAGACATGTTTCTTCTCTCTACTAACGATTCATGTTGGTGGGCTGTGCGGAGCCCAGGGTCATCCAAGGATGCCGAGTCTTTCCACCATTTCACTTACTCACTTGTGAGTTCACCTCATCTTTGTGGTTGAAATTGACTTTCTAGTCCAGCTCATGGAAAGTAGAAAGAACTCAAACCCAAGGCAAGCGGCTTGCCTTATTTTGACAAGACCCAGAAATTGTACTCACGCTGACCTGAGTTTTCGCACGTCCGCCTCCAGCTGCGTGGAAGGCTGACAGATATAACGTTGATCTGAACGTACCCATGACCTAATGAGCAGACCGCTTAATGTCCATTCCCTAAGAGAGAACCTAATACACGATTCCTTTAGGGCATTTGGATAGTACATCTTGGTAAAAGGAAAGGAATTCTAAGTATTGTCAAAGTCAACCTTTTTGTGTGTTTTTCCTTCCCTTTTGCCCCACATTCATGTGCAATTTTCCTAACATGCACTGCCATTTTAGCATTGCTATATCATTACTTTTTTTTTTCCTGTACAATTAATGAAGTTTAGAAAACCTCATTTGAGGGGCTGTTTAACACACGGATGCACTCTCATTTATTTGAGTAGTGTATTATCCTATTGTGGAAGCAGTTTCTGGATTTTTATTATTATAAATAACTTGTTATTTGCATTCCTATTTTCTGTGTTTCCCAAGGTAAGTTCCTAGAAAAGAGATTAGCGCCAAATTGGGTTTTCAGCAAGTCATGCCAATTTTTCACTCCTGCCAGCAGTTTATGAGGTTAGGATTGTTGAGACGATGCTTTTCACTTTGGAGGTATTTTTTTGATTGGAGAATTCATTGGGTTTTCTGCACTGCAGATGGGGGAAACTGTATTTTGCCGTGCAACAAACAAAAGCATGCTTGGCAGATGACTTTCTGGCTGGAAGAGAATTTTAAGCTTACTTATTTGATGGTTAAGTTTCTAATTTGTCAGAATGTGTATTACCTGTGGACACTTCTTGGAGTAGTCTGTATATTTGCCCTTCCTCCTGGATTGCATTTTAATAGTTTTGTTCCTATGCTAATAAAAATGGTTCTTTATACTGAATGTCTTGGGACACCTGGATGGCTCAGTCAGTTAAATGGCTGACTTCGCCTCGGGTCATGATCTCACAGTTCATGGGTTTGAGCCCTGTGTCAGGCTCTTGACAGCTCTGAGACTTCGGATTCTGTGTCCCCCTGTCCCTCCCCCGCATGTGTCCTCTCTCTCTCTCTCTCAAAAATAAATAAACTTTAAAATATACTAAATGTATCAACTCCTACACATTGCATTTGTTATAGTTAAAAAACTTTTTTGAACGTATTTACTTATTTTGAGAGAGAGTGCAAACAGGGGAGGGGCGGAGAGAGAGGGAGAAAGAGAATCCCAAGCAGGCTCACATCATGACCTGAGCCGAAGCCAAAAGTTGGACACTTAACCTCTTAACCTACTGAGCCACCCAGCTTCCCCTTAAAAAAATTTTTTTTAAAGTTTATTTTGCTGTAGTCTTTTTAAAGTTCATTTGCTGTGTTTTGACAAGCTTGTTAGAAGTTTGTACTTCTTCATTGTCAATGACCAAGCATTTTCTTTCATAGTTTCTTCCATCGCTGTTATGCCCAGAAGGAGTGTTTCTATCCTCCCAACACTGATGTGTTTAAGATAGAAATGTCTCATTCTGCACAGTCTTATCTTGTTCTGATGATCTTCCTTGTGACTCCTGAGCCTATATTGCCTTACTTGAATTATCTGAGCCTGAGAACAAATGTTAAATATTTTCTGGAGCACGTCTTAATATTCTTCTTATTAACAGTTTTCCAATTGTGAAGATATGCTTTATAATTTTGACTGGCATTATACTATAACCTTATAATTTATGTTATTTCCTTATAATTATAATAATATGACTCCAAATTACAAATCTTTATTACATATCGTCTTTTGAAGTATTTTTTAATGTTTATTTATTTTTGGGAGAGAGAGAACTGCAGTGCAAGTGGGGGTGGCACAGAGAGAGAGGAAGACACAGAGTCTGAAGCAGGCTCCAGGCTCTGAGTGGTCAGCACAGAGCGCGACGCGGGGCTCGAACCCACGAACTGTGAGATCATGACCTGAGCCGAAGTCAGACATTCAACCAACTGAGCCACCCAGGCGCCTCTCTTTATTACATATCTTATACTGAGATAATATTATGTAATATTACAAACCTAATTTTAGTTGCAAATTACAATGTCATTTGTTATATTTTACTTTATATTATATATTATAGTAAAATAGAATTCACATTTGTATTTTATATAAAATCCATTTATTACATTTATATTCATATACCTCTCACGTTTTATATTTCTACTGACATGCACTAATACTATTTTATATTGCAATAATTTTTATATCAGTAATATTCATTTATAATAATTTTCTTTTTCTAAAATATATTCTTTCCTTTTTCTTGACACATCTTTTTATTGTTTCAAGATTTCATTTACATTCATTAGTTGATCTTATTGCTTTTTTTTCATAAAATTTGCACATTTTCTGTGAAGGTCACCTGTGTTTAGTTTCTATTTTCATACTATTGCTAATAGTTTCTCTCCTGGTAACCATTACTCCTTGGATATTGAAATGCTGCTAAGTTTGGTTAATTGTGTCATTGGCTATCTACATAAAAAATCCTTTATATATATATATTTTTTAAGTTTATTTATTTTTGACGTGGGAGGAGCAGAGAGAAACACACGGAATCCAAAGCAGGCTCCAGGCTCTGAGCTGTCAGCACAGAGCCAGACGCGGGGCTTGAACTCATGAACTGTGAGATCATGACCTGAGCCAAAGTTGGACACTCAACCAACTGAGCCACCCTGGTGCCCCCAAACATGCATTTTAATAGTGCTTTCTGGGGGTTCTTGAGGTGGTAAATAGATAATTCACTAATTTGTATTTGGAAAATTCACTAACAACAGTAGTGTTTTTGTCTACCTGTAATTGGACCGCTTGGTGTCTGAGGATGCACCTCGCTCATGTGCTTCCTGTCTTTTCCCCCAGCATGGAGGAGTGCCAGGCTCTCTGCACGAGACTGGCCATCATGGTCAACGGCAGCTTCCGGTGCCTTGGCTCCCCTCAGCACGTTAAGAACAGGTACGTTGTCTGTGTGGGTACGTGTATGTCTCTCCTCGTCTGTTTACTGCGTGATGCAATCATAACCGGTGATGCTTTCCAGCCAGAGTGGTCCAGCCCCTCACGTGGAGGAAAGGAATTGGGGGCTGAGGAGGCGAGGGGTGAGCAGGGTACCAATCACGATTCTCCCACCACGTACACGGACTTCTTCCGGAGGACTGGCACTTTCAGTGTGACAGTCAAAGTGAAAAGAGGAGAAAAAAATGTCCTCGCCGATACAGGATACCTCAGCAGAGGTTGTCAACCCCTGTATCCCTCTCCGGGGTGGCTGGGGGGCCTGTGTTACCCCCCAGCCGCTGTGCTGTTAAAAGGTCTCCTTGGATTCAGGACAGGAAAACACGGCTTTGGCGGTCAATTTTCGTGTGGACTAGTAGGGACTAAAGATTGTTCCTGTGCGTCCTCAGCCTTTAGATTTCTTCCCCCACTAATTGTCTTTCCACGTCTTCTCTGTGGACTTTCCGGAATCCTCATGATTTTGCTGTCAGTTCCTCTAAGCAATTTTGCATCTTACTCCCATAGTTTTTACATTCGGTGTCCCCTATGTTGTTATCACAGTTTCAAATTTCCTTTTACCTTGTCATCTAATCTGGTGTTTCTGACACAGAATAATTTATTAATATGTTGATAAATCTCTTTACGCTTTCATTTATTCACTATTTTTTTAAAATGTTTAGTAATATTTGAAAGAGAGAGACAATGAGAGCCAGGGAGGGGCAGAGAGAGAGAGAGAGGGAGACACGGAACCTGAAGCAGGCTCCAAGCCCTGAGCTGTCAGCACAAGTCTGATGCGGGGCTCGAACTCATGAATTGCGAGATCATGACCTGAGCTGAAGTTGGACACTCAACTGACTGAGCCGCCCAGGCGCCCCTGTTTACTGTGTTTTGAAGTTGGAATTTGCAAGTCGAGATTTGCTAAGTACACAGTCATATGTATTAAGTTGAAGTATTTTTATCTTGTGGAGAAAACATCAGCAAAGCTCCAGCGCGGGCCTGGGGAGGGGCCGTGCATTTCCCAGGGACGAAGAGTCGGTGCTGCCGGGACAGCCAACCTTGCTGCCACACATGGATCAGGGTCAAGCCACTCGTCAGACCGACCTGCTGCATGGAAAACTGTTCTCCGTATGCACTCTGTGCATGTTTAATAAGTGTCATCAAAAGAAAAATAGTATTTCACACTCCCTCACCTTTATGAATGCTTGCATAAAGCTTTATAGCCCGTGCCTCATTGTCGGGTGATCTATGTCTGCGTTTCGCTACCGCCTTCTCTCAAGGGGGCCGAAGGAGCCCTGCCCAGGGACGCACAGAGGAAGAAGTAGCCTCCAGCCGGTGTGGTCTCCGTGCTGCACAGGCTGCCTCACTTCTGGTTTCAGTCCTGATGACGTGGCATGTGGATGAGGGCGGATTGTCAGTAATGTGGACTGAAGATGACACACAGCAAGAACTGGCTTGTGGGGGATTGACCAAAACCCCGAACCTGAATACTAAAGTTGGTATTTTCCTGCAGTATGTAAGCTGATTGCCTGTGTTTCCATAATATGAGTAATAAGTAAAGGGTTCATCACGCCATGGACCCAGGACTTCCCAGCCTCTGTGCCAGCCGCAGGCCCTGTGGCCAGGGGGCTGCGTGGAGCGCGTCTGTGGACTGTGTCCACTCTGGGCACAGCCCATGGGCACGCTGGTCCTGGTGCATGAGGCAGATGTGACACAAAGTCCTTGCCTTCCAGCCCTGTGGTCCCCGACCCACCCCATGTTTCCGTCTCAGTGTGTGAGATCTCTAAGCCTGAGATTAGACATTCAGGTTGTGCCTGTTCCTGGAAAGCCCAGCACTGTGTGCGGTGCCGCTGGGGGCTGCAGACTCAGGCAGTCTGAGTGTCTCCGGCTGGGGATGGGTCACTGCGAGGCCAGGCAAAGGTGCAGCCCATGGAGGGGAGCCTAGCTCAGCCCACCTGCGGTCTTCGGAGAAGCTGGCACTTAGGAGGTGCAGGGCAGGGTGGCAGGAGGTGCAGGGGGAGTGGGAGGAGGCCCTTGGGCATCTGAGGGATCATGAAACCCAGAACTAAGCCCTTGGAGGTGCGTGTTACCTGCAGTGAGTATGAGAGCGCTGCAGAGGTGCTCCCTTCCCCCCAGCAGGTGCGGGGACCCGATGGGAGAAGTCCCAGCGATCTTGTGATTTGGGACTGAGGATATTGGAAAGGACTGTGGAGAGAATGAAGGCAGGGCAGGGGTGAGGGAGACCCTGGGGTTAGGGGTGAGGAGGTAACTGAGGACACAGCCGGGTTTAGGGTTTGGGGGAGACCTTCTCGAGTGTGGGTTGGGACTGGAAGCTTAGGGGGTTCCTGGTGGAGATGCAGGGGTGAGTGCACTGGGGTGGCTTGGGCTAGGAGGTGTCTGCCTGATGGGGTAGCCGAGGCCAGGAGCCAAGGAGCTGTGGGGGGACGGGGCAGGGCCTCGGGAACTCGCTCCTGGAGCAGCCCTGCCCTGAATCCCATCTTCCTGCCCCCGTGCGGCTGCGGCCCTGACCAGCACCCAGCACTCCCCTCCCTGTGCCCACACCCTGGTTTCTCTTCTTCGGCTGTTCTCTCCCTCACTGGCCAAACCCTGGTCCGGGTCACCCTGCATGCTGGTCATGATGTCTCGAGGGGGTGGCTGTGGAGCGTCAGGCGCCGGTTCTGAGTGCATCGTGCATGTTAACTGTTGGCTCCTCATGACAGTGCCCCTCGGTCACTACTATTATGACGAGACTTTTGCAGCCATGGAGACTATACTCAAAGAAAGACTGAAGGTTTTCCTGGCTGGCGAGGAGCCGGGATTTGAACTTGGGCCTTCTGGTTTCCTTTGTTCTGTGGTGCATGTATGTTCTCAGGACAACCCCCATTCAGTGCCCAGAACTGGGGTCCTGGGTGGCCCATGAGAGTTCTGAGCCGCTGGCTTTCTGGGCATGCACCGCCTCCCACAACGGGAGCACGTCCCAGGGTCTCACGGGGGTGCCCTGTGTCCCTGTGTCTGCACCGCTGACACTCTCCTGTTGCCCTTCCCCTGGTCATCAATTCCTGTCCATCAGCTCCTCAGTGGGGCCTCACAAACTACTATTCACTCATCATCCTTCTCTTCCTTTGTTTCTATTCCTGAGAAGGATATTGCCTCTCTCTCAGTTGTCTGTCTTCTTTCTGTTTGGCAATCCTGTGATCTCCTTCCCTCTGAGACCTTCCTTCAGGGATTTTTTTTTTCTTCTCATATTTTTTTGATCTTCTCCATCAGTTATTTTTTCTTCTCACATCTCTTTAGCCTTCTCTATCAGCTATGAGCCATGTCCATCAGTTAGTAACAGAACATCTGACACACTGATGTAAGCATATCCATTGACTGACTCATATTCATTTCTTTACATGTAATAAAAGTCCAGAAGAAACTACTTATTGGTTCTTGAGCTGGTTCTTGACCTGGTTCCGTGGCTCAAGTCTTTGTAGTTTTCTTGGTCCCAGAAAGGGTGCTGTAGCTCCATTCATCACACCCTGGTTCTAGCCAACAAACAAGAGGGAGCTGGGAAAGGCTAAAGGAGCACCTGTTCACTATCCCCTCTCAGAGCAGCCGGCTGTAAGTCTCACCCGGCCACCTGCTCTTAAAATGTTTTGTCAGTTGTTCTGGAGACTGGGAAGCCTGAGAAATGTAAAATTTAGCTGGGAATTTTGCCACTTAGAAAAAGTTAGGTTTCTGTTAAGGAAGAAGGCAAGGAAGTGGCTGTTGCGTGGCTGCGTACAGTCTCCCGTTCTGCCGATTGGATTCTTTCTTCAGTTGAGGGTAGGTCATTGGGTTGAACAGTCTGTGCCCTGGGGCTTTCTTTGCAAGACTGTCATATGATATTTCCAAGTTTATGTGTGAGCTACAATCGTGTGTGCACACGCATGGGTATGTGTGTGCCCGTACCAAGGAGAGCAGAAGCAGCATGGAGGCCACCTGGTGGGCAGGAATGGTTGAGCCAGCCTGTCTGGGCATCGATGCACTGTCCCCAGGGAACTGGGGTGCATTCCCAGATTCTCTCCCTGGTGGAGCTGGAGCATGACCTGCGAGTCCACAGGCTGGGGCACATCCGTGCCCCACTTGCAGGGAACCCGTAACATCTGTGTGCTGCACCTGTTTGCTTTCCCCTGCCCTGGGACCGGCTGCAGCAGAAAGCTTAAGTCTGAGCTTAAGAGCAGTCTTTCCTTAGGAGGGAAAATAAACTGTTTTTGAAACACAGAGGTGACAGTTTGAAGAACGCCCCACCACTTTCCTGGTGGGGAGGGAGGACAGGGCTGTTTATGCATTCAAAATGAAACAAAAGCAAAGCTTGAGAAATAAAGAAAATCCTTAAGATTGTGAGAACTTTGATTTTCTTGAGTTGTCCAAATGAAAGCTTTAGGAATCAGAAATAATCCTGGGATAAACGTTGAAGGATGTTCTCATCAATATGTTATATAACCATTTTATGCAGAATAGAGAGTACCCAGGAGGATTTGTTTGTAGATTTTCTTTTATAACTTTTATTTATTTTGAGAGAGAGAGAGTGAGAGCACAAGCAGGGCACGGGCAGAGAGAGAGGGAGAGAGAGAATCCCAAGCAGGCTCTGGGCTGTCAGCACAGAGCCTGGGTTGGGCCTCCATCTCACAAACCGTGAGATCATGAACTGGGCTGAAACCGAGGGCCAGATGCTTAATAGTAAACTTATCCACCCAGGTGCCCCTGTAGATTTTCCTCGAAGAAATGGAAGACGGTAGTGATGTTTGAGCTCTCCAGCTATGACTCCTTGGGTAGCTGAAAATTAACACATCACCGTATGTGACACCATATTCTTCAGTGTGGCAACTTTGATTTAATGCTTCTAGAAAACATTGCTACGAATGTCAAAGCTTAGATTAAGTGATATCATCACATGATAAACTGGCTCATTTAAAAATGAAGTAGATAATTCGATAGGTTTCTGGGAAGGAGGTCTGTACGTGAGTACATACGGTGGCTTCTGCCATGACATGCAGCTGCAGGACGGTCAGCTGCTGAATTCTGTTCTGCATTTGGCCTCCTCTCAAAGCATCACATGATTCAACAGCTTCTACTCACCACTGAATCAACAGTCTTTACCAGGAATGGCTCTTGTAGGAGAGGCAAGCTAGCTGGCTTTCGCCGGCTCAGCGTGCGCTCACAGGCTGATGGGCCTGATTCTCATTCCACTGGCTTCCACGGCATCGCGCTGTGTGAGCACCAGCCGTGTTGCTCTGACGCTCTTACTGGGAAGGGTTTCTGAGCCACATGCTCGACATTTTGATTGGATGCATCTGGACTGGGAAATTCAGAACAGGAGCAAATGTCACCCAGAGCGGTCACTTTACAAAGGGGACACTCTGCTTTCTAATATGTTCCATTAAGAGCACACAGACAGCAAACGTGGGAAGTAAAAGTGTTTTAGAGACATTCAGGCTCAAATTCTGACTCCTGCGCATTCACGCACACTGGCTGCGCGCCTGTCTTACAGGAGACAACAGCGAGCTTGCTGTAGGTCAGACACACACCAGTAAATGGAAATGCAGCCCAATATGGAAATTGTCCTAAGACTAGTGAACAGGCTGCTTGGGGGGGTGCAAGGGTCTTGAAATCCAGTGGCGAATAGTCACAACCCTGACAAGATGTGCCAAACACTCACAAGTCAAAAATTATGTAAGAGAGACCATAAGTGCCAGAAGAAGGTTTCCAGGCAGGGGTGAGGAGGAGAGGGAAGAGGAGGTGTCCCACCCAGGTCTCTCCCCAGGCAGCTACTTGATGGCGAGTGCTTTCCTGCTGATGGAGGAGGCATGGCGAGAGATACTGCAGGTCATGTTTGTGCTTGACTGTGATATGGGGTACAGTGGGGTACAGGTCAAAAAGCTGACCATATGTCTAGAGGCCATCTTCGGGGAAGTTTTAATTCCAGGGTAAAAGACTGAGGCAACAGGGGCGCCTGGGTGGCTCAGTCTGTTAAGCATCCAACTCTTGATTTCGGCTCAGATCTTGATCTCTTGTCTGGGGGCCGGGAGGGGGCTGGGCAGGTGTTCCATAATGCAGAAGGGGCGCTGGGGTCTGGTGCCCCTCTCCACCACCGTGGGAAGCAGGAAAGCAGGAGCTGAGCCCCTCGGCTTTGATCGTGTTGGTAAACTGAGGCCAGGCTCTCATCCAAACTTCGGAATCTGGAGTCTGTGTACGCCTTACCCCACGAGGATCATCTGCCGTGCGCTCTCCGGGTGTAGTCTGGTGGCGTGGGAGAGACTTGCAGCCAGACCTGTAACAGCATCATGGGACTCCGAGAAAGGTATTTAACATCTCTGAAAGCTCATTTTCCCTCCTTGAATGGGGACGATAATGCATATATTATAGTCCTTTGGAAAACAATGGAGGAAGCCACCAGTGGTGTTCCCACTCAATGTCTGCTACTTTCTCTTTCTCCGAGATCAATGTGAGGCTCACTTCCTCCGTGTCTGAGAGCCGCCACCTCTTGGGGGAGGTCTCCAGGATCTAGTCTGCCCATTCGCAGGAGCATGAGATGTTAGCTGGCCACGTGGCCACTTGTAAATAAGAATGCATTTCCCAGCTCTGATGACTGTCACAGGTGACCAAGGAGACACAGTGGGAGAAGGGTCTGCAGCTTTAAGGGTATGGATTTGTGTGTTGGGGGGGTGACACTGTTCCTTGTGCCCCTTCCCCCCTTCCCTCTGACTGAATGCAGACTTGATGGTTAGAACCGTTGTATTCCTGAGTCAGTGTTGGTAGTTTTTGTCTTTCTAGAAATGTGTCCATTTCACCTCATTTATGTAATATATTGGAATACAATTGTGCATGGTATTATTCTATAATCCTTTTTATTTTTATAAGGTTGGTAGTAATGCCTCATCTTTCCTTTCTGATTCTAGTAATTATAAGTCTTCTTTACTTGGTTAATTTAATGAAAGGTTTGTCAGTTTTGTGATTATTTAAAAAAAACTAGCTTTTTGTCACATTGATTTTTCACTACTGGTTTTCTTTTCTCTAGCTTATTAAATTCCACTCTAATCTTAATTATTTCCTTCCTTCTTCTTAAGTTCAGTTTTCTCTTCTTTTACTGGTGTCTTAGGTGGTAGATTAGGTTATTGTTTTGTGATCTTTTTTAATTTTTTAATATATTTATTTGAAGCTGTAAGTCTTCTCTAAGTGCTGCTTTAGCTGCATGCCACGCATTTGGTACTTTGAGTTTTCATTTCCGTTTATCCCAAAGCATTTCCTAGTTTTGCTTGTGCTTTATTTTTTGGCCTACTGATTATTTAGAGGATTTTGTTTAATGTATTTGTTAATTTTCCAAAGCTTTTCTGTAATTTGTTTGTAATTTCATATCCTCATTATCAGAGAATGCACTTGCTATTATTTCTGTCCTTTGGAGTTTAGTGAAGTTTGCTTTATGACCTTCTGTATGGTCTGTCCTGAGAAAGCTCCTTGTGCACTTGAAAATAACACGCATCCTTCTGTGGTTTGGTAAAGAGCGCTGCAGGTGGCTTTCAGGTGCTGTTGGTTTATAGTGGGTTGTTAAACTTTGCTGTTTCTTTGTTAATCGTTTTTCCAGACTGTTCTACCCATTATTATTATTATTATTTTAAAAGTTTATTTTCGAGAGACAGAATGCAAGCAGGGGAGTGGCGGGGCGGGGGGTGGGGGGGAGACAGTGGATCCAAAGTGGGTTCTGCACTGACAGCAGCAAGCTTGAAGTGAGGCTCAAACTCACAGACCACGAGATCATGACCTGAGCCAATGTTGGACGCTCAACTGACTGAGCCGCTCAGGGTTCCCTACCCCATATTATTATTGAATTGTCCATTTCTGCCTTCAGCTCTGGTTTTTTCTTCATGGTGTTTTGGTGCTCTGTTCTTAGGTACAGATATGTGTAAAATTGTTATATTTTCTTGATGGAGTAACTCTGTTATCATTGTAAAATCTCCTTTTTTTCCTTCAGTAACATTTTTTTGTTTGGTAGCCATTCCAGCTTTGTTCTTGCTGTTGTTTCCAGGACACAAGTTTTTCTTTCTTTTTACGTTCGTTCTGTTTGTATCTTTGAATTCAGGGTGTATCTCCTATGGACGGAACACTTTGCATTTTTTCTGGCCTACCAGTCTCTGATTTTGTTTGATGGTTTAATCCATTCACGTTTAATATTATTACTGATATAATTCAGTTTTTGATATAGTTCAATTAATGATATTAATTAGATTTTTTAAGTTTTATTTATTTATTTTGAGAGAGAGACAGTGAGGAGGGGAGGGGCAGATAGACAGAGAGAGAGAGAGAATTGCGAGCAGGCTCTGTGTGGTCAGTGCAGATCCTGACATGGGGCTCAAACTCACAAACTGTGCAATCATGACCGGAGCTGAATTAGGGGTTGGATGCTTAACCGACTGAGCCGCCCAGGTGGCCCTTTTTTCTAACATCTTCTAACACAGCATCTTAATTTCTTGGTGATTTTTCCGCTATATCTATATTTTTTGTTACATCCTTAATAGGTGCCCTGGGGCTTACCATATACATCCTAACTCATCAGAATTAGCGTTCGATTTAAACTAACTTAGCTCCAGTGAGGTACGAAAATGTTCTGTATCACATTCCTGCCTCTTTGTGGTGTCGTGGTTATATGCGTAACATTTATCAGTGTAACCAACCCAAGAATAAGTGGCTATAATGATCACTGCATATAATTTTTTACATATTTCTGTCTTTTAAAGAAGCTGTTACAAAGCTGGAGAGCAAGTATTTATGGCTTTCGTTACAGTCCCTTCCTTATGTAACCTTCCTGGTTCTCTTACCCTTTTCCTGTGGATCGAAGTTAGCATCTAAAGCGCTTTTCATAGGCGGACACAGCTTTGCTTCCTTTCACCTCCTTTGGGCTGTTACTGGCACATTGACTGCATTTTTATGTTACAGGCCCAATAATACAACTACGTATGGTTTATATAATTGCTTTTAAAATCGGCTGAGGGAAGAAAGGAGAAAGGATACGCATTTTAATTGTCTGTTATAATTAACATAGTTACCTTTCCATGTGGATTCGAATTACTGTCCAGAATTCACCTACTGCTGGGCTGAAGTAAGTTCCTCGTTCAGTATTTCTTGGATGGAGACTCTGCCCATTAAATCCTCTCCGTTTTTATCTGGAAATATTTTCATTTTGCCTTCATTTTGAAAGATAACATTTGTGGACACAGGATTCTTGGCTGGCAGTTTTTAGGGGTTTTGTATTTGTTTTTTGTTTTGCTTTGTTTTGTTTTGTCTTGAGCACTTCAGATGTTTAGATATAATTAAATGCTAACATTGCAGTGGGTTCTCGTCTCCATTATTTCTGGTGAAGAGTCCCCTGTTCGTCTCGTCATGGGGTCCCATACTCATCTGAGGCTCTGCTCATTCTTCGTCATTCGTTTCTGTTCGTGTTCTGATTACATAACCTCTGTCAATCTGCCTTCCAGCTTACAAATTCTTTTTTTTTGCAGACTCAGACCCCAGAGTCTCTTGAGTGCGCTTTTATTTCATCTGTATTATTCAGTTCCGGGGTTTCCGCGTGTGTCTTCGTCACAGTTTCTGTCTTCCCTGACAGTCCATATTTGACGTGACACTCTTCTCATACCTTCCTCTGCTTCTTTAATTAGGTTTCTTTCAGTTCTTTCAACATGTCTGTAATCACCACTTTGAAGTCTTTGTGAATCCACCATCTGGCTGCTTTCAGAAGGAGTTTCTGTTGCTTACTTTCTTTTTCCCTGACGAATGGGTCATTCTTTCCTGTTTCTGTCTATGTCTCATAATTTTTTTTATTGGAAACTGGGCATTTTGATGATACGTTGCGGCAGTTCTGGACATTGGCCTCCTGCCTTGGGCTCGTTACAGTTTTCTTCTTGTCTCTGTATTCAGTGACCATTTGGGTAGTTTTAGCAAAGCGTGTTTCTGCCCCCACCCCTGTGTGAATCATCTGATGAGGCTTCTCAGGAGGCAGCCCAAGGCATCCCCACAGTCACCCCGGAAGGTGATGGAGCCTGTGCCTCACTCCTTGACCACACCCAGCTATTAACTTCACTGGGTGCTATTGATTTCAACAATGTCCAGGGACATAAAATGCTCCACAGCAAAATCCAGTCAAATTTGGGTTTCTTCGAACCGACGCTTCCCACGGCCAGTGTTTGAGCTTTGCTCTGACCCTCTGAGGGCTCCTTCTAGTGTGTTCTTCCCTCAGTTCTCTCCCACACACCAGCCAGTTGGCCCGTGTGAGCAGCGCATGTCCCCGTGTCCCCCTCGCCTCTTACCACAACCCCTGCTGACACTATAGATCCTTCTGCCTCAGCGGAAGTCGTCTCCCATTGCTCGAATGGAAATCGTGGTGTCAGGATTTCAGTGGTGAGCTGGTGGCCACATTTATATTCCCATCTTCTCTTCCAAAATGAAAAGGAAAACAAGAAGGAAATGACTGTTGGTCAAGACTGAGAGATGTAGAAAATTGCCCATCATATTGTCAGCTTTCAAAAGGGTATGCTTGACCTTCCTAGATACCAGGGCATCTGGGAGTCGAAGGAGGAAATTCAGAGAGGACGGAGACTTGCAGGAGACCAGATGAACAAGCACGTCTTACCGCTGTGGTCTCAGCACCCCGGACACAAAACGGGCTGTGTTGCCTGCTGGTCATGCTGGAGCTGAAGCCACCTGTTTATCCCTCCTGCAGACGTGGCTCTAGGAAGTTCTAGAACCACATAGGACATTTTGCTGTCCAGTGAAGAAAGGAATATTGTTGTGCCTGCATCAGACTCCAGTAAGGGATGTAGTGTGTTCATTACTTCCTCGGTAGGACCTGTGGTCCCAGGCAGAAGATTCTTGGCCTTGAGGAGTTCTGCTGTGAGAGCCAAGATGCTAGAAGGAGGCTCCGGATACCTGGGTGTATAGGGGGATCGTGTCCCGATTCCCCAGCAGCTTAACAGGGCCTTCCCTGCAAAGCCCCCACACCCTGAGTTGGTCTTGCACTCTGAGCAGTGAATACGCACATTGAATGCATGGAGGAAGGGCGAGCTGGTATGGGTCACAGGGGAAGGCACCTGTCACATCACAGAGACCCTGGTGGACTGTGGTTGGCTTTGGATGGGAGACCTCGGCCTTGAGGCTGGCACGGGAGTACCTGATGTGAGCCTTGAGGCTGGCACGGGAGTACCTGATGTGAGAGTGGGGCAGGCGTGTGCTCCATTAGACCTTGGAGTTTGCATCCACTGACTGGTGTTGGGGCTGTGCTGCCCCCTCCCCATGTCCTGGGAGCTGTGTAACCTTCAGCATGGCACCTGACCTCCATGCTTTTCCATTTCACTTGTGTAACAGAGAGACAGAAGTTCCAACACCGTGACAGAACCCACGTGCCCCGTGCCTCTTCCCCACTCTGGGCCCGATCGCCTTGAGGGCTCTGACGAGAGCACAAGGAAGCTTCCAGAAAGGTGCTCCCACAGTCATCTGCCTCCTGTCTGTCACCCAGCCACCCTCCTCTCTCGCTCAGCATACTCTGATGTCTGGCTTCTTAACACGTGTGTGTGCGTGTTTGATACCCTTGGCGCCCAGCTAGTTCTTCTGTGTTCACATTCATTGCATACGTTACGTCCAGTCGCGGAGTGTATGCAGCACCCGGGCCGGGCCGAGCATCTCCCAGGCACCTTCACTGGCAGACGACGATATTTATTTATCTTTGTGCGGTCAACCGATAGTGCGCCTGATGTCACGTGATGGGCTATTCAGGCGTGTTAGACTGATGACCAACACAGGACCGTTGCTGCTCTGAAAGCCTTTAGACTAGAAAGCGTTCACATCAAATAAATCCCTTAGGAGCTAGGATCATTGGCATAACTGTGTAGGCTACAGGCAGAAATGAGAAAGTCAGGCTAGCATAAATTAGGCTCTTGCGTCATAAATGGATTTGATAACCTACAAAGATTCTCTTAGCTACTGAAGACGACCTGCATTTATACTCTTCTGTCCAGAAGTCTTGTTGACCTCTCCAAAGAGACCCTGAGAAACTTGCCAGCCTATTTCAGGAATGTTTTCTTGTGAAGTGTTCTGGTTTTTTTCCCTTAAAGAGCATTGTAATTTGGATCACCTAGTGTAAGGCTGGAAGTGACTTAGTTCAGAGGAAGCTTCATTCTGAGAGAATTTTAGATATCAATATGTGTGTTTGTAGTGAGAATTTAGCATGAGTTTTTCAAAATGCACTAGCAACACGTGCCCGCAGGGCTGGAGTTTCTGCTAGTGGTGCGCGTGGACCCATGTATGTGGAGGAGTGAGGTCATCTGTGCACACTGTCCCCTCTCACCTTTGTGCTTTACATCCTGCACACTTCCGAGCCGTATTCTGACTGGGTCATCTGTGTTTCCTGAATACACGTGGGCTCCTTCACACCAAGGCAGGTGCTGTTGCATTTGGGTCCTGTCCTGTGCAGAAACTAAATTTCACTGGGTATGTATTTACTCACTGAGTCAGTGCCAGGTGCAGTCCTGGCTGGTTTCCAAGGAAGTCATTCAGTGCCCTGACACCCTTAACAGGCAGCTGGTGGTGTTACCCCTTCCCTGACGTGGAGACGGGACCCCAGGGTCCCACGTCGGGACCTGGAGGGAGGAGATGTGTGTTCACCCAACTAGCCACCAGGGCTTGGTGACAGCAGCACACACGGTGTCAAACTCATAGCAACGACCAGCCCAGAAACACGCCCTGTCCTCTGCTGTGCCCTGAGGACATGACTTCCCGCACGGATGGGATTCCCCACGGAAGACATGGAAACATCCCCACATGGGAGGCTGTGATGAAGCGGATGCCTGAGACAAGTGAGTGGGGAGGACTCACACTCCTGTGCGGATCCGGCACGGGCTTTCAGAAAGTTTCAGGGCAGCCGCCTGAGCCAGGGGTGCCACTCCGCCTGTTTGCATCTCTGCTCATCAGAGTCCTCAACCACCGCTCAGTCAGGAGAGGACGGACTCGAGCCCATCAGCCCGAACGATAAGGGACGTGGGGGCCACACTCACATCTCGGAGGGAAATATGAAGTCAGGAAAGGAGCAGGAATCAGGACCCAGACTAGGATCTCGGGTACTCCATGTCCCTCGCAAAGTCACATTATTTTGGGGCTCCTGCACCAGACAGATTCACCTGAAAAATGATTTGAACATAAGCATGTTACAGTCAACCTCACTTACTTCAAATTTCCTTAAATTAAGTGTTACATTCTAAGTGAATGGAGGTGCTTGTAAAGGTTTGGGTGTGCCATCAGGCCCATTCATTCATTCATTCGTTCATTCATTCATTCATTCGGCTCATAGTTATTAGTTCTCGGTACTTGGGATAGATATATTCATGAACAAAGTCGACAAAAACTGCTATCCTCAGGGTAGATTCGTGTTTTTGGTTTTATTTCCTGGACCCTTATTGAGAGGCTATTATGTGCCCAGCACCACGCTAGGCACCTGGGAAAGGTGGTAGAATCACAGACGTATTTATGGAAGCGCCATCAATTCTTGGAGGCGACCATCAGAGATCGTCGCTCTGTAGTGTGGACATCCCCTCCCATGTGGCTGCCCAGACACGGAGGAGCGACTGTCCACAGCGCCACAGTGTTGAGAACCGTATCTCCCATGTAGCAATGTCCTGCGGTCACTGCAGCTGCTGGGTCAGGGGTCCTGGGGAGGGTTGTTTACTTGGATGCTCCCTGTTGCCTTTCCTGCCCCACACTTCACCACCGCGGACTGAGCACAGCGACGTTTCTCAGGATTGGTCTTCAGCCTGGCTCTGACGTCTCGAGCTCAGCGCGTTGCTTTCAGTATGTGTTCAGCTTCCCTCTTTTTGCTGGATTTGTTTTTAAAACTTAATCGTGTCTGTGTCAGTGGATGACAGAAAATGGCATAACTGAGTTATAATTAACTTCTGAGTATTGTGTTTAGAAAATCCAAAATCTTCCATTGATTTGGCATAGTGACTTTCTTCTTCTGGAAATGGACTTGGAAGTTGCCCATCTTACATCCAAATAGTTGTAACGGTATTTTAATTTCATTACTTTCAGGTTTGGTGATGGCTATACAGTCAAGATCTGGCTCTTTAAGGAAAGCAGTCCACACAGCGCAGTTTCCGACTGCTTGAAACTCCATTTTCCAGGGATCCAGTTTAAGGTAGTGCTAATTTTCTATGTGATTTCTTTGTTTGCAGCATAAGAAATCTGAGAAGGGGCGCCTGGGTGACTCAGTTGGAATGGGCATGCGACTTGGACTCAGGTCATGATCTCACAGTTCATGGGTTCGAGCCCTGTGTCGGGCTCTGTGCTAACAGCTCCAAGCCTGGAGCCTGCTTCAGATTCTGTGTCTCCCACTCTCTGCCCTTCCCTGCTCGCACTGTCTCTCTCTCTCTCAAAAATAAACATTTAAAAAACTTAAAAAAAAGGGAATCTTAGAAGTGCATTTGCCCTCTTCCCTGTCTTAATTCTATGCTGTAAGGAGATCTCGCCTGTTTTCTTAGCCTCATTGCAAAGCCCAGGCCACCCCTCCCCACTGAAAACAGCAAAGGGCAGGTGCATATTGCTTGACTCCCGTGAAGGATGATGCGCCCATCCAACCGCTTTGCTGCGTGTCCCAGAGTGGACCCTGGGTACGTACTCCGTTACCCGTGGACCCAGCCACGTTCTGTTCAGGAAGGAAGGACTGCAGAAGGGAATTTCTTCCATGTGTTTGCTGCGGGTTTATAGGCTTGGTGGTTTCCACATTATTTTCACGAGGCCTGTGCTGGGATCATAGTCCTCTATGAACGTGATGTGATGCGTGATCCCTGCTTGAACCGGCAGTGTCTGTCACCTGGGAGCTGGTGAGGTCTGCAGGGTGTCAAGCCCCAGCCCACTGAATCCAGATGGGCATCTAAGGAGGGGACGAGGTGATTCCTATACACATTAGCATTTTCGAAGCACCGTGCATAGTATCTTGGATAAATAGGTGATTCTCCGTTATCATACATTCTAATAGGCTCTGGTCTATAAGATGGCTGTCACCTGTTTATTTCAACAAGAGCCACCGAGCAAAACCCAGTGATAAACATGCTGTACAAGGTCACTCATGTCCCAGTACGGCCCCAGACAGCCCGAGGACGCACTGCGGTTGTCCCGCTCCACACGGACGCCGGCAAGCGTTGGGTTTACTAGTTCACCAAGAGTCGCTCCGCTAGCTGATGGCGAGAACACCAGGGAGCTCTCCCACGTCCCAGCCAAGTTCAGGTCCTCCGTGCCTCTCCTCATTAGGCAGCTAGCGCTCTGCACATCCTTACCCCTGGAGAGCTCTCCCCCCCATGTGGCAGGTCAGGGGCAGGAGGTGTAAGGGGCAAACCGGCGGCTCACCCTGAGGAGGCCCCCCTACCCGGTCTGCCTCAGAGCCAGCTGTCCTCAGTACGCACGCACTGGAGACACTCTGCGCTGACCTGCGTCCCAACTGGTAGTTGGGTGTGTGGTTTGAAAAGATCATTTACTTAGCAGTTAAATATCCTGCGATCAACTTTGTGTGATGGCAGCCAGTTGTGTGACAATTTATGATTTGCTTTTGGCTTTTAGGGGCAGCGCCTTAACCTGTTGGAATACCACGTGCCGAAGCAGTGGGAGTGCTTGGCCGACCTGTTCCGGGTTCTGGAAGGCAGCAAGGCCTTGCTGAGTATCCAACACTACTCCATCAACCAGACCACTTTGGAGCAGGTACTGTATCTCAAATGCGTTGCTGGGCTGCATTTTGGTATGTGCTTGAGGCTCCCCCATCTGATTTTAATTGCTTATTTTTGTTTAACGTTTATTTGTTTTTAAAAGAGGGAGACACAGAATCTGAAACAGGCTCCAGGCTCCAAGCTGTCAGTGCAGAACCAATCCGGGGCATGAACTCATGAACCACAAGATCGTGACCTGAGCCAAAGTCAGACACTTAACTGACTGAGCCACCCAGGCACTACCTCCCCCCCACCCCAGCTGATTTTAAAACTAGCCTGATTACTTCTTGAGGTCATTCTTTCTTTAAATTAATCACTGGGTTTACAACACAGGATGGTGAGTGTTAAGAGGTTGTTTCTTGTCAGCCCTCCACTTAAGGTGTGTATTTAAGGGGCGCCTGGGGAGCTCAGTAGGTTGAGTGTCCAACTTCAGCTCTGATCATGATCTTATGGTTCTTGAGTCCGAACCCCATATCCATCTCACTGCCTCAGCACAGAGCTGCTTCACATCCTCTGTCCCCTCTCTCTGTCCCTTCCCAACTTGTGCTCTCTCTTTCTCTCACAAATAAATAAATCTTTAAAAAAAAAGATGTTGAGGGCACCTAGATGGCTCAGTCTGTTAAGCATCTGATTCTTGGTCTAAGTTCAGGTCATGCTGTCACGGCTTCCTAGGTTCAGGCCCCACATCAGGCTCTGCCCTCGCAGTGCTGAGGCTGCCTGAGATTCTGTCTCTCCCTTTCTCTCTGCCCCTCCCTCACTTGTGTTGTCTCTGTCTCTCCTCTCAAAATAAATAAATAAAAGTAAAAAACAAGGTACGTATTTAGTAGGCTTTCTGTAGACAAGTACAGTGGGCGCTCACCGGGGGAATCATGCCATGTTACCCTCCCTTCTTCGTTTGCTCGCCCTCCCAAATGTCCGAGGGGACTCCTCTGTGAGTGAACCACCATGGACCTTGGGAAGCAGAGGGTTTGCCTTCCTGGGTGCCAGGATGTAGAATTAACCCTCAGCTTCATTCTCGAGCCGTGCTTGCAGCATCCGACATGTCCAGGTGATCTAATAATTGTCCTCAAGGGACTCACCTGTGTATGGTGGTTTCCAGGTGGGCAGCGCGAGGGGACGGTTTGAGGTCTGCGGGGGGGAGTTGGGCAGTGCTTCTAGAAGACGTGCCTTCATCTAATAGTTGAGAAGAAAAGGTCTGGTGTCCTCACATGCTAACCATGGTTTTCATCCTTTCGTTCAGGTGTTTATTAATTTTGCTACTGAGCAACAGAGAACTTCACAATCCATGTCGGCTCCGCCCACCGACTCTTCCCAGCCCGATCACCTGCCTGTCTAAGCACGATGGGAGACGTTTCCAAGAGGAGTAATACCATGTCTTTTGTTAACAGTTCATCCTGGAGGACCACAGGGACCTGGATGGTCGGATCCATCCTCTCCTTCATTTCTTCCTTGCAGCTGTCTGTTAATGAGTAAGCAGCACCCTGAAAGATTGTTTCCTGTGGATCTTTAGGCAGTTCCCCCTGCGTGGTCGGTCCAGCCAGGGAGGGGCTGACTTCTTTGTGGCAGTGCCATGAGGGAACCCGGGGTCCAAACAGAGACATCTTGGAGCTGGGAAGGCTCTGCCAGGGACCATCCATCCCAAACATTTCACTGGACCTTTAAGGAAACTGAGGCAGCCAAGGCTAGTAACTTAGGAAATAGCAGCTGAGGCTGTTTTCCGTTGTTGCCCTCTTTTACGACATATACTTACATGTGTCTAAATAAAAAGCCAAGGCTTTGAATGCAATTTTTTGGGTAATACTAGATGTTATATGGTAGGACATGTAAAAATTGCCTTTTTTTCTAAAAAAAATTTTTTAACGTTTATTCGTTTTTGAAAGACGGCAGAGAGAGCAAGTGGGGGAGGGTCAGAGAGAGAGGGAGACACAGAATCCAAAGCAGGCTCCAGGCTCTGAGCTGTTAGCACAGACCCCCATGCGGGGCTGGAATCCACGGACCACAAGATCATGACCTGAGCTGAAGTTGGACACTTAACCAACTGAGCCACCCAGGCTCCCCACAAATTACCATTTTTGAGTACAAAAGATGCTTTTGTTTTTTTAAATCAGAATTCAGGAGCTTTTTAATGACTCTTTAGTAAAATCGAATAAATTGAACTGGGTACTCTATGTCCTTTATAACAGTTTTACCAGAATGGCACAGATTTTAAATATAGGGAGGTACAGAAAGAAATATAATGTGGATACATTCTGTTCTTCTTAATTTCTTAATTTTCTTAATAGCTCCTAGCATTCTGAGGCACATTTCAGTTTCAAAACCAATGATGTACACGATCTAGTTCCCTTCTAATTTTACCAGCAAACTTAGTATGAGATATAGTAAATAAATATTACCTTTCAAACACTTGAAAATTTTCTAACAATTCTGCCACTCTCAGAGTTACTGCCATGGTCTCTTCAAATGCAGAGGGCCCTGACATGGCTGCAAAGGGCCACAGCAGGCTGACATTCTGCCTCTGATAGTGACACATGTGAGGCGGGGGTGTCCATCCCTGAAAATGGTTTCTTGCCAGGCGTTTCTGAGTTTTGGGATGTTTCTCAGCTTTTTTTGAATAACATTTTCCCTCAAATCTCCCTGGACGACCACATTCATTTCATTTTAAGGTTCGCCTTATCCAATTAAAGTTTTGAGTACTTAGTAACTTGGGGCCCAAGCTTGTGACAATCCTGTCCCTTTTCTTCCCAGAGTCAGGATTTCACTAAAGTCTGTCTTTTCCTGATACCGTCCATACTCGAGCTCTTCCTAACTTGTCAGCATTCAGCCAGTCACGGAGAGTTCTGATCGAATGATTTCCATTTCACATGAGTCACGTGAATTATGCTTTCCTACAGAAGTTGCAGTGTAGGGTTTTAGGATGACTACCCCCGCCCCTCAGTTCTAACGGTCTCATGTCAAAGTGGAAGATGTAATCCTTTGTTATGATTGTTGAACTGATCAATAAACTCTGGGACTCGGGAACATGGTTCTACCTTAGTGAATAAATGAGGTGTGCGTTCATGTAACCTGGTTCTTGGAACGAAGTTGTGTACTTCTTTGTATGTGAGGGATGCAGTTTAAAAAGCTACAGAGGAAAGGCATCTACTCTAGATCTTCTAAAACCTGAAAAGGTTAACATTTGATTGAACCTCAGTCTGCAAAGTTCCGCTCTCAGGGATTCTTTGGGGCTCTGATTTCTGGAAGGTGGTACTTCCCGGTAGGCCTTCCAGCAGTCAACAGGAAGAAAGCAGAAACTCAGCATGTGAGAACAGCATACCCCAGAAGGCTGGACACAAAGGTCAGATCTTATGTTAGCGCTGAAAATGTCACTGCATTTATAAGTCATGCAGATATTTCATGCCCTTGCAGTTAAACATTTGTCTTAAGACCTTTGGGCTTATGGTCACACAACTGAGACTTTTAAACAGACGACCTTCTTTGGAAAGCATTCTGAAGAGAGCACTTCATAAGGCAGAGATTGTAGTGATTATTCTGGTTCCAGCAACCTAGCTTTTATCGTGTGGTTTATCTTTACCCGGATATTTGAACAGAGGATGGATAAAAGCCCTCATCCAAAATCAGGATCAGAAAAAGCAAACAAGGTATATTTTTAGAAGAGTAAACAGCGGGGGACTTACGGTTATGGTTGGCTTGGTTTTGAGGACGTCGAAAGGAAAACAGTGTAACATGATCACTCTAAAACCTTCACAAAATATGCCGCACCACCCACCTTCCCTGCGATTTAGTATTCATGGGTATGACATGAGACTTTAACTTAATCACAAACTGCCCCCTCCTAAATGGGGGATAGAGACACTTGAAGTTTTCAGATCGGTTTGGGCATGTTTTCGTCATCGCTTTGCTCTGGTGTGTTGCAGGATTCCAGCCCAGCGATGGTTTTCTGTGGGATGTTGAAGGCACGTCACAAGTCAGTTTCACAAACCTGAGTAACTCAGAGCCCTTTACACAGACACGCACACACATGCACACATGCACACACACACACATGCACACACGCACACACATGCACACACATGCACACACATGTTCATTCTTTCCATCTACACTGTTGAGCTCGTTCTCTGTCCATAAATAGATGGTGGGTACGGTGAACGTGAGGTTGGTGGGCCAACAAGGGAAAGACCCACACAGTCCGTGACCTTGAGAAGCACGCGGTTACAGGGGGAAGGCAAGGCGGGATCTGTGGGCAGCAAACATTCCTGCTCTGGGGCCACAGAGTAGTTCCTTCTAACCACGGGTGCAAGAACCAAGCTCAGGGAATAGGTACCACCGGCTGGGCCATCACAGATGGAGACGTGAGATAAGGTCTGTGGGGCTGAGGGAGTATCGGAGCAGAACAACAACATTCAGTGGGCACCAGTTATTTGCCTGTTATTCTGGTAGATGCTGATACAGCGGCTCCATAGACCTCAAAAACCCAGTGCTGCCAACTTTGGAATTTCCCTTACATCCCAAAATGGCTGCTGGAGCGCCAGCTATCACAACATCCAAAGCAGAAAAACAAATCTGATTAAGGGGGGAATAAAAAAGCACACTATTTGAAGAGACCTCCTGGCAGTCTAAGCCACGTACTCAGGCTTATATGATATCATGGTACCATTTTAGCTCAGTCCCTAAAACGAAGTGAGCGTTCTGATTCTGTATAAGAAGGAAATGGATACTGGGTAGACTGGGAGCAATCTCTCTTCCAGGAACATATAACAAGTTTTGTGCCATTTGCATGAGAACAGAATGACATCAATTTTGGACATGTTAGGTAAACTAAGTAATGTCAAGTGTGTGGCTGTCTTTGGGCAGTCTGGGTTCTTAAGATCACTACTATTTTCAGAATTAAAGGAGCATATTAAGCTCTCTAGGCAAGATGCCATTTATATATAAAGATATTGTCAAGTCGTGTACAGTAGATAAGGAGAAGAAAAGTGTATAGACATTTTCTGTTTGGACTTAATAAATAGTCTTGTCACTTACAGTAAGAATTCCTGTAAGAGTTTTAATAGATCTTTTTTGTTTCCTGCTGGAAAGGGTTTCAAATTGCCAAAACAAGTCAGAAGCATTTTTTTTTCTTCTTTGCTTTCGCTTGTCGTTGTAAAGGAGACATTTCACTACCTTATCAGTGAATCGATCACATTTTCCTTACATTTGAGTGTTTTAAGGAAAAATGGGGTCCACTGCATTGAATGCACGTCTCGGAAGAGCACCACCCTCCAGGTGTTATCTCGTGCTTCGACCAACGTCGAAGCGCCACGGCCTGGAATCATAGGTGACTCTCAGTGTGCTTTGCGCGGCCACCCCTTTCAATCAGAAGCCAGAGAGGCTGCCTCCGGGTGCCTTGTCCCAGCGTCCGCAGGTGTTGGAAAGACCCTTCAGGAGGGCAAAATGCCTTTGCGGGGAGGAGCCATCCAAACCAACGTGCAGAAGAATACCGCCAGGGTACGTTGCTCTCCGAAGGGGAAAGGCAGAGGTGAAAAGTAGGGTTTTCAGACACACATGTGCCAGATAATGAACCCGGACCACTTTCTTACCCCCACGCAAAAATAAACTCAAAATGGATCCAAGACCTAAATATGAGACCTGAAACCATAAAAGTCCTAGAGAACACAGGTGGTAATTTCTCTGACATCAGCCCTGGATCACAACTCCTTTCTAGATATGTGTCCCGAGGTAAGGGAAACAAAAGCCCACATGTCTGTGGATGGACGAACGGGTGAAGGAGATGTGGTTGATGTGCACCTGCAACAGTACTTCGCCATCCAAAAGAATGAAATCTGGCATCTGCAACGACGTGGATGGAACTGGAGGGTATTATGCTAAGTGACATAAGTCAGTTGAAGAGAGACAGATACCGTATGATTCACACCTGTGTGGAATTTAAGCAACAAAACAGATGAACATGAGGGAAGGGGGAAAATGAAAGAGAGGGAAACCGTAAGAGACTCTTAACGACGTAGAATACACTGAGGGTTGATGGAAGGAGGTGGGGGGGAGGGGTAGCTGGGGGATGGGCTTTAAGGAGGGCACTTGTGATGAGCACTGGGTGTGGTGTGTAAGTGATGAATCACTGAATTCTACTCCTGAGGCCAGTATTGCACTGTAACTAATTAGAGTTTAGATAAGCATTTGAAAACAAAATGAAGTAAATAGATAAATAAGTAATTGGTCCTTCATCAAATAAAAGTATTCTGAACAGCAAAGGGAGCAGGCAGCAAAACTACAAGGCAAACTACTGAATGGGAGAAGATATTTATTTTTTTTTTTTTTTTTGAGAGACAGAGACAGAGAGCATGAGCAGGGGAGGGTCAGAGAGAGAGGGAGACAGAATCTGAAGCAGGGTCCAGGCTCTGAGCTGTCAGTACAGAGCCTGATGTGGGGCTTGAACCCACGAACCGTGAGATCATGACCTGAGCCGAAGCCAGATGCTCAACCGACTGAGCCACCCAGGCGCCCTGATATTTTTTAAATGATATATCAGATAGTGGGTTAGTATAATCTGTAAAGATAATGTATAAATATATTTATATTTACACTTAACCGACCAAGCCATTCAGGCGCCCTGTATCCCCTTCTATAAGGACATTCAGCCTCATGACCAGTCGCATCTGCTCTATTGGTGTCTCCTGTCCACCCACACAGCACATTGTGCTCAGTCCTT
>PJEM01001011.1:159745-361907 GCA_004023845.1 Helogale parvula
CATTTTAAAAATTTAAAAAAAAAACTTCCATTGTGAATAGTCTTCTATTGGGTCCTACATTTGTCAATGCAAGTTCCCACAGGCAATCCCCCTTTGAATGGCCCCAAAGTCATCAGTCACAATATAGCCGAGACCTAATTATTATACTTCTTGCCAAACCTAGTTTGAGTTGTTGGCAGGGCTCTGCTCCCTGAGGAGGCTGCCGGGGAGAACCCGTCTCCTATCCCTGTCAGCCTCCAGACACGACCATCATTGCCTGGCTTGTGGCCCCTTTCCCCAGTTTCCAAGCCCGTCCTGTCCCCCTCAGTCACCATCCACGCTCCTCGTCTGGGCGCGCCTTTCCTCTTTTCCTCAAGTGCACCCATGTGATTGCATCGAGTCCAGCTGGATAAAGCCAGGAGAATCTCACCATCTCAAGGTCCTTAGTTTATCACATCCACCAAGTCCCTTTTGCCATTCACGGTGACACACTCCTGGGTTCCAGAGAGTCAGGCCTGGAGTCCCTTGTCCATCTGCCGTCGGTGTCCAGGTAGAAAGATGGGGAGCATAGGCAGGTGCAACACGAAGACTGTCGCAGGCCACAGTACCAGCAGCAGAGACGGATGTGAAGAGGAGGTGACCAGAGACGTTTTGGAGGCAAATGGAGAGGGCTTCCCGCCGCGCTGGGTGTGGCAGGTGAGTCCTCAGAGTGACTGGCCCTACTGCCTGCCTGTGTCCCGCCCCAGGTCCTTGGGCACCGCAGAGGCTCTGCTGGGGTTCAGCCCTGCGTTCCAAATTGCTGTCCACCCAGAACTCCAGTTTGCATGGGTAGTGTCACTACTGGACCACAACAGCTTCTGTGGCCTGGTGGCATCTCGGGCTCTGACAGGATTCCACATTCTACCCATCTGGAATGAGAGGGCGGACCTGCGTGAATTTGCAGCATCCTTTCCTGAAGTCAGGGTAGGTATCTCTTCCCTTGTGATCTCCATCCACCCTTCCGGTATGTTGAAGGGGTGAAGTCCTTGATGATTCGAGTCAGGAAGCACGGGTGTTAGGGTTTCATTATGCATTTATCTGCAGCAGTGCATTCTCAAAGCCGTGTCCCAGACCTCTGTGACTCGGGAAAGCAAATTAATACAGGCAAATAAAGCCAGAAGGATCAAGGAAAATGGAATGAGTTTCTAATCAGATGTAAATAACAGCATAACATCATCTTTAATTCTTTCCTGCCGCATTGAGTCAGGAGACAAATGGGACATCAACAACCAGGGAAGATGAAAGGGAAGGTTCGAAGCAATTCTTCTCAGAAACGGCGATTGCTTGAAGTGCTCATGGCCCTGATAATTCCTGAGATGTGCCCGTCCTTGTGTGGGGCCATGGCTCTCCCACAGGAGATGAAGCCAGCTCAGGCTTCCTGGGGAAGGCTCTCCCTCCAAGAACCCGGGCCCGCGATGCCCTTCAGCCCTGACCGAGTCGGGAAGGCAGCTTGGAGGGGGAGGGTCTGCTCTGGGGGTGCCTTCCAGGAATGTGGGCTCCCCAGGAGAGAAGTTTTACTGGGCTTCATGACTGTGTCAGGGGTGCTGGTTCGGGTAGGGAGGGAATCCATGTAGAGTTAGAGCCAAGCCTTCAGTGTAAGGGGCACCAGAAAGATTAGCCACTGTGATGGAGATGGAGGGCTTCCTGGAGGAAGGGCTGTCCAGGACGGCAGATGCAGGCAGAGGTATCAGGAGGAGGCATGTGATATGGAATGGTTTGCCATGTCCTGTCTTCAACTTTATGCACGAGATAACCAGGCTCAGCCCGATCCCTCCTGCACGGGGCCTGGTAATCCAGTATTTTGTGACGGTGGCAAAAAAGGGTTAGTTGGGAGGGAACTGTCCCATGGAACAAAGGATGGTGCTGGAGCCGAGCTGCGTGCACACACACAGGAGTGAGGCTTCTCCGCAAACCTCCCCAGGATCGAGCCAGTCACCGGTGTCCCGGTCAGTTCCTTTGAGATCAACAGAACAGGGCCACTGGTCCTCTGGGGCTTTGATCTCAGGGAGATGAACTCGCAGAGCCTGGAAATAGCGTGCACTGCTGACGTGGTGGTTGCCGGGCTCCTTCCCGCCTCGTAGCCAAAGCCAGTTTTTCTAAGGTGCAGGCTACAGTGGGGACAATGCAGCACTGCCGCTAACACACAGATTGTCATGAGTAAGTAGGCTGACAGCGCATGGTCACCCAGTGTTTGTGTCACGCTTTCTCTTGTTAAAAATACTATTTTTAGGGGTATCTGGGTGGCTCAGTCGGTTTAGCATCCGGCTTCAGCTCAGGTCATGATGCCACAGTCTGTGGGCTCAAGCCTCGGGTCAGGCTCTGTGCTGACAGCTCAGAGCCTGAAGCCTGATTCAGATTCTGTGTCTCCCTCTCTCTCTCTTTGCCCCTTCCCTGCTCACACTCTTTCTCTCTCAAAATTAAATATAGGCATAAAAAATTGAAAAATAAAAAAAGTATCTTTTAGTAAGTTTATTTGTTTATCTTGAGAGAGAAAACACAAGAGCGGGAGGAACAGAGAGAGGGGGAGAAAAATATATTGTATCTGTATCATTGTAAGTATTACTGTGTTTAATACCTTTATGTTTACATCCTTGTGTGTGTTTCAAGTTATTTTCTTCCAGTCAGTTCTATGTGGAATTGTAGGTAAAAACAAAAAGCACGAGTAGTCTCAAGTGTCTTTCTGCCTTTTGCCAAACTGCCCCTGGAAGGTCTGCCCACCTCGGGGCTGTCGAAGGGTTCCACTCAGCCCTCCGGCCGAGGTGAGCAAGCTGTGACCCTGGGAGCTGAGTGACGGGGCTCAGTACTGTGGATAATGCAGCACGATGCCTTGTGCCGAGTGGAAGGGGGAGTGTTCCCACTGTGCTTGCATTTGTGAGCGACCCGGAAAGCCAGCCTCTCCCCTGGGATCCTGAGCTCAGAGGGCTGGACTTTTGCTCTGTGGCTGCTCTGGGCAGGTGACAGGTGGGATTCAGCCTTCCCCAGCCAGAGGCCACGGGGCACAGAGACGGAGGAGAGGAGGGTGGAGGAGAGGAGGACCTACCACTGGGTGTGTTTTAGCTCCGGCCCAGTTTGCTCAAGCTGCTAAGAGCTCTAATTCTACAGCCATTAAAAGCGAAAGTGCCGCTAACTTTTTTCTAGACATTCACCTTCAGCATTAATGCGTTACCAGCTAAGTGGAGAACGAACGATGAAGTGTTACATAAATGTGAACAATGTCCTTGCTGTTGTTTCTGTTTTATGTTCTCCGTCACTTGCACCAAAACTTGTACCTGCTATTGATTCATTGATTCATTCGTGCATCTGGTCGGCTACCAGTCAGGTGCTAGGTGCCAGGATTTATAAATACAGAGATGTCCTGAGAGCTTGCCGTCCAGGGGGAGGCCGTGCAGAGGCTTCCATTACTGTAGTGGCTCCGGCTGTGACAGGAAGTAGACATGTGGCTCTCATGCAGGTGGCGGATGTAGTTCCGTCATGCAGTGAGAAGAGGTGAGTGTCTCCCCAGTGAATTCCAAATGTCTGGGACTGGGGATCTTTACCTCCAGGGTGTATGGGACCTGAAAACACAGCCTCCGGGTTAGAGTAAGCTTTGTGGTCAATGGTGATCTCCCAGCTGTCGGCGGGAAGAGGAAAGTAGAACATGGGGACTTAGGTTTTCAGAATGGCTGGCGGGATCTGTGAAGGGCCTCGGATGTTACCCCGAGTGCAGCCGGAGAGTTAGCCTGTTGTTGCTCCATGGCTGCCGGCAGAAGACATGAGGTTTGGCGCCAGAGACAGGGCCTTCATGTCCAAGGTCAAAGGTCCAGCCACAGCTTCATGCAGGTTTGCTTTGGTTTCTCACACGTTTTTAAAAAAATGTTTTCTTTTAAATTTATTTTTGAGAGAGAGAGCGAGAGCAGGGAAGGGTCAGGGGGAGAGAACAGAGGATCTGAAGTGGGATCTGCACTGTCAGCACAGAACCCAATGTGGGGCTTGAACTCACAAACCATGAAATCATGACCCAAGCCAAAGTTGGACACTCAACTGATTGAGCCACCCAGGTGCCCCTAGTTTCTTATTCTTGCTACATTCCATGGGCCAACAGGGACATGACCAGATGATGCCTGTCCATGAAGTGGGTTGCGTGCCAGGAGTGAGACACTGAGCCTTGGGAACAGATTGTTTTTCTAGTACATTTCCTTTACAACAGGTCTTCCCTTTTCTGGGAGGTAGGGGGCAGCTGTGGCTTCATCCCTCATTGCTACTTGCTACAGACACTAGCCTGATTCCTGGCACATGCGGCAAGGACGTGCAGGGGTGCTCAAAGCCCACGAGGGACTGCCTCCCCCCAAATGGCTCTATGAAAAAGATAATGCTAGAACACTTTTGGGAGACATCATGCTACTTGCTGAATTAAACACGTAGGATCTGTAAAGGTGTGCCAGCCTTTGTTCAGGGTAGTAAATCATGAAGGATCTATTTCTTAGCCAAGATTTATAACATATTTGTTGAAATAGACTCGAACTTCTATATATATCAGAACTTATTTTCTCCCCATGGGCTCCAGTGCCTAGGCGAAATCTTGACTGTGGCCTCTGGAAGTTTTCCAGTCGCCCCAGATCTGCCATGTCAGTCTCCAAACCACTGTACTTGGAACATCTGTGCTGAAACCAGGGGTAGACTAATTCCCTGCTTTCACTCTTCAGGTGCCCGTGAAATCTGGCATGGGCACCTTCATCGCAGACCTGCTCTTTTTTCTTGGACATGGCGCCACCTGGATGATTAAATGTAAGTTCACAAAAATGGTATACCTCTTCTCTGCTCACAACAGTAATCCATAGTATGGCTATTTTCTAGGTGTGCAGGTGTTCCAAACTGTTCATAACTAAATACACCTGCCACTGTATACACAACATCCCCAGGGTAGTGGTTTCCCAAGAGGATCTTTAGCCACATCAATATACTGAACTAGGTTCTGATGACAAGGGCTTGACACCAGTAAAGGCCAGAACCACTCCAGTAGTTGATGCTCTAATAGCGATGATGGGCTGTCTCAGTCCCTTTGGGCTGTTTTAACAAAATACCCGAGTCTGGGAGACTTATCAACAACAGATATTGTTTCTCACAGTTTCGGAGGCTGGAAGTTCAAGATCAGGTGGCGGTATGGTTGGGTGAGGGTCTCCTTCTGGGTCTCCTCGTGTTCCCGCATGGTGGAAGAGGGAATGGGGCTTTCTGGGGTCTCTCTGATAAGGGCATTCATACCATTCATGGGAGCTCTTCCAAAGATCCCATGTCCTAATACCATCCCATTGGGCACTAGGATTTCAACGTAGGAGTTTGGGAGAAGATGTAACATTCAGACCATAGCATGAGCCCATGAAAATAGAATGTTGAGAATCTGCACCCACCCGCCATGGGATTTCTCCAGAATGCCTCCAGGTTTTCCAGCTAGTGAACCCAGGAAGTCCTCGTGAGGGATCGTTTTGAGTTCTGGTGATCTTTCTGATTACAGTCCTTTCCCCTGGCTGGTCATGCAGCACTTGGCCCAGATCTCTGTGAAGCAAACCGCAATGAGACACAAGGTGATGTCAAAGTGGTAGTTTCACACCTCCCCTCTGTCTCTCCCATTCAGTGGCATTGACTCCCTTGCCCTCAGACCCTCGGCTCTAGACCACAGGCCCCCTTCCCCGGCTTTGATGTTCCTGCCACCACGACCTGAGAATTCACCACCTTCTGGGTTCCTTGTGTGATTTTTGGCTCAAGACTGTTTGCTCTGCTCTCATGGCTGATGAGAGCAGCCATGGTGCTGTGTGTGTGTGTGTGTGTGTGTGTGTGTGTGTTTAATCAGAGAGGTAGAGTTGGTATCCTCTGAGAGCCAGGAAGTAGGATACATTGTTTCCAGGTCAGGGACACACTTGTGGAGAAAGGACCACCTGCCTAGGTCCTTGGCAATGGAACTGGGGTCCGCGTTTTAGAACTGGGGAGACATTGGAACGGGCTGTGGCCACAGCCGTGGGAGGTTCAGAAGTTCACTGAGGAGCATACGAGGAAGGGCGTGACGTTCAATTTAGGAACAAAACACACATGCTGGCTGCTGAGTGCGGAAGTAGCAAATTGTGCTTTTCTATTTTTAGAAAACTGTGCATCTGATTTCTGCTCTGCCTTTTTCTCTTCAGAACCATTTCTGTCTTTCTTAAACTGCATTGTCAATTAGTGCCTCAAAGCTCAGTGTTATGCAGAGAAACATGTGCCTCTTCCTGTCTCACCCCTTGACTCTTCCTGAACAAACCCATCGTGTGGTTTCCCCCAAAGGCTGCTGGACAGCAGCTGTTATTTTCTGTTTCTCCCGGATCACTTTGAACTACTCTCCAGGCGACTTCTTCAAAGTTCAGGAGCCCCCTCCTTTTGTTATTTGCACGTATCTTCGGAAGCATTGGAGAGTTAATGGTTTTGTGTTTGCGAGGCCATAGAAACTCACTCCTTCCATATTTCTTCTCATTAAACCTCATTCCTTAGGAAGAATGCTGGTCAATATATCAAGAAATCAAAGCATTCTCTGGACTCTCATTGCTGTTCACCACTCCTTAAAGACTATATCCCGCTGTTCATTTATCCAGGGTGTCCATGATGATTCTCAGAGAATTCCCTCTTCATCATGTTAGCACGCGGTGCCATTCAAAATCCACCACTAAGGGACAATAACTCGTCTGGGAGCATTTTTTTGTCTACTTCTTTCATTTGTCTTGAACTTTCCAGAAGCTGCCCCAGAGAAGGCTTTAAACGATCTTTATTTACTATCCATATACATCAGTTATCATTCCATTTTGTCAAAGAACTCCCAACCGTTGCTGAAGGGATCAGAAAACACTGGACTGCAGAATTCAATGCATGTATTTGGACCTAATGTATGGAATTAAAAGATATTGGAGCATAAAGTTGACAATTTTTATGCTGTTTAGAAGCTCTTCTTTCTTAAAAAGTTTTGCATGTTTATTTATTTTTGAGAGAGAGAGAGAGAGACTGCAAGCAAGGGAGGGGCAGAGAGAGATGGAGAGATAGGATCAGAAGCAGGCTCCAGACTCTGAGCTGTCAGCACAGAGCCTGACGTGGGGCTTGAATCCACAAACCGTGAGATCACAACCTGAGCCGAAGTCAGACACTTAACTGACTGAGCCACTTTGGCGCCCCAAGGAGCTCTTCTTTCTTGAATGATTTGGTCCTGCAACTGATTTTTCATTGTCTAATTTTGGGGGATCAATATTTAACAAATGTTCACTGAGTGCTGAGTGCCCAAGACATAAACATCAGTAAAACAAAATCTTGGGCTTGGAGGGTTTTGCAGATTATTGTGGAAGAGCAGGATTTGGGCATATGGTCTTGATAATGTGCCAAAGTAAAGATAAGTGCCTGGATGTTTCCATCAGCTGGGAGCACTCCATGCCCACTTGCTCAGGATCCCCAGGCTTATTGCAGAAGGATCAGTTACTGGAAGCAGCACCCAGGTGGCTGGAATAGGCAGCCGAAGCCCATTAAGGCCAATGAGAGAAGGGTGTAGGTGTGTGGCCAAGCAATTTGAGGACAGTCGGAACCGACACAGAAGTGGCGCCCAACAGCCTGGGTGACAATGCAATGGAAGCGACCCAGGTACTCACAGCATCTTTTCCTGAGCTCTGCAGCCTTCCATTGACAGGTGCGGAGGCCGGTTAGGAAAGCAACAGCAGGGGGCGCCTGGGGGCTCAGGCAGTTAAGCATCGAGTTTGGCTCCAGTCACGATCTCGCAGTTTATGAATCTGAGTCCCACATCAGGCTCTGCGTTGATCGGGTGCAGACTGCTTGGGATTCTCTGTGTCCCCCTCTCTCTCTGCTCCTACTCTCTCTCTCAAAATAAATAAATACACTTCAAAAACCAGAAATTGCCAATTGAATTGGTTAATATGTGAGAAATGCCGAGGGAAGGTTGAAGGGTTTGTCTACCTCAAAGCAGTGAAGACACTCTATGATAGGCCGAGTCCTCAAACACGAGTCATCCATCAATATTTTGTTTTGCTTGAGATGGGGCTGTCACCCAAAGCTGTACCAGAGATTTTTCATCCCTCTTCCAACATGTATGTGCAGATATACTGGAAAAAATAAAAGCACAGGTCTCACTGCTATGATTTTGGTTCCGCCGATGAAACTATATGCCGTGAAATATACAATGGATTAGAGAACATTGTGCTCTGCTTTGTACAATTGGATGAGGATAATGAATGTTTTGTTTCTGGCTATATTATCTGGTTCCCTCCAGAAAAGAGGATTCAGCCCATAGGATTCAAATATGAGAACTTCAACAAGAGCACATAATGGAGGCTGTGGTTAGAAACAGACACCCTCAAAGATAAGCGTCAGGATCCCTAGAGCCTGAGAAACAGGCACAGTAGGGCTGAGTGGTGGTCAGGGAGGGGGTGCGGGGCAAGAACACTTGCAGGGGCACGGTGCTACCCCAGACAGAAGCAAAGAAGTGCCTTGACCTTCCTCTGGTCCCTTCCTCTGCTCTCTGTTGGGCTTCCCCTTAGCTGAACCAACCAGAAGTCCTCTCTCTGGCTTCTGGTTGATGCATTTGGATGATTCCCTTTGCAAGGGCCAGCCTCCAGGGCAAAGCCCAAGACAGGGAGGGTGGAGAATGGGTCAGGACAGGAGATGCAGAAGAACACTGGCTTACCAAATATTAACAGCCTACATAACTAGGAGAAAGTGGTTGAACCAGTAAGGACTAGATACGTGCTCAACGGATTGGGGGGGCAGTGGTCATGGATATAATGTCTACGGCCACATACATCCATGCTGAGGGAGGGGAGCGGATCAGGAGGACGCCCTACGCTGGGCCAAGAACCTGAAGCCAGACAGACTCACATCGGGAATGTGCCTATGACCTCCGTGTGCTATTCTCCTGGGACCCCCTGCCCACGTTTAGAGCCTGCATTTAGAGATGGATTCATTTTGCAGAAATTGTGTAGGACCACCCAAATACATGTCCTGTTGATATATGTTTGCAAAGGGTGATCTTTACTTAGTTAGCCCAGGTACATTCTGCAAAGGTAGAAAGAGGCATTCCATTCAAGGTGAAGCGTGTCCAAGGGCGAGGAGAGAAGGAAGCGAGCTTTGTGCCAGGAGTCCACTGGGGCAGAGATACAGGGAGCCAAGAGAGCTGGTCTGCAGGGGAGGAGCGGGGCAGACTGAAGACCCCAGCCCCTGGCCCAGGGAGCCGATCAGGGCTTTCTGCGGGTGTGGCCTTAGCCACCTCTAATTTGCATTTTGATCATGCAATATTTCTTTCCAAGATTCTATGTCAAAGGTGAAAATGTCTAAAAAGCAAAAGAGCCAGAAACTCCTAACAATTCCTTAGAAGTGTTCCTCTGGCGACGCTCTGTGATTTCCTCCGAGCAGGTGAAGCCACGGAGCGCTGAGGTTAATAACAGGGGCCTTGGCATCAGCCGGGTCTCAGCTGGGACCGTTCGGCAAGTATTAACCTGTGTTGTGATCTTCCCGAGGTGAGGTATTTAACTTTTTCTGAACAACGTGCCCTCAATAAGGAGAGATGTTCTCAATCTGTCCTCTTGGAGTCATCGCAAGGCAGTTAGATACAGTAATGGACTTGGAGACAATGCCCAGACTGGAAAAAGGGATCACTTCATGCTAATATTGATTGATGCTTATACTGCAACTGTAAGCACACAGTTACAACAGCCGTGACGGTGCAGGGGGTCTTTCGCCCCCCACCCCTCACTGATGGTGTGTAAACACCTCCATGTAGCTGTGTGCATGGGACCTTCAGCGAACCCCAGGCTTCCGTCACGTTCACCTCAGAGGGGTCTCCAATTTGGATGCAAGACTCTATCAAAGCCAAGGTAGCGGAGCCTCCGATTCTCTTCTCAGGAAATGGAAATTGAATCTGCCACTTTACGAGTGACTTTCGTGTCACTGTCTCCATGGCCTGTTGTGAGGATCATTTGAAGAATTCAGTATTTCTTGAATCCTACTGCATGTTAGGCAATGTGACACATGAGGTAAACTCTCATTTCACCCTTGACAGCTGGTATGAGACAGATACACGGACTAGAGATTTTGAAACTGAATAGTGAGAAACATGGATAGAAACACAGATAAAAAAAACACTGATGGGGTGCCTGGGTAGCTGAGTTAGTAAATGTCCTACTATTGATCTCGGCTCCGGTCATGGTCTCATGGTTCTTGAGATTAAGCCCTGCATCAGGCTCTGTGCTGACAGCTCGGAGCCTGCTTGGGATGCTCTCTCTGCCTCTCCCCTGCTCGGTTTCTCTCTTTTCCTCTTCCTCTCTTTCTTAAAATAAATAAATGAAAATTTTAAAAAACACTGATAATTTTAAAAGTTATTATGAGCATGTGATTTTTTTTATAGTTTACTATAGGAAACCAATAGAAAATTTTCTGTTTTAACAAGTGTCTTCTAATAATCTTATTTCTCTGATTTTACCCAAAGCAGTAATATACTAAAAAGACATATCTTGGGGCACCTGGGTGGCTCAGCCTGTTGAGCATCTAACTTTGGCTCAAGTCATGATCACATGGTTCATGGGTTTGAGCCTCGCATCAGGCTCTGTGCCCACAGCTCAGAGCCTGCGGCCTGTCTTCAGATTCTGCGTCTCCCTCTCTCTCTCTCTGACCCTCCCCTGTTCACACTGTCTTTCTCTCTCTCCCCTCAAAAAACATTAAAAAAATAAAAAATAAAAAGACATATCTTGGATATAAGCAACAAATAGGCTATTTTTATTTTCAGTTTTATTGAGATAGAATTGACAGATAGAGGGGTAGCACATGACTCTTTCGAAAGACAAGTGTCAGGTGCCACATGGGGCGGGACTAAAGTAAGTTAAATAGGTGAGGGGGTGGGCTGCCTGGAGGAAGGAGGGATGCTGAGAACTGAAGACTGAGGATTTATTGGCAGCATCAGCTGAGAAAGAACTGATTCCAGCAGAGGCTGATGGGAGAAGCTTAAACAATGTTGTTACATTTCAAGCAGTGCCTGCAAGAGAGAAGCCTGGGGTGGACCTGGGCAGGACCGGAGTGCGCATGCGTTCCACAGCAAACTGAAGCTGGAAAGTTCTTTGCGATGCAGGATGGTTGGCACAAGTCCAGAGCCACATTCTTACCCACAACACTATGGGGAACCTACAGCAGCAAGCAGCTGCATTGTCGCTTGGTTGAGGCTGTTATTTCCAGCGTACTTCTGGCCACTGTCGTGAAAATGTTCTGCATTCAAAGCTAATGAATGTCACGATCGCTTGGATCTGAAACTGCTGGTGGAACTTGACCAGGAGGCATAAGCCCAGCTGATGCCTCACCAAGGGGGTGAAGCATTGGCCCGATTCAGGTGACGGGGCCGGTGCTCTTATCCAGGCTCCTTTCATTTTCAACGGATATTTCCTGGGTGCTTGCCATGCGCCAGGCTTGTGCTCAGAAATGGTTGGCCAAGTCACAGATCTCATGGTGCCCCTATTCTCTTGGAGAAGCAGAGCAGAGGCTGTACAGACGATAGATGATCACACTCCACGGTGATGCCTGACAGGGAAGCACAGCGCCCAGAGAGAGAGAGAGACCCCCTGAGAGATCTGAGAAAGTCCATCGAGCCAGTGTTAAAGAATAAACAGGAGCTTTATAAAAGTGAAAGGTAATGACTGAAATTTCAGCTTGCCTGGCCGCTTGTCCCGTGGTTGTGTGGGAACATATTTAGGGGTTATTCTGAAGCAGTTCAGAAAAGTATTATTTGTAACATTCTTGAAATTTTGGTGGAGTTTTGCAATGATCTCAAGATGAAAAAAATTTTTAATTAAATCAGTGCAGACCACTGTATAGATTCCTGAGCAGTCTCCAATTTTCATATGTTCAAAGAGAAGGAAATAACCATCACTGAGCTTTCTGGAACTCAACAGATTGGAAATGCAATGATAATTTTGGAGAATAAAATCAATACTATGGACGTACCAGAAGACAAAGAAAATTTTATAGATTTTTGGCTTCCCAAAGTTCAGAGGAAAGACGGGTGTTGTGTGTCTGAGCTGGGAAGGTGGGCTGCGCTGTGGATGGGTGGACTTGAGGGTCCAGGGGTCCTTAGCACTCTCTGCAGAGTGAGCTACCAGGGTGTGGGGTTCTGAAGGGCAGACAGGTGCCCTGGACGGTGCGCGTGTTTTAACTTTGAGAAGGATGAAAAGGAGAGAGCAAACCATCTTCATACTGGGAGAGACAACTGAGACATGAGCAGGAAAGGGTAAGCAAGTTATGAGAGACATGCAAGTATGTGTAGAAGCAAGATGTGAATATGGTCTCTCAAAACTACCCTGAGTGGGCTGTTCCCCATGAACAGAGTCCTGAGAACCTGGTGCAGGTAGGACTCATCTCACTGGGAGTGGGTAGTTCCGGTTTCCAGACTGGAGAATACTGGGAAATTCTACATTGGATCCCTGAAGAAGTGAGGCAGTTTGCCAGGATGTGGAACATGCCAGGAGGAACAGGAAGGTATGAGACAGAGGACCAGACACAACAGACGGGTCCTTTCCCTTCATGATACACACAAGTGGGGCATGGGTCATGCTTCATTCCGTAGGTTCCCAGATTTGAGAACACCTACCATGTGGTATAATGGACGAGCAGGAGAAACAGACAAATGTGAGCATCTCGACACTAAAAATCTGCTGATGTATAATTTGTAACCAAGATGATGATGCCCTGAATTACTGACTGTACTTTATTGCATCTGGGTGACTCAGAAACAGTCTTTGGAAGAGCAATGGGGCATCGTACTTGGCCTCAGTCTATTCAAGATGCTTTCGAAATATCTAAACATCCTCTGTACTGCGTGCAAGACCTCATGGTGTCCATGGAACTTGGGCAGATCACTTGGCTGGCATTGAAGGCCACCCATGGTTTGGGGTCTGCCCACCCTCAAAGATGCTTTTTCCCACACTCACTGAGCTTTCCTGGGTGGTCACTCCTATGATGGACTTTGAGCTTTCACACATCTGAGAATTTTCTCGGTGGTTCTTCCATTTGAAAAGCTCCTCTGTCTCTCTTAGCCTGGGTTCCTCATCTTCATGATGGACACGAGCAGCATCTCCCACTCAGAGATTTGTCCTGAGGATCAATTAGACAATTAAGGCCAAGGTCTTATTCACAGATGTCCAGCAGGGAGTCGATGTTAATGAATATGCGCTGCTGTATCGTCACGGCTGTTATCTGGAGCTTGGCTGGTGCTCATCGTCTGGGCTTTGCTGTATGTACCAGCGGTATGACCTCGTAGACTTTACTGAAACTCGGTGATTCAGTGTTTCCCTGGAACGTCAGGAGGGTAAGGGTGCTTACAAAAGTCAGATGAATACGGTGTAGAAAAGTGGCCTGTGGGAGGGTTGTCCGGGTGGCTCAGTCGGTTAAGCGTCCGACTTCTGTTCAGGTCATGATCTCACGGTTCGTGGATTCAGCCCCACATCGGGCTCTGTGCTGACAGCTCAGAACCAGGAGCCTGCTTCGGATTCTGCATCTCCCTCTCTCTTCACCCCTCCCTCACTCATGCTCTATCTCTGTTTCTCAAAAATAAAATAAACATTAAAAATGTTTTTAAAAAGTGGCATGTGGGGAACACTTAATCGATAGGAAGTTTATTATTATTTGTATTAGTCAGGTTGAGTGGCCATAACATGCCACAGCCTGTGAAGCTTAAGCAGCAGAAAGTTAGTCCTCCCAAGTCTGGAGGTGGGAAGTCTGAGATCCAGGGGCTGGTGGTCCTTGCAGGGGCCGCCATCTTGCTGTGTGCTCACATGGCCTTTCCTTCTTCGAGACACGCAGAGAATGGGCTCGTTAGTGTCTCTTCTTATAAAGGCACAAATCCCTTCAGACCAGGGCCCTACCCTATAGTCTCATAGAACTTTAGTTATTTCTATAATGACCCCATCTCCCAGTACAGTCACACTGAGGGTTAGGGCTTAGACACAGGAATTTTGACCCACACATTTCATTTACTTTTATAGTACCTCACTTTGAGACATTCAGTCCAAAGCACTATGATTATTGCTTCATTATTATGTCCCACATGGAGATCAATCTAATTTTTCAACCTTTCCTCTCTTCCCAGAAATACTTTCCCCTCTGTATTTGCTGCTCATTATGTTAATTATGCGATGCATGCATTTCCCACTAGAGAGATTTAAGTTTTTTGCGTCTTGACACCCCCAACATCAGTCGTGCTATTGGAAATGCCCAAACTCTGCAGATAGCCCGTGTCTGCTCATTGACTCTCTGCTGCTTTCAATCTCTGTGTGGGTGGCTTTGGATATTTGTGTTGCCACATCTTCGTGTTTACTGATTTATTCCTTTCTATGTCGCATCTGCTGTCCCTGCCACCAGTTAGTTTTCATCTCAGACATGGTAGTTTTCATTTCTAGGAATTCAGTTTAGGGTTTATTTTTTATATCGTCTGTGTCTTACATGCAGGCTGTGATCTATTTCCTTGAATTTATCAGATAAAATTGTCACAAGCATATGAATGTCTCTTATTCTCTGGTCAGTACCATTTTCTGATTGATTTTCCTCTTTGTGCTTCTTTTCCTGTCTGGAGATTTTTAATTAGATCCCCGAGGACACCGTGGTTTTACCTTTTTGGGTTCTGTATCTCCTTTTACTGTGGACAATTCTTTATTTTCACTCAGTTAAATTACTTTAAAGCAGTGCAGTAATATTGTTAGACTTGCTTTTAAGCTTTGTTCAGCTGAATGAGATCAGTATTTAGTGGGGGACGTATTCTCCCCACCATTGAAGCAAAAGCCCCCCGTGGGTTTACTCTTCCAATTTCTCTCTGTATTATGATAATTTTCCACTTTGTTTGGCAGAAACACAGACCATCTCAGCCTTGTGTACACTCTGATGATGGTTCTACCTGCTCTTTCTGGGTGGTTCTCTCCCATGTGCTAGGTATTGTCCTCACACGCATGAACCGGCCAGTTATTCTACTACTGGGGTCCCCTATGGGCTATGGGATCATGCACTGTGCCACTGTCCTGTCCGTGGAGATGGACTCTGAAATTCTTGCTCTCTCCAAGCTCCCACTCCCTGGCCAGGCTCTACCTGCAACCCTCCTCCCGATGCTGTGACCCAGGATTCCCTTCAGGGCAGGATGCAGGGGCCCTAACCATACTCTTTCCCTCTCTTAGGGAGCTCTAATGTCTGGAAACCATTGTTTCATATATTTCCCCTTCATTTTCTTCAGATTGTTTAAAGTGAGGGCACATTTGCTTCCTGGTTACTCCATCTTATCAGCAACAGAAGTTTTTCCGTAAATGTCATGCTGATTGAGGACAACGAACACCAGGTAGTAAGAACACCAGGGTTTTCCAAACAAAAAGTGTAGTTCCAATGGGATGTTTTATTTTTTTTAAGTTTATTCATTTATTTTGAGAGAGAGCGAGCCTGCAAGCCAGCATGAGTGGGGGAGGGGTAGAAAGAGAGGAAGAGAGAAACCTATGAAAGCTCTGCATTCTTACCATGGAGCCTGATGCAAATCTCAAACCCAAGAACCAGGAGACCATGACCTGAGCCAAGACCAAGAGTGGGTCACCATCAAGGCGCCCCTTCAATGGGATGTTTTAGAGTCAATAAGACTATCTGGAGAAAATACCAAATATTTGAACTGCATCTAAATTAAGTAGCAACACTTAGTGTCAAGGAGTCCATCCCAGGGTTCGCCCCATATGAACAGCATTGTGGTAGGGGCAGTGGTGATGTTCTCCAAGTCTGTGCATTCCCTTCATTGAGTTCCATGTATCTTTCTGAACCCACACTTGTTCTTGAATTGTTGCAGAGTTCTCAATGCGACTTAGTTTGAGCACTGAGTTGTCTTTTCCTTTCTTTGTCTAAAGGAAACAGTCTTAAGAATGCAATTCTGTTATGAGGCAGAATGTGGATGCAACTAGCTCCAATACAACTTTTATGAATCTGAAATCGATATCAAAACACAGGTTTTTTTCGGGGTGTAGGTATTTCCAAAATATATTTCCAAGATTTAAGGAGTTAAGTTTCATTTTGCGGGAAGGTTCTCGGAAGAACATTCCTTAGGTAGATTCCTACCGCCGCCTCATTTTTACACTGCTTTCAAATAATGAAGCAATGCAAATTGTTTTTCATGCATATGGATGAGAACATTCAATTAGCTTTCAATTATGTACCTGACTGCTTTTAAGAAACTCCCAATTTGTACTGTGCTAACACCAACTCCTTCCTTTCCTTTTCAGACCTTACCCAGTTTTAAAAGATTGTCTAGCAATATTACGACATCTCATGAACTGAGGAAGGGAGAGTTCATGAGGGTTTGAGATAGGTCTAGCACTACGCAAACACTATAGCTTGGGCTCTCTGTTTTGTCTATTGGATTAAATTCAGTGAGTGGTACTATTAACAACGGAGTATGAAGAACATCTCAAAGTATTCACAATCTGGTGAATAAGACAGACAACTAGTCGGAAAGGTGAATGGCAGTTCCTAGGGGAGCACAGAGACAGGGCATGCCAATCAGACTGGAGACCAAGAGACACATCCCTAGATTCATTTGTTCACTCGCTCACTCCTTCCTTTATAATCCACCACCGTTTGTATTGTGCCAGCACATGCCGGTGAAGGGCTGAGGACTGAAGAGAAGGAAGCATGAAGGTGAATCAGACATGAATTCCACCTGCCGGAAGTCTATCTAGAGAACCATGACTGAACCTAATGATCGCAATGGGGGTTCTCTTTTGTCACACACTTGCTCTACGGCCAGCCCTCTCCTGTGCCTTTCCTGGTCTAGTCTCCCCCACAACACTGTCCAGAAGGGGTCAGTGTATCCATTTTACCAAGGACATCATGGGAAAGAAAATGATGCTCAGTAAATTACCGAGGAAACAGCGGAACTGCAGCTCAAACCAAGATCGATGTGACTCTTACATGGTGATATTTCCCCCCCTTTCTCAAGATTTCTCTCCTAAATTAGCATCTTCAAATTGCCTGAAGAAGAAAGCAAAGTGCAAAAATGAATAGGGGTAAAAGGGGCCATATCTGCTGTCCTTGGCCTCTCTTTTCATAGAGCGTACCGTACCAACCCGCCCAACTGGCCCACACAGGCTTCCTTCACTACTCCAGGCACATTCTTACTTTAGCTCTTTGATTTGTTGCCTTCTCCTTCTGGGAAGTTTTTTACTCAGACATCCACAGAGCCTACCACCCTTACCTGCCACAAATCATTGTTTAAATGCCACCTTGATAAACACCCCTATGACTATGCTTCAAAATTACGTGCATTGTGTGGGCATTCACTTCCTAGGGTTGCCCTGAAAAGTCATTACAGACTGGATGGCTTAAAACAGCAGGTATTTAGTCTCTTACAGAAGTCCAAAGTGAAAGTTCAGGTAATACCATGCTCTCTCTGAAGGTTCTATGATTCTTCCTATCTCTTCCTAGCTGCTGGTGGGTCCTGGAAATCTTCACTCTTCCTTGGCTTGTAGCTACATCTGTGCAACCTCTGTCTTCCTGATCACATGGATTTCCCCCTGCGTATCAATGCCTTTGTGTCCTCTCCCATTCCTATAAGGACATCAGTCATTGGATTTAGGACCCACACTCATCCAATATAACCTCATTGTAACTAATTATATCTATTACGTGTGAAGACCCTTTTCCCAAATAAGTGCATCTGTGGTCCCAGGGAACCATAAATTTTACAGGGGACATTCATTCAAACCACCACAGTGTAACAGACATGTACCAATCACATGTAGAGTGACAGACTGAGTGAATGCTCTGCGATGTGTATCTTGGGCTCTTTGTTTGAGGGCATCATGGTCCATGAAGCTCTGACCATGGCCCCTTGACTGAAAAAACGAGTCCAATTTGTTCTACCCTTACTGGGTCCGTGCCTTTAATTTCGGGCGTGGCTACGTAGCTCCTTTGAGCCAAAGACACATTTTCAGATGGGGTGCAGACTTGCAAGAGCTTGTGGTTTATGGTTTGTGTGTTGTCTTCACACGAGCCTTCCATCTGAATGTCTTCTGAAGGGTGCACATCCCTGTGAACCTTGAGGGATTATTGTATTTTATCTATTTTTTTTATTTTTGCAAGATTAATTTATTATTTATTTTGAGGGAGAAAGAAAAAGCAAGACAGAGAAGGGGAGGGAGAGGGAGAGGGAGAGAGAGAATCTCAAGCAGGCTTTATGTTCTCAGGACAGAGCCCAATGTGGGGCTCGATCTCACGACCATGAGATCATGACCTAAGCTGAGTTCAGAAGTTGGATGCTTAGCTGACGGAGCCACCCAGGCACCAGGCGCCCCAGGATTATCATATTTTATTAAGAATATATGTCCCTGTCTCTTGATACAGCTATATCTCTATTTCCATCCTACTGATTCAGTAATTAACCTTCTTTTAATTTCCCCGAAGTCTACTAAGTGGAGACATCTAATTTAAGGTATATGACCCATCTCAGGCTTAATTATCCTGATTCTTACATGCACTGCACATAATTTCTAAGATGGAAGATTTTAATAGAATTACCATTTTGCGATTCCTTTGCTTTGAGTAATTTTGAAATAGATTCACTTTCTTGCCAAAGGGATTGTCATACACAAAAGAGGAAATTTACATTGCTGTCATCAGATGGGCAGTAGTTCTGCGTATATATGCATTCATTCAATCCTGGGAGGGAGGGTCCTGTGATTGCTCTTGCAATAATTTCAGGGATAATTACTTTCTCTAAAAATTGCCAGAGCTAATTCAAATTTTATCATATAGAACTTTCAATGTTGCTTTTAGGTATGAGAAGTTCTTTGCAGACAAAAATTGTGTCTGTGAAAAGTCCAGTATAATGGATAATGTTAGAAAAATGCACAAGGGGCACCTGGGTGGCTCAATAAGTTAAGTATCTGACTTCGGCTCAGGTCACGATCTCATGGTTCTTGAGTTCGAGCCCTGCATCGGTCACTGCTGACAGCTCGGAGCCTGGAACCTGCCTCGGATTTTGTGTGTCCCTCTCTCTCTGCCCCTCCCCTGCTCTCTCTCTCTCTCAAAAATAAATAATCACTAAAAATTTTTTAAATAATGCACGAAATTAATGAGGTGCTACTATTTTTGGTGAAATGAATTTTCAGAGACTTCATCTTTTCCTGGGATTTTGTTTTAGAGACAAAAGCTAAAATGTCTTGCTGAAACTTGAATACCACTCAGTTGCTGATTGGTAAACGTTCAGTAACCCCAAAGCAGCTCGATCCACTTTCTGGAATGAAAAATGTGGCCGAAAAGATGCACGTTCTTCCTCATGAGATTTCTCTCAGGGAGAAAAGTTGCTTCATGGAGTCAAGAGAGGGGACCAGACTTCCTGAAAAGCTTGGAATTCCAGCAGTCCCATGCCCGTCTCTGGGATGACCCTGCTGTGCTGCTACGGGAGGGGTCTGAGCCTGGCAAGATCACCACCAAAGAGTCAGCTTACCGGGGTCTTTGGAATACAGTGGCTTGAAGATCAGCTCTTAATGAACAAGGAATGTTTGGAGCAGACATTTAATATATTTAACTCTATTGCAACTAACAGGTTGTCAATGTGTACGCATGTCAGAGTTTGTCTAAAAAAGGTGTTTGGTTGTTGTTGTTGTTGTTTGTATAGTTTCACCAGAAAAGTGATGATTCCTGCATAGTAAGATCGCTGACAGTCATCTTTCTATCCATCTGGTCACCCTTTCCCGCAAAGGCAGCAGCAAAGAGCATCGTGGGTTTTGTCGGTGTGTGTCGTGTTTTGATCGGCTTTGCTCTGCCTGGATGCTTGATGTTGGGTTTGTGGTGCCTCTATCAGACCCTGTTTTCGGCTGGGATGTCACACTCTCAGTTTAAAGAGTCCCACCTGTTCATAAAAATGAACCGTTTTCCTTTTTTCTTCTTGTTTGGCCTGGGAGGGGGGTGAGGCCCAACCTCAGAAAATGCTGACATCGTTCTCTCTTCCTGAATTCTAAACTAATGCTCACGGTTGTGGGGGCCCCTGCACACCTTCCTTCCGCTTCCGGGCCTGAGCGGTCCAGAGGCAGGCTGGCTTCGGTCATGCGATAAGGCGAGGGACCCTGTGGTGGGCAGTGGACGGTCTGACCTGATACAACCAGCAACAGGTGCGTAGGCATTCCCACAGCAGGTGCGGGGTCGGATGGAAGGCAGAGCAAGCTCCCTAAACTTTAGCTCCTTTCTCTAGCATATGATAAAAGATAAAGAAAATAGATACATATATACAATTTAAGGTGTAGAAATTGAGATGTAGATGTCTGCCTTAGAAAGAGATTCCTGGGGTGCCTGGGTGACTCAGTCAGTTAAGCATCTGACTCTTGGTTTGGGCTCAGGTTATGATCTCATGATTAGTGACTTTGAGCCCCGAGTCAGGCTCTGTGCCGACAACTGGGAGCCTGCTTAAGATTCTCTCTCTCTCTCTCTCTCTCTCTCTCTCTCTCTCTCTCTCAAAATAAATAGATTAAAAACTTAAAAAAAAAAAAGAAAGAGATTCCTTCCTCTGGGAGCAAGACTTATTATGAAATACTGCAAAAGAATGTTTTATCATAATTGCTATCATTTTGTGAATACTTGCTATGAGCCAGGTGTGTGCTGTGCTGTCCATATATTGTTTCTTTCCACGTTATGATGTGCCTGCTGAACAGACAAGAATGTACCCATTTTACCAATGTGAAAACTAAGGATCAGAGAGGAAGCGTTTCAAGGATCACGCAGCTGGGAGCTTGCCGTGTACATGGGAACATGGCGGTAGGTTTACTAATTTCATTCCCTTAACTTCCATGCTGTTCTTACTTTTAGGCAGACATTTTGATATCCTTTATATGCTTAATATTTATCTTCAAATTCTGTGTGTTTTTCCTTTAATGATTCAGTGTAATAATAAGCAGAAGTCATACACCACTACAGCAACAACACTGAACTTCAGAGCAGCTGGAAAATTTCTGGGCTCATGTCCATTGCCAGAAAAGAATGTGACCTGAGTTCTCTCCACCCATGAACTTTGTCCTGTGTATCATGGTGTTCCCAAGGCAGCCTGATCTAGAATGAAATTATGTTGTTCATAGTTTATGAGGTTCTGGTTCACTGGAGACCTTACGTGAAGATCATGAGTGATATTGTCTACTTTTGTTTGGTTTTGTTTTTCCACTTAGATCCTTCAATAAGGGAAGTGCTAGATGGTATATTTCAGGCAGGGATGACAGGAGTCAGATGCAGTGAAGTGCTGACACCTTGGACGACAGTAACTTCCCTCCGCTAGGACCTTCAGCAAACTAATTAAGCTCTCTGATCTTGAGGTCTCCCCTTCTGCCCCAGCTTCATTTAGAACGAGAGCAACACCTGAGACATCCACTGCTGGACGGCTTCCAGAAACTTTCACATCCTCTGATAATACATTTTGCTCCAGGAAGTGAACTCATAGATAACAAAAATCAAATGAAATGATGACTGTTGATTTTTCTGAAATCTGATAACATAGGAAAATGGCAAAAAAAAATATTCTTAGGTAAAAAGACATTCCTTTTTAAAAGAATGTTTATTTATTTATTTTTGAGAGAGAGAGAGAGAGAGAGAGAGAGAGAGAGAGAGAGAGAGAATCCGAAGCAGGCTCCACATGTCAGCACAGAGCCCAAGAGGGCTCAAACCCATGAACTGTGAGATCACGATCTGACCCGTAATCAAGAGTTGGACACTTAATAGACTGAGCCCCCCAGGCGCCCTGATAAGAAGGCATTTTTTTCTATGATAAAGGAATTCTACCACATTCGTATGTCATATAGAGTTATGGATCTGTTTGGTTGTTTTGCTTCTTGCTTGCTTATATTTCTTTTCAACTAATTTACAAAAAGAACATCAAGTATCACATATTCACACACTTGTAGATCAGGGGGTAGAATCCGGAACAACCACAAAAAACATTAAAAAGAGCCGATCCCAACATTGCACTGAGAAAGGCAGCATGCATTATTTCATATTCTAGAAATACAATAGCGTTTGATGAATGTCAACATGGGGCACCAGAAACAACGGTGCCTGTGCTGTGAGCTGACTTCTTTGTTCTTCGTGCCGTCTTGGAAATCACAAGAGGAGGTACACATGTGGAAGCAAGCATCACCATCAATTACTCTCTCTGTCCTCATGCGTGCGAGCTGTCACACAGCCCCACAAAGATATTCGCCTGTCTTCAGATGGCACAAGGTTCCCAATTACATGTAATAGGAAAGTGTTGTACTGTGAGCATATTGTTCTGAGGACCACGACACATCCCTCCGCACATTTGACACCAGTGGCGTTTTAATCACATCCTCAGATGCCATTCCGAATGTATTCAGCACATTAAAAAAAAAAGAATATGGAATATGGATCCAGAGTGCCTGGGTGGCTCAGTTGGTTGAGTGTCCGACTTTGGCTCAGGTCGTGATCTTGAGGTTCGTGGGTTCAAGCCCCACATCGGGCTCCGTGCTGATGGCTCAGAGCCTGGAGCCTGATTCGGATTCTGTGTCTCCCTCTCTCTCTGCACCCCCCCTCTCAAAAATAAATAAACATTTTAAAAAAAGAATATGGATCTGTATAGAATCTCTATAAATTTCACAGGAGCAAAAAGCTATCGAAAGCACTTAACTCTGAGCTTTTTAAATAAAACTTATACTCAGGGATGGTACAGTAAACATGGGCTGCATTTAAGATTTCTGGTCTGTTTTTGAACGGGTTTGGACCGATTGTGATCTGTCTTTAGTTAGACACTCAAAATGAGTCCTAGGTTTACAGTGTTGTGCAAAAGTGGCCTCCATTCATTCAACAGCTGATACCCTGTGTCTCTCCTCCGTCTCGGCCGGAGCAGTGATTGGGGAAGTGGGAGCCTGCATGGAGACTGGGTGAGGGCATGAGTCACGGCCACGGCTCTGTGTCCACTGGGCCACAGCACAGACACCTTGCATTTGAACGGTCTGCTTATAGCTTTGTTGTGAGCGACAAGACAATACCGTTCCCTTCATGTTGTTTGTAGCAGACTCTCCGATACATGGTGGATGCTCAGTGTATTTTCTGGAACGGAAGTTAACTGCAGGTGTTATAGCGGGTTTGAATATCCACGGGACAGTCCGTGAGCCAGGGGGACAGGCTACAGAAGCAGTTTGGGATGAATTGTCTTTCACTTTCCCCAGAATGATTTTTAATCCCAATAGCCGAGTTTTCCTCAGTTATGCAGAGGAAGTTACAGCTTAACCCAGGTGCACCTGTCAGTGCCACAGATTAGAAATTCCCTCCCCAGATAAACAAACCTCAAAAAATTGGTTGTGGGGACCTGCTGTACTTTTATTTTTATTTGTTTGTATTTTTTTAGAGAAAGAGAGAGAGCAGGTGAGGGAGGGGCAGGGGGGGAGGGAGAGAGAATCTCAAGCAGGCTCCATGCTGAGTGTGGAGCCTGGCAAGGGCCTTGATCCCATGACCCTGGGATCATGACCTGAGCCGAAATCAAGAGTCAGATGATCAACTGACAGAGCCACAGAGGTGCCCCTGGGGGGGTGCTTTAAACTTGTCTGGGTGAAAAACAAACAAACAAACAAACAAAAACAAAAAAACTTGTCAGAGTAACAGAGACCTTCTCGTATTTGGACAAGTAGCAATGGTGAACATCATATATAAAATTACTATAGGATTTCTTATTTTTCAGCAAATCCTGAGGAGAAGAGTCATTAAAATTTATATAGCTTGGGTCTGTAAACTTACTCAGAGGAACACAGGACTCTCCTCAACTGCATGGGTTGAACCATGGGATATGAACTGTCAGATCATGACCTGAGCCGAAGTTGGATGCTTAACCAACTGAGCCACCCGGGTGCCCATAAACAGCGTAACGTTTAAATAAATGATTCATACAACATAAATCACTCAGGCCTCTTTTCCCACCGGACAAACAGAGAACTTGGGCTCTTCTCCAAGAGTACATGCAACTTCCAGTCATCCCTGCCTTTACCTCGCACATCTTCAGAAACACAACTTGAGACAAATGTTTGCATGTGAGGCACTTCCTCAGGAGGGCAGGAAAACCTAACTGAGAAATGCGGAGTGAGACAGGGAAAAACCAAGGGCGTGGTGTGAGGTAGTTGTCAGTGTGGGCGAACGGAGCTTGGTCCTGCTGAGAAAGCATTGGAACTGGTATTGAAAAGGCACATCTGAGTTCTCCCACGTGGGACAAGGGGCCCAGGGTGTCGTGGACCATCAAACACTGGTTGATAGCTGCCCCTTTTCATTCTGGCACATCTATGGCCCAGGGAAATCACAGCACAGGTAGGTGATAGCACAGCCCATGACCACAGAAGCAAGCCTATGGTTGAAGAAACCCAGGGGTTAGCAGTTGGGAAGAGAGCACCATCCCTGGGGTGGTGAGGAGGAGTGTCTAAGGGGGGGCCGGCAGCGACCTTTGCCGCAACTACCTTCTAACCGATAAAGTAAATTCCAGCACATTTAAGGAAGCTAGGCCAAGCCATTTATGATCTCAGATGCAATGTAATTAAATTATAACAAAGATAGTTGCTAAAATCCACATACATTAGAAATGTAAATATATATATATATGTAGTTCTAAATAACTATGCATCAAAGATGAAACCACATAAAGATTTAAAGAAATACTCAGAGGTAAGAGATAATGAAAATATTATGGATAGAAATTTAGAAGATGTAGTGAAGGGAAGATTTAAAAAAATATTTAGGGGAACATTTACTGAAACAAGAGGCTGAAAACTAAGGAACTAAGTAACTATATTACACAGTAGTAAAGGTCCAGCAACACAACCTCAAAGAAAATAGAGGGAGGGAAGTAATCATCAGGACAATAGTGGAAAGTTATGAAACTGAAAACATTCTAGAAAGGCCAATATTGCTAAACCTTTATTGCTAGAAAAAAATAAAACTAATGGGCTAGATAAATATCTGGGAGGATTAATAAGCCACAAGAAAATAAATCACAAACATACAATATTGGGAGCAGAAGAAACACAACTATGCAGACAGAAGTTATTCGGTACGTTTAAAAACTTACTTTGAACAACTAAATTTCGAATAATGGGTTTCCTTCAATTTGTAAATGAGTTTTCAGTCCCAGTTTTGTCTACGTAATTAAAGAAAACTCAGCCATTAAGATTAAACGTTACTCTGGAGACGCCCATGTGACTCGTTAATATCAGGAGCCTGACATTAGCTAGATTACAGACTTTGTCCAGTTGTTACCATTTGCCCATGCTCTCCCGTGTGTATGTGCGTGTGCAGTTCTACAGAAGGAGATAATTTTTGTAAAGCCCTAGTAAAGTAAAATGGACCCATACATTCTTTAGGGACACATGTACATGTCATAAAACTATGTATCAGAAAAGGAAGATAACATGTCGTAGGGGTGGAGATACATAGGTATAGGAGTTGCGGTGAAAACATTTCTAATTACTGACGTTCTTAGTTGGATAGTGGGTTCACAAGCTTTCATTTTAGTTTTCTTTCAAATTTACATGTGTGAAATAGAAATCCCGTGTGGTTCAGTCACTGTGTCATAAAGTATTCCACTGGGAAAAGAAATTGGGAGGCCATCATTGGTCTCCGCAGGGGACAAAGCCCTTGATGGGGGGCTGGACAGGGACTGAGCCATGTAGGGCAAGCACATAAGTCTGAGTGAGAGCAGACAGGCACCACGGTCTGTCGTCAGGTTTGTGAACCAATGGAACGAGTCGCTGGAGGAAGGGATATCATGATTATTTGGTTGATCGCTATCAGAGAAGAGAAAGGACAGCTGACCTCTGAATCCCAGTGGGAAAGGTTTGCACTGCCCAACAGGAAGTCTGAAGGCCTCGGTGTGAGATGGCCTTGTTCTCTTCACAATGGGTTGATTGGCTCAGTTGGTGCAGGGATGTTCTCTCTCATAGCGTCATATGTCACAAGGATGCACCTTCTGTCTACTGGAAGGGAGTTCACCAGGCTGAGGGGTCTGAAACACAGATGTTTAATTGAGATAAGAAGATTCCATGGGGCACTTGGGTGGCTCAGTCGGTTGAGCGTCTGACTTCAGCTCAGGTTATGATCTCACGGTTCATAGGTTCGAGCCCCGAGTCGGGCATGGAGCCTGCTTCAGATTTTGTGTCTCTTCCTTTCTCTGCCCCTCCCCTGTTCTCTCTCTGTCTCTCAAAAATAAATAAATGTAAAAAAATTTTTTTTGAGAGATAAGAAGATTCCAGAAAGTGCTCACTTATACACCCATTCTGGCTGCACCCCATGCAGTGAGGAGGGGACTTGGGAACAAGCAGACACAGCAGGGCCCAGAGAGTGGCACAGACCAGGCTTGATGGCCTCTACACCGAGAGGACGAAAGAGAGAGGCAGGTGGGTGCTCCTGGACACCAAGTAGTGAAGGAAGTAAGAACATAAGCCTGGAAACTTGGAGAAGAACTTTGTCGTGCCCCTGGCACCTCTGACTTAATTCCCCTTAAAAATCATGGTCTACATTTGTATCTATATGTCTGTCTATCTACCTACCAATCCTCCAGTTGACATTTTTATTTATTTTTTTGCTTTTTTATTATGTTTTTGAGAGACAGAGAGAGACAGCATTAGCAGGGGAGGGTCAGAGAGAGAGGGAGACACAGAATCAAAAGCAGGCTCCAGGCTCTGAGCTAGCAGCCAGGACAGAGCCTGATGTGGGGCTTGAACCCATGAACCCTGAGATCATGACCTGAGCTGAAGTTGGAAGCTTAACCAACTGAGCCACCCAGGCACCCCCCTCAGTTGACACTAAAAACAAAATTTTAATGTTTATTTATTTTGAGAGAGAGACAGAGTGTGAGCAGCAGAGGGGCAGAGACAGAAGGAGACACAGAAGCCAAAGCAGCCTCCAGGCTCTGAGCCTTCAGCACAAAGCCCTACATGGGGCTTGAACTCATGAACCGTGAGATCATGACCTGAGCTGAAGTCGGACGCTCAACTGACTGAACTGTCCAGGCACTCCTATTTGACATTTTTAAAAATGAATGCTTGCATAATACACATATTTAGTCCCCGCAGGGTGGTGAGTCAGTTTGTCGTAGGGAATATGTCCAACTTTAAGAGTTTACCGGGGGGCCTGGGTGGCTTAGTAGGTTAAGTGTACAACTCTGGATTTTGGCTCCGGTTCATGAATCTTATGAATCTTGTGGTTCATAATTTCAAGCCTCACGTTGACCTCTGCACTCACAGTGTGGAGCCTGCTTGGGATTTTCTCTCTCCCTTTTTGTCTCCCCCTCCCCTGCCTGCTCTCTCTCTTTCTCTCTCTCAAAATAAAGAAGGAAACTTTAAGAAAATAAAGGAAGTTTACCTTCTCGTGGGGGATGCTACAGGGGAACAATTTAAGAGGGTCTAAAAGGAGGGACATATCCCTGGGTATGGGTGATGGATAAAGTGACCATCCCCAAATGTTCACAGGAAACAATAAAAACAGCAATAGTCACACAGACACATTTTTGGAGCACCTAACTTGAATGGGGTACTTCACAGTATCCTTTCAACAACGTCCTTATTTCATTTGGGTGCAAGTGGTAACACCTTTGCAGACGGGGACCAGATCGGTGCCGTCCACCAGGCTTCATCCAGGACATCCTCCGATAATCTTGTCAGCTTTCAAATAATAGTGATAATATTATGAGTAATAACAGGAAGCAGCGAACAGAATCTGTGCACCACCACATTGAGAATCATGTTCTGTTCCATCCCAAGGTGTCGGCAGCCCATATGGGCCATCCCACGTCTGACAGCCAAGTTCAGGTAGGCTGTGGCTTCTTCCCTTTAGATAGACCCTTGCGAGTGGCCAGAGCCTAGCCAGCCATACAAACTCAATCACACAGCACCATTCAACAGAAAATCTGTTAGGAGCTCTTTGTCCCCCACCCCTACCCACCCTCCAACCCTGCTCTGCCTTTGGCTTTGGCTGGCATTTAATGCCATTTTCCATCTTTCTTTCTCCCACTGTGTTCTGTTCCCCACGAATGAATGCCAGATCTTCGCAGCGTTTGGAAGCTATAGCAAAGCTTCCTGTTTTGGCTCCTCCTAAGCCCCTTTCCTCAAGCTCTCAGGGCAATTTAGACTTGAACGATGAAAACGTGCGCTTTCCCTGTAGGAGAGCGGCAGCTTGGTGGAGCCTGGAGAAGGTGGTGCGGGGCAGGCAGCACCCTTTCAGCGAGCGCCGCGGCTCTGCTTGGAAACAGGGAAAGAGCGGCTCCACACAGATGTTCACTGAATAGCCGTTTTGACAAGAATGGAGGCTTGCACCGCACGTGCTTGCTAAGGCTAATGAAAGTCTGGGGAGGAGGGGGATGAATAGTCCAACTCTTAAAATTAGAAGGGGAAAGAGCTATTTATTGAATTTTTCAAAATCCGTGATTCATGCATTTTCTTGAAAACGATTCTCTGCCTTTACCATGTATTTGCTATTCCCAGTGGCCCCCTTCGGTTTGAAGCCTCCTGGTATGTCACATACCTCAATAATCACCACGTTTGTTTTCAAAGGAGGGTAGGTAGGCAGCAAATGTGGGTGCAGGTGTTTCTTCCAACTGTGGATCATTCAAATATCACCTCCCTTGTCCATCTCCGTGGCTGGCACCTAAGTGCCCGATGCTGGTGCAAGAGCTCCTTCTACACGTCCACCTGCTTGGACTCTATTATGTGGTGGACAGTCTCTGTGCTGAAGTCGTGTTCTGTGCTCCAAAGGGTCCCCCAAAGACTTGTCTTCTGAGGCAGATCCCCTGCAAATGACCCCTCAAAGCTGGCATTTCTATGCAGATGCTCCCTGGGCCTTAAACTTTGGTCAAAGTGGCACTTGTTGCAGAAAGGGTCTACTTCAAGGACAAGACCCGGGGCCCAAAAATGAAGCTCGAGATAAGTGGGTTGTGGGGAGGGGAACTAACCCAGTCGCAGGCTGGACCCCAGGGTCCACAGACCCTTTCTGTTTGGGTCCTGCTTGTCCAGATCAGAAGTCAGAACAGGGGTCATGGTCATGAACTCAGTGGGGCCACGGGAGAGTTCCAGCAGCCAGTTTTCAAGCCCTGATACTCTCATAGACTCAAACACACTCTTGTTTTGAACCTCCAGCTATGAGAGTCATTGGCTGTAAATAAAGACTTGAGTCAGAAGCTGTGGGTACAGGTGGCATGTTCAGCTCCCGTAGAGACAGGACAGGTGGTCAGAGCCTCAGCAGCATAGACTTCTGTGCAGAGACCCACTGCCCAGGGGGCTGCCAGCTCTGGGAAGAGGGGAGAGTCAGAAAAAGGCAGCTAGGTTACCTTGTTCATTCTCTAACCCCTCTAAGGGTGATGGTTATCATGCCACATTGTATAAGAACAAAGAGGGAGTTCGTAGTGGTGAAGAAACTTGCCCAAAGTCATGTGCCTAGAAAACAGCAGGGGAGGAGGGGGTTGCAAGTGGGTATCCCCGCAAAGCCTTCATCTTTATGTTGCTCTATGCCGCCAAACTGAGATAAAGGTAAGTCTTTAATGACGGATGTGGGGCCCTTCCACCAGGAATCTGGGTATCCAAGATACAGCAGCACATCATAGAATCTGAAACCATTGGGAACCTGGTTAAGCCCAACTTGAAGTCTGAGGTTCAGGCTGCTGGCTGCGGTGCTGGTGACAGCAGGTGGGGAGGTGGGGACAGGCTGGCTCTTCATGAGTGGAGCTCGAATACCTCAGGCGATCTTCAGCCACCTGGTATACCATCGGGAGTTCCCAGCAGCCCGATCCTATGACAGAAGTGGAGCTGGGGGGACAGAATGATGCAGGATGTGGCCTTGCTGATGACTGGGAACCCCTCAGCACCCACACCCCCTGGCTGAGGCACTGAGCACTTGGCCAGGCCGTCGTATGCCTGGTCACACTCCTCCGAGATTGTCCTTGAGGCACAAAAACCAATGATGGTCAGACAAATTCATTAGTGGCTTTCCCAAATCTGGAAGTCAGTTTAAAAGTGTCCCCCAGTGGTTTCTGTCTGAGGAACTGAGAGTGTTGATCTCTTGGTCTTGGGAGGTGAAGTTGAGTGTTGATATTGAGAAGTGAGGAAAAATTTGGGGTGAAAAGATGGTTTATCACAAATGTGTTGTGTTAGTGCACCTTGCTCTTCCAGCCTCCTGTGAATGAGAAAAGAAGCTAATCCGTGCTCATTTTGACACGTTGGGAAATAGTTATAGTGACCATGTGGCTCTGGGAATAGGAGAACACCTGATATTTAATTAATCTGCCTGCAGACATTGATTCCTCTGTCAGCCACCTGCAGAGATTGGTCAGTGAATGTCTGGAGCTCCTTGGGAGAGATGTGGCAGCCGGAGAGCTGCCCAGAGGGTTGAGGTGCCCGGTGTTCTCAGGGAGAATGGGGCTGCCTCTTCCAGAAAGGCCTCAGGGAGGAGCCACCCTACAACACTTCCACAGGATGCAAACTCTGGCCAACCATGGAGGAATCCAAGATCAGGAGGTCTGAGTAGAGTGTGGAGTGCTGGGTCCTAAATATGTCTTAGATTCTTAGACATACTTGGGGGTTTCTGAGTCTGTCCCCTCAACGTTTGGAAGAATTACTGATCGATTTGTGTTATACTGACTCTGGCTTACTTAAAAAAATTTTTTTAACACTTATTCATTTTTGAGAGAGCGAGAGACAAAGTGTGAGTGGGGGAGGGGCAGAGAGAGAGGTAGACAGAATCCTTAGCAGGCTCTAGGCTCCAAGCTGTCAGCACAGAGACCGATGCAGGGCTCGAACTCACGGACGGTGAGATCATGACCTGAGCTGAAGTTGAATGCTGAACCACCTAGGTGCCCTGACTCAGACTTAATTTTTGAATGGGGTGACCTAAACTTTGAACTAAAATTTGTTGGGGATATGTAGCAAATACTCAAAAGATATGCTGAGTGTTTTAAAGCTCCAGGGCCTGGCAAGGGCACAGCTCTAGGAGAGCCACTGTTTCTTATTTCTCCTGCTTTCGGAACCAGGATCTTGAACACCATAGTCATCGGCGCCCCACTCAGATTCAATGTAAGGGTCCTCTGTTGCATGAATAACTTTACCAACCCTGGAAAGGTTGGTAAATGCAAAGGTTCGGAATGCCTCGGAGGTATGCTCTGAGGCGAAGGTGGTACCCTACTACAGTGGTGAGAATTTGTGGGTGCTCAGTTGTAACAGACTTTTGGCATCACCTTTGCATCCACTGTACCCAGTTTTGGGATGACTCTACCAACCAGTGATGTCAGGGCCAGTGGACTGTACCCTGGCTTTTCCAAATTCAGTAGTTCTGTTAGTAGGAGTTTCCTCCCTGAATCAATGGCCATTGGCAATGTCTGTGGGCATTTTTGGTTGTCACAACTATGCTATAAAGCACAGGATGGCACCCCACCCCCACCCCACCAAACAAAGAATTATCCAGTCCATAGTGTCAATATTGCCACTTGGAGAAACTCTGCTCTCACTAGCGTCCCCATATTTATTAAATAAAAATACAGCGTGCCCAGTTACTTTTGAATTTCAGATAAACAACAAAAATATTTTTAGTACCTGAATGTCCACTTACATAGGGCAATTAGATACTTAATAGGTCCCATATATGGCATAAGCGCATACTTGTGCTAAAAATGACTCACTGTGTATCTGAAATTCCAATGTAACTGGACATCCTGCATTTTCTCCGGCAACCCCAGCTCTAGCCCTTGCCTGGTAGTGAGTTCTATACTCTGAATTCCAGGCTTTCTCCAACGGGATGAAATACTCATCAGTTTGGGGTCCTTATTGGAGAGAAGACGTTACTGTGTGATAGCACAGGTATTAAAATAAAGCATGTCTAGTTCACATTTATTTCTGACCAGCTGTAGACACGTGGAGAAGCTGTTTATTTCAGACTCTGTTATCTCCTATGTGTTATGGGAATCATTGTCAAGTATCTCCTCAAATTATTGCAAGGAACAAATAAAATAATGTCTTCAAAATGGCTGATATTCAATAAGGAGAATCATCATTTTTAGTACATATTTATCCCTTTCCTGAGTGATAATTTGAGATTCCCTTTAAGCTTGGATTTTGTCAGGATGACTCTTTCTCTGATGTATAGGAACATAGACAGTTCCTTGTACCGGATATACTGTCTTCCCTTTTTTCAACGTTCGTTAACATATATACGATCAAGTTAGCAAATCTCGATTAGACACCTCATCAATTCATCTTACAAATGAAACATCTCTGTGTCACTATGATTCGGATCAAAGTATGGAACATCATCAGCACCCCAGAACCTCTCACGTTCCTCTCATTATGTCCCCAAAGAAACTGACTTAGGTCTGTGAGTTGGAAAAGACTCTGAACTCAGTGTCCACTATGGAGATGTGGGCACTCTTAGGGTGTTCATTGCTCGTCAGATGTTGAGGTTTTTCCGTTTTCCTCAGTTATGGACATCCAGTAAACCACACTGGGTTGTCCACACGTTCCATTATGAGGACCATAGTGGACAACGAGCTCCCGGCACAGAGGCCTGTGACTCAAACTGTCTTCACTGCTTCCTCATTCCTGCTGTGTATTATGGAAACAGTGTCCACCTTGCCTCAGGTGGCTACATACTGCCACCTGGCTTTGCAAAGCTAGCATCCTACCCTTTGCTTTAAGTCAGAGAGCACAGTACTGTGACAGCCTCTCTTTTCATAAAGCACGTGAGAATCGCATCTGACTTCACTTTTTTTTCTTTTTTTGAGAGAGAGAGAGAGGAGAGGAAAATCTCAAGCAGCCTCTGACCAGCATCACAAAGACTGATGTGGGGTTTGAACTCACGATCCATGAGATCATGACCAGAGCCCAAACCAAGAGTTGGACACTTACTGGACTGAGCCTCCCAGGTGCCCCTCGTGTCTGACTCCTAGTAAGGCCAACAGATCAGGAGGTGATTGCTAATGTAGGCATAGCTTACTGCTCACAATTCCCAGGAGGAGGATGTGTGACATGCCGTGGTCAGGGGTTCAGGGAAACACCGGGGTCTGTCAGGAGGCAGAGGGGGAGGGGAACTGTGGACAAGGACCTTTATACTGTGTTTTTCACTGGAACAAACAGCAGAGGCAGGGTAAGCAAGCTTAATAGTGGCTAGTTGAAATAAGTTCAGTGAACGTTAGGGCATAGGGCTGTCTGTGGTTGTCTGTACCTGGCCTTGGGGTGATTAGGGCAGGTGTAGAGTGGTCTGGAGTGTTTATCTCTGGGATTTTGCTATCCCTAGGAGGGGCAGTCCCTCCTAGGTCAGCAAGGCCTCAGAAGCCAAAGCATCCTAATGCAGATGTTAAAAGATTCAGTTAATACTCTTTTACTGTCCCTTCTACTGAGAACTGCAGCAGCTGAAGGGTGCAGTGTACCCTCACTGACGGATCTCACAATGCCTCTGTAAAGGGCATATTCCCGGGTACCCCAGGGACGCAGGTGATGTTCACACTTCATGCACCCTGACATTCCAAAATCCACAAATCTTTTTGATTCTTCCTAGACGCTGTCCCACGGAATGTCTGATGTCTCTACTTTACTGACCATAAGCTATCATTGCATCAAGAGTTCAGTTAATTAACCAAGCAAACTCTTAGAAATATAGTAAAACTTTGGTTTGTGAGCATAATTCATTCTGGAAACATGCTTGTCATCCAAAGCACTCATATATTGAAGCGAATTTCAAGAACCATAGGCTTCGTTGTGATCATGTGACGTTCCACATCACGTATGACTCGTATTGCAAGACATCACTCGTTTATCAAGTTAAAATTTATTAGAAACGTTTGCTTGTCTTGTGAAACTCTTGAAGAACAAATTACTCTCAATCCAAGGGTTTTACCATACTTCTAATTTCAACTAGCATGTTAGATTCTGAATCTTGAGGTACCCATATCGACCAATCCAGCCAGATCTAATGTTCACCTGGTACTCTGTCCCATGCCCTTAGAGTGTTCCATGTGGAGTCACCCATCTGCTTCCTTATTAGACTTCAGACGTGTCTCCTGATGCATGTTGGTATCTAATTCTCATTGTGAGTTGGGGGGTATGAGACATGGTGAGGGTAAGTGAGGAGGAGACTAAGGATCTCCTTGGGAAGCAACTTCCTCGGGGGATGTTGTTGCCTGGACATTGTAAGCAAAAGGCAGTCTCTGGACAAAGGAGGCAAGGCTGCTCCATTGGCAAGGTGGTCCAGGGACATTTGGGGGCTCGGGGCTCTCCAATCCATCCAATGCCATCCCAAGTGTCCATCCATTTCTCATGTTACCACCTGTTCCCCCCAAATACCTCAGTTTATTCTGAGACTTGGAAAATACCGAGATTCTTTTAAGGTCACAGTGGGAGATCTTATTTTTCTGATGATGATTAAAACTAAGAGTTTAAAATACTGAGCTTATTATTTTGCTACACCCTTAGTGCTTGTGGTGTCATTACAGCTACCTTATTAGTGAAGTGAAGTAGCCACCTGATTCCCAAAGCCTTGGCATCGTACTTTCTCTCATGCTTGCATGGTTAATTGTTTGACTACTTGTGATACCACTGGTTTCTAGCATCTCATTTTCCAGCGATCAGGTCATCACTAGTTAAAACTGCAAAGCCACCGAATCTCAAAACCTCATTTTAAAGGTCTCTTTCCTTAGATGATTCCCAGTGCCCAGACTTTGTTGGTCAAGGTATAGAGAGGACAGGAGATCCATGCCAGGAGGTCTAAGTGAGGGTGTCTAATGTGAGGAGCTGCTTACCAAGTTAAAAAGATAAAAATGGGAAATAAGGCAGCCCAGAGATGAGCAGTTGAACAGATTAGCCATTTGCAAACAAGAACACAAAACTTCAACCATCCCTAGGGCTGGAGGGACATAGGACTTAGCACTTGCATGAGACTCCAGGGGCTGGAGCCAACTGAGGGAAACTTGGGGTGGTAGGGATGCTTCGTGGGAGCTAGGATTCAAGGGAAGCTGTCTGGAGGAAGGGAGACAGTGTCAGGAGAGGCATCCCAGTAAGAGATTAAACCACAGAGGAGCCGCAGAGGTACCTGGGGCAGCCATGCAAAGCAGACATGCTGCTGCTCTGGCCCCCTAGGCCTCCATCTCAGTCTTCACTGATGACACCTGCATGAAAGCCAGTGGAAAACAGAGCCTGGGAAATGTAATTTTAGGGCTCAAGTCCTTAAATTGTAAAATGAGAACGGTAGAAATAGAGGGCATGGGGTCTAAATTGTACAGGCAAGTGGTCACCACATTTCACATTTTCCCCATTAAACTCGCAGAGTGTAGAGGAGGGACTGATGCTGTGCAGGGATATTGTCAACTCCAGGCCATCATCCTCACCAGTACACACCCTTGTGAGCACTGTGCTCATTTTGCACAGCCGTGCCACAAGCTGAGGGCTTGAAAGAATGTGGACTCGCTGTATCACAGTTGTGGCAGGGCAACAACCCAGGCCTGATTGAGCTGGGTCTTCCATTCAGCATGGAGCAAAGCTGCAGTCAAGGTGGGTTGGGCTGTGTTCTCATCAGGAGCTCAAGTGGGGACAGATCCCCTCCTGAGTTTCACCAAGTGATTGGTAGGCTTCACATGCTTGCCGCGGCAGGACCCCTGGTATCTTTCTTCTTCAAGGCCAGTGGGAGAAAGTGTCTCCCTTCAGGAAGAACGCAGTATCTCTTTTGGGGACTTTCACCTGAGTGAGTCAGATCCACCCAGAGTGGTCTCCCACTTCTCAGCTGATTTGGGACCTTAATTACATCTGCAAAATCTCTTCACCTTTGCCATATAATGAACGTGGATTCCATCATATTTGAAGGCCTTGCCCACACTTGAGATGGGGGGATTATAAAGAGTGTAGAGACAAGGGGGGCAGGAATCTTAGGGACTGTTTTCAAATTCTACTGACCACAGGTATCCTTTTATAATCTTTATCTTTTTCCTCTCTATAAAAGTAATCCCTCAAAGATCACAGCCCCTGGAGATCTTTCCTCCTCTGTCAGCTGGCAGTGCTGCCTTTTTGTCAATGGTAACCTCCAGTTCCAGGGCTCAGAGTCGAGGAACAGGAGCCCATACATGCTGAGCATACTGTCAAATTTTATTCTAAATTCCTTGGTGATGAATGACTAAGAGATACGTCTCGGGAGTGTACCACCCTGGTTTCCTATGATTAGTGATTGAGGTCAGCAAAATGAGATATGACTATGGGGTATCTTCAGAGAATTGATGAGGGGTGCATTCATCCTATGCAAGCCTGGGGAAGGGACAGTGGGGATCCCTATTTGGGGAGGTCGTGTGGTATCATGGATGTTGTTAAGGGCGTACGTCTGGTCCTGGCTCTGCCATGGGTGGCTGGGTGGATCTGAGCAATCTCCCTTATCTCCTTGGGTCAACAGCTTGCTCAGTGAGTGAACTCATTCTAGAGTCTGAAGCACCAAAGTCCTATGTGTCTAAAAAAGTGTTATAGAAATGCTGTTTGGTAGTTTAGAAATCAGAATCCTTATTTTAAAAAAAATTTAATGTTTGTTTATTTTTTTGAGAGAGAGAGGGAGACAGAATCTGAAGCAGACTCCATGCTCTGAGCTGGCAGCACAGAATGCTTAACAGATTGAGCCACCCAGGTGCCCCAAGAATCCTAGGTTTTTAGTTTGAAGAGGGAATTTCAAGTTTATGGAGTATTGTCAGCTGGGAATAAGACAAAAACACGAAGAGCACAGAAGCACAGAGCTTCACTGACTAGGTTGTGACACAAATGGCCCTTCCTGTTTTCATGTGCTGAAGCAGAAACTTGAGTGCGGGTTTGAGGCCTTTCCTCTTCTCGCCCCATCTGGCAAAAGAAGCAGGAGCCCTGCCTTATTTTATAATTCTCTTTGCTGTCACTTCTTCTCTGATTTTGACTCAAAAACCAGTTTTCAGTGTCTTAATCTGACAAATTCTTTCTCCCTTAACGCTAAAACCTGGAGAATCCAGATCTGTGAAACATTCCAGACTTCTCCCTCCACTGAGGGCAATGTTGGGCTCTGCATTTATTGTCACTTGCACAACCAGAGATCACTGCCAGGTCTGGGGTGCCATCCTCCTGGGTGACCTCAGTCTCCTTGAGATAGGGACCTTATTGCATTGATATTGGCTAAAATGACTGACTGGAGATGTTGGTATTTACTCTGAATTTAATTATGCCAGAAGCAACGTAAAGGTATTTCTCCTCTGTCTGGTAAACCGTATGCTTTCAGTAGTAGAGAACCTTAAAAAATAGGCAATTAGACTACTAGGAATTTATCCAAAGGAACACAAATGCTAATTTGAAGGGGCGCATGCACCCCAATGTTTATAGCAGTGCTATTGACAATAGCCAAAGTATGGAAAAAGCTCAAATAATCATCCACTGGCGAATGGGTAAAGAATATGTGGTGTGTGTACACACACACACACACACACACACACACACACACACAGTGCAATACTACTTGGCGATGAAAAAGAATGCCATCTTGCCATTTGCAACAATGTGGATGGAACTAGGGGGTATTATGCTGAGTGAAATAAATCAGTCAGAGAAAGACAGATACCATATGATTTCACTCATATGTTGAATTTGAGAACACAACAGATGAACATAAGAGAAGGGAAGGAAAAAGAAGATAAAAACAGAGAGGGAGTCAAACCATAAGAGACTCTTAAATACAGAGAACAAACTGAGGGTTGACAGGGGTTGGGGGGTGGCGGAGTGGGTTAAATGGGTGATGGACTTTAAGGAGGGCACTTTTGGGGATAAGCACTGGGTGTCATATGTAAGAGATGAATCACTGGGTTCTACTTCGGAGGCCAAGACTACACTGTATGTTAACTAACTTGAGAATTTAAAAAAATGATAAAAATAAAAAAATCAAAAGTTAGGGTGTGTATTACTTTTTAATGAATTTTTATTAATTATTAATTTATGGTTATTTGATTGACTTGTTAGGATATCTATTACTCTTTAATTAAACGCCCACATCTATTACTTTTTAATTAAACTTGCTCTGGACCTGGCATTGTTCCAAACCCTTTACAGGTAGGAGTTAGTTTAGTTTAATTCTCACGTGGCCCCCTGAGATCCTTGCTATTGTCATTGTCACTTTACAGAGAAGGAGGCTGACATGCCGTGAGCTTGGGTAACTTTCCAGGCAGTCAAAACCTTGTGTTGACCTTCCCTGTTTTAAGTGGTCTTTATAGTCAAACAATTTTAAAATATGGCAAGAAAATCTTGTTTTCCATTGTATATCCAACTGAGAGCAGTTTGCTTTTAAATCAACTAAGAGATTCTAGGTTTTTCAAAGTTGGGCAACACTGCAGACCAGCAGAGAGCAGAAAACCACACCGGGACCAAGCCCACAATGGTGGCTCCCTCTAGTCTGCACAGGATGACGACCCTCATGTTCAAAACAGTACTCATGAAACATGGCGAAGGGGGTGCCTGGGGGGCTCAGCTGGTTAAGACTCGGACTCTTGGTTTTGGCTCAGGTCATGATCTCATGGTTTCGGGAGTTTGAACCTCACATCAGGCTCTGCATAGACAGCATGGAGCCTGCTTGGGATTCTCTCTCTCTTCCTCCTTCTCTCTCTCTCTGTCCCTCCCCCACTCACACTGTCTCTGTCTCTCTCAAGATAAACAAAAATAAACTAAAACGATGGGAAAAAACACAGCAAGGAGGCTCTTCTGAGACAGTAGGACATGGGGATGGACAGTTACTTTAGAAGATATTTATCTGCAATATTTGGAATAAAATGGAACGTCTTTCCTCAACTTTGCTTTGAAAGAAATATTGCTAACCCAAATCACAATCCATGACAGAGGACAAAAATTGTACTTTACAAGCTTTCTTCTTTGCATTTAATGGTGTTGCAAAGTTCTAGAGATCTTTTCCAAAATCTGCTTCTTAAACTGATGCCTCAGATCACACACACACACACACACACACACACACACACACACACACACGCATATACACACACACACGTGCCCATTGTGGACTCCAGCTGCATCAGTGAAAATCACAATAGTGCTTTCCGTACACAACTGCAGAGTTCTTCTCGATCATCTAGATCTAGAAAAGGTTCAGCCCTGGGAAGGAGAAATCAAGTCAGTGGCCTCCTATAAAAGATAACAATGAGGCACTCAGAAGCTACGTGTTTCATGACAGGGACCTGCAAAAGGTTCAAGGTCATGGTCAGTTCACATGTCTGTGGACCCTCTCACGTCTTTTAGGTCCAGGCTTATGGTAGGCATCTATCTGATAATAGGTTTGTTCAACAAATAAACCTACACAATGACTTTGTCAAAGAAGAAACGAAAGTCCAGGGAAATTAAACAATATCTTCAATGTCACACAACTGTGATGCAGAGAGCATTGCTTCCAGTTCTTCTGACTTACTACACAACATTCTTTCCGGTGCACCCTGGTCATTTTCTTCATAGAGAGCAGTTATTCATTGTGGGGTTTTTAAATGTTTATATATATATATATATATATATACATATATATATATATATATATAGAGAGAGAGAGAGAGAGAGAGAGAGAGAGGGAGAGAGAGCAGCAGAGTGTGGGAAGAGCAGAGAGGAAGGGGGCAGATGATCCAAGGTGGGCTCTGTGCTGAGAGGTGGGGCTCCAACTCATGAACCTCGAGATCATGGACCTGAATCAAAGTCAGATGCTTAACTGACTGAGCCACCCAAGTGCCCCTCATTTTGGTCTTAAGATTAACGTACAATGTCCTTTTGGTAGAATAAAAATCAACTTGCTTATTGCAAGCTGGTCTAAAAGAATTTCTGCCATTCATTTCAGTGTAAAAAAAAACTCCTGACCAGCCAAGGAAATGTTATTATTATTATTCTAAAGTTCGTTTGGTGCACCAACCCCTGCCCTTCTAAACACGCATGGCTGCAAGGATGCACGCACAGGCAGTCTGGGCTAGGGGCAGGCGGGGCTGGGGGGCAAAGCATAAGCATTTAAACTTGAATGTGAGTTATGAAATGGATGTGCTGTGTTAAGAAGTTTCAGTAGGAACACATGCAAGCTTGTCCAGTGTCAGTGAGATACTCCTGCTCTTTCTTTCTCTTTGCCTATTGATTTGTGGGATTATAGCAATAGATTTCTTAATTGAACACTCTCAGTGAATGCCAGAGTTATGCCCTAAATGATCACGTACGTCATATGTCAGTGCGCTTGGACGCCTCTGCCGGTGCTCTGTCCAGATAGCCTGGGATGTGACACTCGCAGCCTCTGTTCACTCCCCGTCCCGGGACTTATTTTGGGCTGCTCAGACCTCCTGAAGCCACTTTGCAGATCCACGGAGAACAGAGTGCCTGCGATTCAACATTCCCCAGAGCAGCTAGCAGCCGCGCCTAAAGATCAGAGCACCCAGCTCCTTTCCTGGAGTCGGGGCACCCCCTGGGAGGCCAAGAGCACCGGGGTCTCCCTTCAGGGTCAGAGGAAGCCCCGCCCACTGGGTTTGTCTGCATCACCCCCCACCCCTCCTCTCTCACCTGTTTTCCTTGGGAGCGTCCCCGCCCCCGCCCCCCTCAAGAGGTCAGCGGCCTCAGGATCTGCCGTCTGCATCCTCCTGTTTGCTTCCGGGGAGCTGACCTTAAATAAGGAGTCTACAGATGCGATTGCTCGCAGTTAAGTTTCATTTTAGCCCATGTGTTATTTCCTGCTGTTGCTGTAACAGATTACTTAGTGGATGAGAGCAACGCAGATTTATTCTCCTACGGTTTGGAGGTCGCGTCCTTACACGGGTCCCCACGCTAAGCTCCTCTAGGAGGCTCCGCGTCTTTTCCAACTACACCAGTGCCTGCAGCCTCCGGTCACATCTGTCCTGTCCTCCGCTTCCTTCCCAAGGACCCTGATGAACGACCCACTTGAATGACCCAGGGCGATCTGATCTGCGGAGTTCAAGATTTCCCCCTGAACCACCCCCGCAAGTACCCCTTGTCATGTAAGGTAACATCATTCACAGGCCCTGGGAATAAGAAGGGGACGTTTTGGAGGGGAGTGTTTTTCTTTCTGCCACGGCAGTTATACCCATAAGTAAGACTGACCTGTCATGTGAAAAACCTTTTTTTGTGTGAATGTTTTGTCCAATATTGATGTTAGGATAAGGGCCTTTATTGAGAAAAAGCTTTCTTTTTCTTTGGTTTAAAACTTTTAATAAAGCAGGAAAATAATCATTTAGGGAAGATATAAAAAAATTCCTGGGCTCCTGAGTGGCTCAGTTGGTTAAGCATCTGACTCTTGCTTTTGGCTCAGGTCATGATTTCATGATTCATGGGATCGAGCCCTGTGTCAGGCTCTGTGCTGACAGCATGGAGCCTGCTTTGGATTCTCTTTCTCTCTCTCTCTTTCTCTGCCCCTTTCCCTGCTAACACTGTCACTCTGTCTCTCTCAAAATGAACAAGTATACTTAAAAAAAATTACCCATAAAACCAAAGTAAGTGAACAACTCTTGAAAGCTGCTTCTTAAACTATTTTGTAATAATTTTCATACCATGTAGTGTAAATTCTCCAAATTTATTCTTTTTTTTTAAAGATTGTTAGGCCATTTACATCCTGAAACCGATGATGAAATCAGAATGTCATTTTTCTAAAATGAACAGAGATTTCTGTGGGACCACATTGAATGTATACATCAGCTTGGGGATATTACCACCTTATACAGAGTGTAGTTCTTGTATGGAGTGATGTCCCTGAATGGGGTTATGTCCTTGACCACGGTGATCTCATTGTACAGGATGGTTTCACTATATAGGAAGTCATCCCTGTACTGGGTGATGTCCTTGTGCAGGGTGCAGTCTGGTTTCCTTGTTTCAAATCTCCTCCTGGCCCATGTTTCTGATGGTGGGTTTTCTCTCTTTTTTCTTGATTATATTTTGAAAAAAATTCTGAATGTTTTTTATTTATTTTTGAGAGACAGAGAGAGGCAACATGAGCAGGGGAGGGCCAGAGACAGAGGGGGACATAGAATCTGAGGCAGGCTCCAGGCTCTGAGCTGTCAGCACACAGCCCGACGTGGGGCTCGAACCCAGGAACTGTGTGAGATCATGACCTGAGCTGAAGTTGGATACTTAACCGACTGAGCCACCCAGACGCCCCGATTATATTTTGTATTCAAAAGCTTACTTGTTGGTGTACTTTCAAAAGTACCAGCTCTCAGATGTATTGTTTTAACTCCTCTGTTCTCTGACTTACGCAGGTTTTCTTTTGACTCCCTGAATATAAACATCTTTAGGCTCTTCATTTCCTGTTCTCTAGGACTGACAGTTTCACTTACATTTTATTCCAAATGAAGATTGCCTTTATTTTCTGAAAATGGAATCATTAGTTTCCTTTAATGTCCCTTTAGCCTTTCTTTTCATTGAGAGTGTTTTACATATCCCATAGTTTTGGGTAATAGCTGCAGAATGTTTTAGATATATCATAATGTAACCGTCATTGGGCGTTTACATATTACCCAGGCTTTTTGTAGCAGAAATATTCCGTGAGAAACAAATTTGTGTGTACTTCTGTATATTTTAATTTAAATTCCCTTAGAGAAATGTGGCAATGTCTGAACGACATCCCTTTGGCTTTTCCTGAGCGCAATGAAGCGACCACAGATTTCACTTTCTAAGTCCACGCTTTTTGCTCAGATGCTCACCTCCAGCGCCACCCAGAACTCAGCAGATATCCTTGAAAGAGGTGTCAGTGTGTAAACCCCGTCGAGTGTCAGGGTCATCCTCCGGCTTCCAGGGACTCCTGGGTCGTCGCTGGTTTCTGCTCCGCCCCCCCTTCCCCGCCCCCTGCCCTGGGCCTCTCTCCTCTCCGCCCTGCTCACGAGTGACCCTCTTCTGTCCAGAACCATCAGGTGCCTCAGGATGAGCCTGGCCCTGGGCACACAGCTCCCTCAGAAAGATCCCCTCTGTGACGTGTGCGTCAGCTCATCCTTGTTACTTATTCTTTCAAATAACATTAACCGAGGGTCTTCTACGCGCCAGAGGCTGCGCAGGTCCTGTGAGCACAGAACATGCTCTCTTGCTCTAAGAAGAGCCAAAGACAAGGACTCGGATCCTTAATACAAGGTGAGGTCAGAGGAGACGGGGGTGGGGGGGTGGGGGCGGGGGTGAGGAGGAGGCAGTGGATGCGAAGGAGAACCCAGATAGACTGGCATCCAAATCGCCTTTTCTCTGATGTGTGCTAATAATGGAGGCAAAACGGGGCTAGATTAACTGTGTGTTTTCTTTCTTTTTTTTTTTTTTCCCTTGATTCAGTGCTTGTGTTGAGGTTTTGACATGGCACAAAGGAGACAGGGCTCCTGACAAAGCTTTTGAGAGCCAGCTGCTAAAAGCGAGTGTAAGATGAGCCCTGAAGACCTGCTTCCAAGAGCTCCTGCCCTGATTGCATAGAATAGGTCTGTTTTCAGACAGCGGGCTGAATCTCCAAGTCCATGACCTTGCCAGCGCGGGCGTTGGTGTGTTTTCTGCAGCTTTGAGGACCGCATGTGTGTGAGATGCTGGTGGTCCCTCTGTGAGCCGGGCATTGTGACCTAGGATGACAGCACTGCCATTTAATCATGATGTGGACTCTGACGAGCGAGCTGGGTGGCAATGACCTTGCCCTCGTGGACCACTCTGAAGTTCTGATGAAATAACACTGTGAAACCAGAGTGGCCTCCAGGGCAGTCAGCACCTGACCTGGCCCCATTCTAAGGTTGGGGACATGATCGTGAACTGACCATAAGGTTGAGTCTGCCCAGGTGAGGTCTCCGTTCTGGGCCACGCTCTGTGATCGTGACAGCCATGAGAACACTCACGGGAATCTCATCAGACCTCACAGGCAGGAGCCCCCATCCCTGCCAGAAATGTTCACGGGCGCCAACATCAGTGCCATCCAGATCGACCTGAAATTACAGGCCTGGGGGAAGACACTGTTCCTTAGTTTAAGAACCTTTCTGGGGGCACCTGGGTGGCTCAGTCGGTTAAGCATCCGACTTCGGCTCATGATCTCACAGTGTGTGAGTTCAAGCCCTGCGTTGGGCTGTGTGCTGACAGCTCAGAGCCTGGAGCCTGCTTTGGATTCTGTGTCTCCCTTTCTCTCTGACCCTTCCTTGCTAGCGCTGCCTCTCTGTCTCTCAAAAATAAATAAAAAACATTAAAAAACTTAAAAAAGAACCTCTCTGGGGGCACCTGGGTGGCTCAGTCAGTTAAACGTCCGACTTTGGCTCAGGCCACGATGTCCTGGTTTGTGGGTTTGAGTCCCATAACTGGCTCTCCACTCAGTGCAGGGTCTGCTTTGGATCCTCTGTTTCCCTCTCTCTCTGCCCCTCTGCTGCTCAAGCTCTGTCTCTCTCTGTCTCTCAAAAATAAATAAACATAAAAAAAAGCCACTCTGAGGTGAGCCACTTGCAGTCGCACCAAAGGGGACACAGGCTGGGAATCACACATTTTACAAAAAGCATGATTGTCCCTTTACGGTTTCCTTTTTTTTTTTAATCTCTCTAAGGTTTCCCACTAGTGCCGCCCTGTCAAGGTGCCCTGGTCTCCCCTACTTCTTGTCTCAAGCGAGCAGAAGCCTCCAGCAAGGGTCAGGGCCACCCGTCCTGCATGTGGACCCTGTATCAGTCAATTTGCTCCCAGGGCTGTTCCAGCCCGGGCTCCCAGCTAGGCTTCATGTTGTGCAAAGAGTAAGCCACTCGGAGATTCTACCCGCTGGTAACTGACTTGGGCGTTTTGAACCCTCCCTGAAGCTTACGCTTGTTTCGGGAGAAATCGCGTTTAATTTGATTTTGTCTGCTCACTCAAATGTACACTTGGACCTGCTTTTATATTTTATTCTATTTCCTATTAAAAATACTTTACGTGTGTTAACTGGTTTGATCCTCGAAGCATTCCTTGGCGTTATCCTTCCCCAACGTTCTGATGAGGATGCTGAGGTGCACGCTTGCTGGAAGCTACCTGGGAAAACCACTGACTTGCACATTCAGCGACCTCAAAATGCCCAAGTCACTTTTACGTCCCCCATGTGGGTCCTGGCTGCGCCTGCTGTCTGCTCGTTCATGCGTGTTCTCTGTCTGAGCGGCGAGGTGCTGAAGCCAGAGACAAGTCTGGAGAAACTTGACATTTTTACACATCGTTTCTCCAAGTCGTGAGTGTGGCTTTTCTTTCCAATGATTTATGTCTTTTATTTATGTTTTACTTTTTAAACTGTTTATTTGTTTTGAGAGAGAGAGAGAGAGAGAGAGAGAGAGAGAGAGAATTAGCAGGGGAGGGGTAGTGAGAGAGGGAGACAGAGGATCTGAAGCAGGCTCCAGGATCTGAGCTGAGAGCAGAGATCCCGATGTGGGGTTTGAACTCACAAATCGCGAGATCATGACCTGAGCCGAGGTTGGATGCTCAACCAGCGGAGCCACCCAGACATCCCCATTTAAATCTTTCTAAATATCACTTGGCACTTCAGGTCATGATCTCATGGTTTGTGAGTTTGAGCCCTGCATTGGGGTCTCTGCTGTCAGGACACAGCCTGCTTCAGATCCTCTGTCCCTCGTTCTCCTTGCCCTTCCTCCACCTGCACTCTCCTTCTCTCTCTCTCAAAAATAAATAAACTTTAAAAATTAAAAAAAAATTCTCCAACAGCTGGCATCGGTTGGGATATTTCTTTCCTGAATGTCTGGTACTGGTTGCCAATGACACCATGCAGTTTCTTCGTGGAAGATGTTTGATTACTGCTTCTACTTCTTTGATAGAGACTTCTTCAAGTTACTTATTTCCCCTTGAATCAATTAATCTTCATTTTTCCATTACACATAAAATTAAAAATCTTTGGCGTATGGTTATTCATACTATTCTTTTAATATCAGTCTAATATCTGGAGACAAACAATGATATTCTTGTTCGTTCTTTATATTGGCTATTTCTGCCTTCTCTTTCATTTTTCTGCTCAACCTGCTAAAGATATGGTAATATTCTTTGCAAAGAACCCAGTTTTGTCTTTATTTATTATCTCTTTATGCTTGTTTTCTATTTCCTTGGTATCTTCTCTGTAACAATACCTTCTGTGTTTATTTAGCTGTGTTTTGTTGCTTTTCAGATGTGCTGTTTTTCCTACATTCTCATGAGGGATGCTCAGCTCAAAGATTTATGGGATTTTTTTCTCTTATTTTTTCTAATAAAGTCCCATAAAATCATTCATTGCCTTCCAAGTGGAGTATTAGCTGTAAATTCAGTTTTGAGAGGCATCATTTTCACACCCTTTAATTCACAACAATTTACAGTGATCATCATGGTTTCTTCTTCGACTATGTGTTATCTGGAAGTGTGGTTTTACTCTTTTCTCTTTTTTAAAAAATGTTTATTTATTTTGAGAGGGAGAGAGGAAGCGTGTTCATGGATGTGTGTGAGTTGGGGAGGGAAGAGAGAAAGGGAGAGAGAGAGAGTCCCAAGCAGGCTCTGCACTGCCAGCACAGAACCCAACTCGGCTCTTGAGCTCACAAACCATGAGCTCATGACCTGAGGTGAAATTAAGAGTTGGATGTTTAACTGATAAGCCACCCAGGTGCCCTTCTTGTTATTTTCTAAAACATTTACGGTGGACGTGTAGTTGACATGCAGTGTTATGTTAGTTTCAGGAGCACATTGTCGTGATTGGACTTTTCTGTACGTGACTCAGGGCTGATCAGAATAGCCTAGTCATCATCTGTCACCATACGATGTTATGGCTACTTCAGTGACCATATTCTCTACACTGCACTCTTCATCTCCGTGACCTACTTAGTTTACACCTGGAAGTTTGTTTTCTATTAAATTTTTACCTTCTGATAGCCATGTTATCCCCTCCTAATCATGTAAATTGAATGTAAATTTTAAAATTAACGCTGCAGTTCCTTATTTATTCATTATTTAAACCACAATACGTTTCTCCCATCCTTCAGCCACGTCTTGGCCATGTCGAGCAGAGCATGCGAACTGTAATGTGCGCACAGAGTGCTTGAGATCCTGTGAAAACCTGATACTGATTCCATGGGTCTAGTATGGGTTTGAGATGATACAGTTCCCATAGGCTCTGAGGTGGCACATCTCAGCAGGTGGTCTCTTCCCCAGACCACCTTCTGTAACACAAGGTGGAGGGTTTTCTGGAGAACGCTCTTCTGGGAAGAAGGCACATGCGATACAGTTTCTGGGGCTTGCGCTTCCGAGAATATTGATCTCTTGGCCTCTTGCAATAGCAGTAGACTTGGTAGCATATGGCCTTCTGGTTCAGGCACATTTTCCTTAGATTCGGTGTTACTATTTTTTTAAAAATGTTTATTTATTTTGAGAGACACAGAGAGAGAGAACAAGCACAGCAGGGGAAGAACAGAGAGAGAGAGAGAGAGAGAGAGAGAGAGAGAGAGGGAGAGAGAGAATCCCAAGCAGGTGACATGGGGCTCAATCCCATGAACCCTGAGATCATGACCTGAGCAGAAGTCAAGAGTCGGATGCTTAACTGTCTGTGCCACCCAGGCGCCCCCATGCTGCTATTTTCAAGAAAGAGAGTTTGGTCAACATCCTGAAAACAAGTCACATGAGTGAGAAACTGTCTTCAGTGAGAACACTTAGGATTTTCAAAAGTTCGCTCCTTAATTTATCCAACAAATACTGACAAAAACATGGCTATGTGTCTGGCATTCTTCCAGAGGGTTGTTACACAGCAGTGATTGTCATGGACAGACTTCCTGCTTTCATGGAGCTCAAAGGAGAAGATATCTTGGAAGCAACCAGTAATAATGAAGATGGAGAAGATTGCAGGCTTCTGCATGTCGCTGAGGAGGTAAAAATTGCAAGAATTATTTGTTTCTTATTCTTGGTCTTTTACCAAGTTAGCTTGCCTGCCTATCATTTAGAAATTAATGTTTTTAATGTCTATGATCATTTTATCTGTAGTTGAAAGTAACAGTTACCTTTAATTAAATATTTTCAGTTTTTTAAAAAACTGAAGCTTGATTTTTTATGGACTAAAACTCCTTAATTTTCAGCGATGCAATATTTTGCATCCTGTGCTTACATTTTGTTTTCTGTTTGGGACATCTGCTTCATAAACTTTTTGGTTGACTTTACATTATGCAAACTTCCTGTATGAATATTTTGCAACACATTTAGGGATTGATGTATAAAATAGCAGTTTTCATTTTTTGAACTCTATTCCATTTGTTCAAATATTAAGCAATCAGCACACTTTTAATTATTGTTTCTTTCTCTCCATCTGTCAGTTGAGCAGGCCTAGATAAGGTTTCCAGAGAATCAGCTGACGTGTGATGTACGTGCGAGAACAGTGTAACCAAGGGTTGAATGAGCGTACCTAGCACCCCGGACTACATCTGGTAATTAACACATGTTTTACTGAGAGGAGAGAAACTTTTGTTTATTAATTATATGGTGTGTTCTTAGGCAATTTTCTATCCGATTAAAAAAATTTTTAAATGTTTATTTATTTTTGAGAGAGAGACAGAGCACAAATTGGGGAGGAGCAGAAAGAGAGGGAGACACGGAATCTGAAGCGGGCTGCAAGCTCTGAGCTGTCAGCACAGACCCTGATGTGGGGCTCAAACTCATGAACTGCAAGATCATGACCTGAGCTGAAGTTGGATGCTCAACCGACTGAGCCACCCTGCCCCTATCCAATTTTTAAATCAACTTAAGAGTTTCTGAAACATGAACTCTTCAGCATTTAAAATTAACGCAGACAGGGGCTCCTGGGTAGCTCAGTAAGTTAAGCATCTGACTCTTGGTTCTGGCTCAGACATGATCTCAACTGAGCACTGCATTTGGGCATTTTGCTCTGTGCTGACCGTGTGGAGCCATCTTGGGGCTCTATTTCTTTCTCTCTCTCTCTCTCTCTCTCTCTCTCTCTCTCTCTCTCTCTCTCTCTCAAAAATAAAGAAATAAACATAAAAAAAGAAGATTAATGCAGACATTAAAAGCATTAATGGAATTGTCTGTGTTTCATATTGGATGTTTGTTTGTTTGTTTGTTTCTTTAACAAATGGATAAAGAGTGAACGTGTCTACATTTGTAGAGTTTGGGCACAGACACCGTAATGACCAGTATCACCACCAGTGCAGGAGGAAGATGCTCTATCCCTGAAGAGAACATGAGGCAAGCGTGCATCAGATGCACAGGGGGCACTGCAGGGCACTGGAGATGGGAAGGGCAAAGTGCACAGAATTCACGGAACATGTAACTTGGACACGTCCTCGGCTGGACCCACTATATGTGACCGGAGAGGACACCCCGCACCCGCCACCGTGGGAAAGAGCATAAGACAGGCCAGATTGGGTAAAACATCCTTCAGCCTATGATAGAGAAGTATATATCTTCACTACGTACATACATTATACAAGAAAAAAAGGTCAGTTTTAAATGGCAAATCTTCACAGCTGAAGACTAAGCAGAATTACAGTAACAGAAGTGATCAGAAATGAGAAAGAATATAAAATTCTTTTCAAACACAAGTATGTATAAAAGTATATTTTTAAAATGATGTAAAATGTTATATATATATGATTGTGACTCCAGTGTATGATATCAAACACTCAGGTTACCAACATCAAATGTAGTTTTTGTGAAATTAAGGCAAGTGGTATATTTTATTTTATTTTTTTAATTAAAAATGCTTTAATGTTTATTTAATGTTTTATTTATTTTTGAGACAGAGAGAGACAGAACATGAGTAGGGGAGGGGCAGAGAGAGAGGAAGACACAGAATCTGAAGCAGGCTCCAGGCTCTGAGCTGTGAGCACAGAGCCCAATGTGGGGCTTGAACTCATGAACTGTGAGATCATGACCTGAGCCGAAGTCAGATGCTCAACCGACTGAGCCACCCAGGCACCCCACAAGTGGTATATTTTTAAACAGGATCTCTAGGGAAGGCTGATGAAGACAAAACATCAGTTTTCAGAATGTATATTATTAGCAAAGTTTTCTCTGTCGACATCTATAATGGCATGCACACACACACACACACACACACACACACACACACACACTCATTCCATTTACAAACTCCTCTGTAACCACACAGAGTGAATGGCCCTGTGGTGATGTTGCTTAGGATTTAACTTCAGTGACAAGTTGTACTTTTATGGTCTCAGACAAAATCCAGGAAACTTACATAATGTCTGCACTCCTTGGCTTCAGGGCTTCCTACCTGTCCTGCATCTTGCCCTCCCTGTTCATGGCACTCCTACTCCTGGTCAGGCTAGACTGCAGTGGTCATTTACCACATGGCTTACGTTCTCAGTCTCTCCATGGTGAAAGGGCATTTAACTCCTGGAGATCTATTCCATGCCAAATGACTGGTGTAAGCCAGGCATGATAACTTCACTCAGGGCCTCTTGAAATGTTTGGTTTAGAAACAGGCATGGAGCCGACCTTGGCCATCGAGTATGAGCTGGAGGCTTTCTTTTGTGGTTGGATGTGACTGTGTTGACAGCCTGGAGAAACAGAGCCAAAGAACCCGAAGGACTATGGTGGAGTGCAGGCATATCCTTCTGGACTTTGTACTGTAAGATACAGAATGACTGTTATTATTGAGAAAGCCCAGTTGAATTAAGAATAGTTGTTAACAATAGTCAAATATGTCCTAACAAATTCAGTGCAAGTTTAATTGGTAGGTTGATTGTGTTACTCTTACTGAGATTTGCTCATCTATTTTTTTTAATGTTTATTTACTTATTGAGAGAGAGAGAGAGAGAGAGAGAGAGACAGAGAGAGAGACAGAGAACGAGCACATGAGTTGGGGAGGGGCAGAGAGAGAGGGAGAGAGAATCCCAAGCAGGCTCCATGCTGTCAGTGCTGAGGCAGGGGTGGGGCTCCATCTCATGAGCCATGAGATCATAACCTGAGCCAAGGTCAAGAGTCAGATGCTCAACTGACCGAACCACCCAGGCTGCCCTTATTTATCTATTAATGCTCTGCTGCATACACATTTAGATTGTTACATGAAATGTTGGTCTTCATGTACTAACATGAACCATGCTCAGAACCACACTTCTCCATTTAATCTGCTGTTCCATTTCTTTTCTATGGTTTCATTAGTGGGTACTCAACTGCAGGAGCATTAAGCAATGACCATTGTAGCTTGCTGTTGTAATTGTCAGCATCATAATTGCTTTGTGTTTCTAGTCTTTGGTGTAACCAGAGATGTCCAATATAAATATAAAGAGATCACATAGTAATATTAAATTTTCTAATAGCCTTGTTATAGAGAAAACAGAAACAGATAAGCTTAATTTTGGAATATATATTATTTAACTTAATATACACAAAATCTCATTTTATTACATAATCAGTATACAAAGTATTAATAAGTTACTTTACATTCTTTTCTTATGCTGAGACTTTGAAATTTAGTGTACATTTGTTTTAATGTTCTTTGTTTATTTTGGGAGACACACAGAGGGAGCACAAGCAGGGGAGGGGCAAAGAGACGGGAAGAGAGAATGAATCCCAAGCAGACTCAGTGCTGTCGGCACAGAGCCTGGTGTGGGGCTTGAACCCATGAACCATGAGATCATGACCTGAGCCAAAAGCAAGAGTCAGATGCTCCTCTGACTGAGCTCCCCGAGGTGCTCCTGAAATATGAAGTACACTCAACACTACAGAACATCTCAATTTGGATTGGACACATTGCAAAGCTCAGTAGACATCCACCACAATCATAGTGGCCAGTATCTACCACATGGGAGACAGGTCCAAACCACCGTACCTGTCATATCTACCTATGCATTGTGGGAAATTCCACTGGGGTAAAGGGAGGATGGCACTAATGTCAGCTCTGCTCCTCATAGCAACAGGACGAGCCTGGCCTGATTCAGAACGTGGTACATGGTACAGACACACTCTGTGGTTGGGAAATTCTGATTCACTCCATTTAGGCGTTCATTTGTGCCGTCTCCTTGGTTGTCCAAACAGGGCACACCATTCTCAATTCCAAAGGATGGTGGTAAGCTTCCTGTTCACACTGAAGAATAACTCATATTTAAGAGAATAGCCAACAAAATGACCCATTGGAAAGAACTGAATACACTGTGCAATAGCTATTAACTAAGGGATTAATTTAAGGGTTGATACATTTATAGACACATACATGGTGCACCAGCTGACTGTTCTTCAGGTAGTCATTACTGCTCTCTTGTTTAGGTAACGGCGGAGCTCCAAGTCAGGAGTCCTTGAGCGCTCTGTCTTCATTAGGATTTAGACAACTGATAAATATGGCCCTCGAATGCATTGGTTTTGCTCTCATGTTTTATTTTTAAAAGTTTACATTGACATTTAAATATATTGTTTGTGTGTTTAAGTTCAAACCAGCCATCAAATATTATTCGTCAAGGTTTCTAGCTTTCCCTGCAAAGACAGCCAGCTTTGGTTGTCCTTGGACACACATCCAAAGGGATTCATTGGAGGGGGCTGTGCCTCTAGTGTCTGCCACAGATCTTACTTCTTGAGCCATGGTTTCTTTCATGCATTTCAGCTTTCTGCCCACTTCCTGGAGGCAAAGAGAACCTGATTTGATTTATTTTTTAGTCGATTCTGATAGGTGGTTGATGCCTCCTCAGCAGAGCTAACATGCAGATTGAAAAGAGTCCTTCCTGTCATTGTCTTCAGCTGCCAAAGAAGGTTCCTCTTTAAAGTAGAGCACATACTTGTCTATCTTCATCTATTTTTCATTCTTGTTTGCAAATATCCAAGTGATATTGCCATTCTGAAACTCACAGATATCCCTCAGTATGGACAGATTATGCAAATATTTTCTTCATAAAAGTGCTTTTCTCACCTCTTGGGCGGGGAGAAGAGAGTAGTTAGGGACCTCCTTTGTTGTCCCTCATTCAATAATGAGCATTATAATTTCTGTGTTGAGTTGGATTCAAAAAACTCATTTGTTAATATTTGCATAGTGTGTGCAATTTGTAATGCGTGCTCAACTGTGTTATCTCGTCCTTATTTTAGAAATAACTTGAATTATGTACTGCACTGTCAAGCTCAGGCTGCATGAGAAAGACCAGACACGAGGTGAATGGGTGAAGATGTGTGTTTGGTGTGGCCTCTGTGTCTGATATGGAGTCCTGGCTTTCTCTGCGACACCGTGACTGAGTTTCTATGCCCACCGCAATGTGCGACAAGAATATAGAACCATAAGAGACTCTTCAATACAGAGAACAAACTGAGGGCTGATGGAGGGGAGGTGGGTGAGGGGATGGGCCAGATGGTGGATGAGCATTGAGGAGGGCACTTTTCAGGATGAGCCCTGAGTGTCATTTGTAAAAGATGAATCACTAGTTTCTCATCCTGAAGCCAAGACTACACTGTGTGTTAACTAACTTGAATTTAAATTAAAAAAAAAAGTGTTATAGAAACAAAGTTTCTCACTTCCTCCCATGTTTATGGCTTAAGCACTCTGCATAGCCTAGAGAAAATTGGAAGAAGTAGCCTGCAGAAGAGGATGAATAAGGCATATATCTCCAGAGCAGGTGACTGGCTCCCATGTTCCCAGGTTAGCATAAATGTGTTCTTAAGCAAAGGGAAGCAGCCTGCTTTGGAAGACATCATTGCTGGAAAAGCCTTGATGTGCAGAGGGAGTGTAGTAGTTTTCCTGTGCTAATTGCGATGTGTTCACAAACTCATATGTGTTATATTGCTGAATCATTTGTGAGGTGTTGTGTCATTATCAGAAAGCTCTATGAGGTAGAATCAATATCAGGAGTTTATGGAGGAGAATATGGACGCTGCCATGTGGTTAATGCACTCAGAGTCACCCATGGAGGACGTAGGTGCCCAGGGTTCTCAGGGTTCAAAGTAGCCTCTCTTTTTCCTCCCTGGAAGCTGTGAGAGGTGGTGCTGGGCAACTTTTCTTGGAGCACCTTTTCTGTGTCTCCAGGTTTCTTCCTTATTATTCCAATGAACTTTGCTCTCCTTTCATGAGCCTTCTCTGATTAAGGACCTAAATCATAAGATCAGAATCTGTCAAGCAGCCATAGATTGATTTCCTTGCTACCAGAGCAGAAAAATACATTTTCCATTTCTCTTATAGATTTTGCAGCAGAGCTGTGCAGGTGATAAATTATTGGCACATTCAGCCCATCAGTGATGACTTTGGGATGCACGGACTCTGGGTGTGTTGTGTGTGATCTTCCAAAAATGCAAATTAAAAGTCTATTTGCTTTATCGTTTACCTCTGGCATTTTATCATCCAGTATCATTACAACTCCCTGACAGAAAAGCCACAGGAATAGTAAGAAATGAAAATATAAGATTTTGACACTTTGGGGACCTTTATTCAACATGCACTGCTTGTAGAGAACACGGACAGGACATACTTATGTTTGGATCATTATCTTCAAAAGATTAGCAGGATATAATGGGATTGAAAGATTGGAGAGGTCCTATTGCCCATGGCCAGTCTGTAGCTCAGAGAGTTCCACTGGTTTTCAGGAGAAAGACAAAGTCATACTTGGCTATTTATGAGGTAACATTTTCAAGAAGGTGTCCGGTGGAAGGAACATCAGAGTCAGTGGAGGAAACCGAGTTTTTCTTCTCCTGATGTTCCTATCACAATCTTTAATTTAGGACCTTTCTGGAATATTTGTGTCCCATTCTCTCCGGGCCACATATTCTTCTCCTCTGGGAACATCTAAATGGCATTCCAACCAGAAACAAAGATGGTACCGTGAGCCTGGTCTGGGGGAATAAACATGCACTGTATGATTCTAATGGGTTGTTTAGTAACTTTAATAGTTTACCACATACTAGAAATGGGATGGGTTGTCTCCATGTACCAGTGCTGGAGACAAATTGACCAGTTCTTGGCAAGGGGCAACATTTTTTTACTCCTCAACTAGAACATCATTCTCTTCCCAAGGACAAGGGCTGATGGCATAATCTCTAGGGAAAGACAAAACCTGGGATCAAATCTTGGGTACATCAGTTGTCATGCTGTGGACAGAAGCCTCATGTGAGCCTCTGTTTGTTCACCCAATAAACGGAGGGGGTAATAACACCAACCTAATTAGGGTGGTCGAGATCAAGGATCAAATGAGCCTAATGCCTGTAAAGCCCAGAATCTGGCTCATGATAAGTGAGAACTACTTATAAAGCACTGAGCCTCTGGCACCTGAGCTTAGGGAAGCAGTCTCAGCAAGAGATTGAGAACATTGTTTAAAGAAGGATTTTTCAGGGCAAGCATGAGAAGAAAGCAAAACCTCCCTTTGTGAGGCAGTAATAGTAGACCAATCAGAGATGAGAGAAGCTTTATGCCCTTAGACAGAAACTGTCTTGTAACCAATGGGCTCTATCTACCCTCTGTGGTCTTCCCTGTGTGGCTGCAGAGAGTTGAGGTCAAGACTACAGGCTTTCTGGCTAGACAGACAAGGATACAAGTTCCAGATCCTCTACTTAATAACCAAAAGGCTGTGCTTTTTTAAGTTTAGGGAAAATAATTGTAACTCTTTAATAGGATTCCTGTGAAAATTTGTTAAGATAATAAATATAAAGTACTTAGCACAATTACCCAGTATGTAACTGGTCCTTACAATTGGTCAACACCATGTTCACAACAGCTATCATGGCTCCCCAAAACTACAGTCTCACAAACCATAGTTTCACTTACCATCCATCCAGACACATATCCATCCATCTATCTATCCATCCACCCACCCACCTATCCATCCACCTATCCATCCATCCATCCATCCATCCATCCATCCACCCACCTATCCATCCATCCATCCATCCACCCACCCAACTATCCATCCATCCACCCATCCATCCATCTATCTATCCATCCATCCATCCACCCACCCAACTTCCATCCATCCATCCATCCATCCATCCATCCATCCATCCATCCATCCATCCATCTATCCATCCATCCATTCACCCACCCAACTATCCATCCATCCATTCATCCATCCATCCATCCATTTGTCCATCCATCTATCCATCCACCCACCCGCCTATCCATCCATCCACCCACCCACCTATCCATCCATCCATCCATCTTATCATCATTCCATCCTCTATTTTTGTGTCCTCCATCCTTCCATCTATGTCTCCTTAGACACTTTGACTGGCCTTGAACAAGGGATTCACACATAGATTATGGAGCCACAGATGTCTTCAAAGTGACTCAAGGGACCCTGAAAAGACTAAGTGCTTGGAGAAGGCAAGAAGAGAGCACCAGTCATGACAGGTCACCTTTAATCAGAGAAGCTTCTAATTTGTAAGAAGAGAGAAATGGTTTGAGAATCTAGATAACGAGGTTATCCCCAAGCTTTCTTAGTCTGTTCAGTGAGGGAGGCAGGGACGGCACAATGCCCACCGTGTCTGCTGATTTGCTGTGGTCCTCACCATCACTGCTGTGAATATTTTAATAATGTGCCTGGGATGGAGACCCTTCCTTAGGAGACTGAAATAGAGTCTTCTAGGTCTAACAAAATTCTAAGGCAAAATTTCCTCTTTATTCTTGGCATTATGGATTAATTCAGAGCTACAACATAAAAATTAGTGACATGAGGCAAAATGGTCATTTACTCCATTGAACGGATTGATTAGCTCAGTGAAAAATCTGTTAACTGTGCTGTGTGTAGCTATAGTTTGCTCATTGTAGTAAACTCATTGTGTTTACTCATTAGGGTCATGCATTTTGGGGATGATAGACAATTTCAAAAGTTTAAAATATGCATTAAGTTTTACTGGTGTGTTATTTTTTATGGAACTTTTAGGTTTTTGTTTTTTAAAATATTTTATTTTTAGAGAAGTTTTATTTATTTATTTTATCTTTTTAGAGCAAAACTGAGGGGAAGGTGCAGAGATTTTCCATATAGTCTTTGACGCCACACAGGCACACCCTCCTCCACTGTGAACATCCCTCACGGGAGGGGTATGTTTGTTATGATTGTTGAACCTGCACTGACACATTGTGATCACCCACAGTCCATAGTATGTCTTAGAGTTCAGTCTTCGTGTTGTACATTCTAGGAGTTTGGGCAGCTGTATAATGACATGTATCCATCATTACAATATCATACAGAGTATTTTCACTGCCCCCAAAAGCCTCTCTGCCTATTCACTTCTTTCCATCCCACCCCTGGCAGTAATCACTGAGCTTTTTCACTGTCTCCATAATTTTGCCATTTTCCAGAATGTCATAGAGTTGAAGTTATACAATATGTAGACTTTTCAAATTGACTTTTTTTACTTAGTAATATGCACTTAAGTTTCTTTCATTTTTTTTTCATGGCTTGATAGCTTATTTCTCTCTCTCTCTCTTTCTCTCTTTAGCACTAAATGACATTCCACTGTTTGGATGTGCCAGTTTATTTACCCAACATTGTCATGGCTTCCAAGTTTTGCCAGTTATGACCGTGGGGATGTAGGACCTGTGTCTAGATTCACTTGTTTGCAATGGACATCCCATTGTTTCAACATCATTTGCTGAAAAGACCATCTTTGCTCCATTGTGTTGTCTTTTCAAAGTTGTATTGTCTTTCTCAAAGACCAGTTGACTATAGTCCTGGGATGGAGAGGCATCTATTTCTTTTTTTTTTAATATTCCTTTTTTATTTTTATTTTTTATAGTTTATGGTCAAGTTGGTTTCCATGTAACACCCAGTGCTCATCCCAACAAATGTCCTCCTCCATGCCCATCACCCCCCTTCTAGTCTCCCCCTCCCTCATCAGCCCTCAGTTTGTTCTCAGTATTCAAGAGTCTCTTATGGTTTACCTCCCTCCCTCTCCACAACTACTTACCCCCTTCCCCTCCCCCATGGTCCTCTGCTAAGCTTCTCTTGTTCCACTTATGAGTGGAAACATATGGTATCTGTTCTTCTCTGCCTGACTTGTTTCACGTAGCCTGACACCCTCAAGTTCCATCCACATTGCTACAAATGGCCAGATTTCATTCTTTCTCATTACCATGTAGTACTCCATTGCATATATAAACCACATCTTCTTGATCCATTCATAAGTTGATGGACATTTAGGCTCTTTCCATGATTTGGCTATTGTTGAAAGTGTTGCTATGAACATTGGAGTACATGTGCCCCTATGCATCCATACTCCTGTGTCCCTTGGGTAAATTCCTAGTAGTGCTATTGCTGGATCATAGGGGAGTTCTATTGTGAATTTTTTGAGGAACTCTACACTGTTTTTCAGAGCAGCTGCACCAGTTTACATTCTCACCAATAGTGTAGTAGGCTGCCCATCTTTCCACATCATGGCCAGCATTGATAGTCTCCTGATTTGTTCATTTTAGCCCTCTGACCGACATGGGGCGGTATCTTAGTGTGGTTTTGATTTGTATTTCCCTGATGATGAGTGATACTGAGCATCGTTTCATGTGACTGTTGGCCATCTGAATGCCCTCTTTGAGAAGTGTCTATTCACGTCTTCTGCCCATTTTTTCACTGGGTTATTCGTTTTTCAGGTGTGGAGTTTGGTGAGTTCTTTGTAGATTTTTGATATTAGCCCTTTATCTGATATGTCATTTGCAACTATCTTTTCCCATTCTGTCGGTTGCCTATTAATTTTCTTGATTGTTTCCTTTGCAGTGCAGAAGCTTTTGATCTTAATGAGGTCCTAATAGTTCAGTTTTGCTCTTGATTCCCTTGCCTTTGGGGATGTGTCAAGTAGGAAATTGCTGCGGTTGAGGTCAAGGAGGTTGTTTCCTGCTTTCTTCTCTAGGGTTTTGATGGTTTCTTGTCTCACATTGAGGCTCTCCATCCAATTTGAGTTTATTTTTGTGTATGGTGTAAGAAAGTGGTCTAGTTTCATTCTTCTGCATGTTGCTGTCCAGTTCTCCCAGCACCATCTGTTAAAGAGGATGTCTTTTTTCTATTGGATACTCTTTCCTGTTTTGTCAAAGATTAATTGGCCATACATTTGTGGGTCCAATTCTGGGTTCTCTATTCTTTTCCATTGGTCTATGTGTTTTTGTGCCAATACCATACTGTCTTGATGATGACAGCTTTGTAGTAGAAGCTAAAGTTTAGGATTGTGAGGGAGGCATCTATTTCTGGGCTGTCTATTCTGTGCCACTGATCTAATTCCCTATTCTTTTACCAATACCATGCTGTCTTGATTATTATAATTTTACAGTAAATCTTGAAGCCAGGTAATTCCAGTCTTCCCACTTCACTTTTAACTGTCAATATTGTGCTGGCTATTCTGGGTCCTTTGCCTGCATATAAACTTTCGAATCAGTTTGTCAATATCTATAAAATGACTTGCTGAGATTTTCTCTGGGATCAGAGCTTTCAAGGTTGGTAAAATTTTAGTTATATTTAATATATCAATTATTATTCTCTTTGCTTTATTTTATACATTTATTTTATCTTTTATTAAAGTTTTAAATGATTTTTTATTATTGAGAGAGAGAAACAGACCATGAGTTGGGGAGGTGCAGAGAGAGAGAGGGAGACACAGAATCCAAAGCAGGCTCCAGGCTCTGAACTGTCAGCACAAAGCCCAATGTGGGACTTGAACTCACGAACTGTGAAGTCATGACCTGAGCTGAAGTCAGATGCTTAACCAACTGAGCCACCCAGGTGCCCCTATTTTATACTTTTAAATGTACTTGTTATTTTACAAATCCTCCTTGGCATCAGAATGTCCTTTTGGCACAGACATGTCCCTCCTAGGAGAAAATAGGATTCAGGGACTTGTGTGAGTTTCTATGGCCAACATGTAGCAGAGCCTTGACTGGGGCCTAGGTACTTAGAAGGGCTGGATATTATCCATATGCAAAGGAACAGAAAGTGATGGGACAGAGGAGAAAGGACAGGCAGGGCATCTACTACAAGTCAAGAAGACAAAGCTTAACTATCTCTGCAGATACATTGCCTTCAAGATATCCCCAGGAGTATATATGTATGTCTCAGATCACTAACCCACTGAGATGGTTACCTTTACATGTCACTTTGGGTCACGGGATGTCCAGACATTGGAGAAACCTGATCCAGGGCATATCTGTAAGGATGTTTCTGGATGAGGTTAATGTCTGAATCAATAGGCTGAGTAAAGCAAATGCCTGCTCCAATGTGGTGGGCCTCATCTAATCAGTTGAGGGCCCGAATAGCATAAAAGGTAGGGTCTCTGCCTTACTGGATTTGATCTAGGGCATCCTGCCTTCATCTTTAATTTGGAGTGGACCTCTACCATCACCCATGTTAGGTCTCCAGCTTGCTGTCTCTAGAGATGGGACTTGTCAGCCTCTGTAATCCATTCTGCATGATGATTCATTCATGTGAATGAATTCTTCATTTGGTTTTACTGTACAAACCAGAACGGCATCTACTCTGGAACTTTCTACTATAGCCCTTATCTATCTTCCAGACACTAACCGTTCGACCTTTGAAGGCACCTCATAACAATAATGATTAAAATTTGTGTGCTTTTTTTCTTTCCATCGTATTTTTGAAAGGCATGCTCCTGTTGAATCCTTTGAAGACCTCATATAAAAAATATCTGTTATTGCCTTTATGTGCTGATAGGGGAAAATCACGGGTTAAAGAAATGAAGTAAGGACCCTAGGCCGTATTCGGAGTTGGTATGCAGTTGAGCTGAGACTTGAATACCCCGATTCCAGACCAGGCTCTTCGGCACACAGCTCTCTGCAATTTGTGGTCAATGAAAATGTGATCAGCAGGGAGGTGGCAATGCTAAGGCTGCAGGATCTTTTTCCTACCAAATCTTCAGTGTTTCTTATTTTAAAAGGACATCCCAAATGTAATCATTTGAAATGTCCTATTAAAGAGCATCCTTGTAAAGATGTATTGCATTAGAATAAACTGCATTTTAAAATGGGCCTTTTTAATCTCCCCGCTTTCTACCCATTGCTCACCGTTTATTCATGATATGTTGGCGAAGGACTAAATTTGGGTAATTTATATTTTCATACAGAGGCTGGATATTGCATTTAACAAATTAAACCTGACAGTAATGCATGCAGGCAGCCACTGTGTGAATGCTCTGTGAGACATGAATACCCATTTATTATTATTTTTTCTTTCCTGGATTTCTGTGTTAGACTTGCTCTGTACAGAATTGTTTTAGACCAGGAAGCACAGAATACCTCTCATATCGGGTACAAACAGGTTCCCCATGTCTGCAAGGGATATGCATGTTTTCTATGCACACGGACGTGGGATGAAGTTTAATTTATGCATCAGGCACGGTAAGAGATTAACAATAACTAATAACAAAATAGAACCATTATAACAATACTCTGTAATCAGGTTATGTGAAAGTGGTCTCCGTCTCTGTCTCAAAATATCTAAAGGTGCCTGCACACTCTTCTTGTGATGATGTGAGATGATAAAATGAGGTGGGCATTTTAAGTGAAGTAGGATGAGTGGTGTAGGCTTGTGATGTAGTCTTAGGCTACTAGTGACCTCCTGAGGGTAAGTCAGAAGGAGAATCCTCTGTTTCCAGACTGGTGTACCGTGGATAAGTGGGAAGACTTCTTTTTTTGTTAGGTTCACATGCACAGAATTTGGCTGGAGAATATATGCAGATACACACGCACATACACATATACATAGATGCACACACACACACACACACACACACACACACTTTCAGGAACTATGTTGAATCGATCAACTATGTTGAACACCTTGCTGCTGGAGGTCCTCTGCTCACATCTGTCCATCTCCCCCAGAGAAAGGACCACGATCACACATTTTATCTTCATTTCCCCCTGCTTTCCTGTGCTCTCCTTCCCCTTCCAGCAATACACGCATCTCTAAGCAGTTTATGGTTTGGTTTTAGCACGGCTCTGGCTTCTTCCAAAGCAGTCCTACTATGTGGGTTATTATGAACCTTGGTCCTTTCCATTAACCTGCTTCGAAAATGCTTTTCCACACAGGTTATACACACAATTCGTCCCATAAATGAACAGTTTAAAAACTGATTAGTAGTGGGATCTCCCACTTACAACTAACCGGACAATCTATATACACCTGGTTGAATAAGAACTTTCAACCAAGTGCTGATGGCACAGCTGGTTTTGGTTTCTGGAAACATGGGTGAATTTAAACCCTCTGTGCATCAGCTTTTGATTTTGATGTCATGTATCACCTGCCTGCCTTGTATGTGACCATCACTCCACTTCACAACATCCAGGCAGAAGTTAGACTCTCATGCTCCCCTCTTGATGAGCATTAGTGGGGGTTCTCCGGACACACAGAGCCAATAGAGAGGGAAAGAGTGTGTCTACTCATGTATATCACCAGGAGATTTATTCTAAGGAATTGGCTCATGTGATCATGGAGGTTGGCAAGCCCTAGTCTGTAGTTTGGCCACGAGACTCAAGACCCAGGACAGTTAATCATGCAGCTAAAGTGTGCAGGTCATCTGCTGGCAAAATTCCCCCTTTTTCTGAGGGGCCTTGGTGGCTCAGTCAGTTAAGCATCCGACTCTGGATTTTGGCTCTGGTCATGATCTCATGATTCCTGAGTTTGAGCCCCATGTCGGGCTTGGGATTCTCTCTCTCCATCTCTCTGTCCCTTCCAAGCTTGTGCATTCCCTCTCTCTCAAAATAAATAAATTAACTTAAAAAATTAAAAAACAAAGAATTCCCTCCTTCTCAAGAGGTCAGTCTTTTCATTCTATCTTGACTTTCAACTGATGGGTAAGGCCCACCCACATCATGGAGGGTGATCCGCTTACTCAGAGTTCACTGCGTCAAATGTTAATATCATCCAAAAATGGGTGCTAAGTTGTCACGTAAAATTAACCATCATGATGTGCGGTAGTAGAAAATTCATACTTTCTATTGAAGGACAGTTGACACACAGTGTTACGTTTGTTTCACTGTATGACAGAGTGATTTGACGAGTCCCAATGTTATGCTGTGCTCATCACCACGGTGGCTGGTCTGTCACCTTACGCCACTATTAAAGTACATTGATGACATTCCCTATGCTGTGCTTTTCATCCCTGTGACTTATTCATCCCATAACTGGAAGCATGTGTCTCTCATTCCCTTTCATCCATTGTGCCCATCCCCCACTACCTTCTGGCAACCATCAGTTTGTTCTCTGTATTTATGGGTCTATTTGTTTTTAACGTTTATTTATTTATTTTGAAACACACACACACAGAGAACACACACAAGGGAGAGAGAAGAGGTAGAGAGAGAGAAGAGAGAGAGAATCCCAAGCAGGCTCCATGCTATCAGTGCAAAGCCTAATGCGGGGCTCAAACCCATAAACCATGAGGTCATGACCTGAGCCCAAAATCAAAAGTTGGACACTTAACAGACTGAGCTACCAGGTGCCCTTGTTTCTGCTTTTAATTTGTTTGCTCCTTTGTTTGTTTGTTTGTTTAGATTCCACATGTAACTGATATCACATGGCATTTGTCTTTGTCTGTCTGACTTATTTCCTTTAGCACAATATATTCCAGGACCATTGGAAATGGTATCTCCAACTGTAAATGGAAGGATCTCATTCTTTTCTATGGTTGAGTAATATTCCTGTGTGTGTGTGTGTGTGTGCACGTGTGCCCCTTCTTCTTTATCCATTTATCTATCTATGCACTCTTGAGTTGTTTCCGTATCTTGGCAATTGTAAATAATGTTGCAATAAACATGGGGATGCATATTCTGTTTCAAATTAGTGTTTTTTGTTTTCTTTTGGTAAATCCCCAGTTGTGGAATTACTGGATTATAGGGTAGTTCTATTTTTAACTTTTTGAGGAGCCTCCATTCTCTTTTCCGTAGGGGCTGCACCAGTTTGCATTCCTGCCAACAGTGCAATGGGAGCTCTTTATTCTCCACATCCTCTCCAGCATTTGTTATTTCTTGTGTTTTTGATACGAGCCATTTTGACAGGTGCAAGGTGCTATCTCACTGTGGTTTTGATTTGCATTTCCCTGATGATGAGTGACGTTGAGCATCTTTGCAAGTGTCTGTTGGCATCTGTATGTCTTTTTTGATGTTGAGTTGCAGAAATTTTTTATTCTTTATTTTAAAATTTTAAGTGTTTATTTATTTTGGGGGGAGAGAGAGAGAGGCAGAGAAAGAGGGAGACAGAATCTGAGGCAGGTCTGTGCAGTCAACACAGGGCCCAATGCAGGGTTTGAACCCATGAACTCTGAGATCACGAAGTTGGACGCTTAACTCACTGAGCCACCCATGCACCTCAGAATTTTGTATTTTTTAAATGCTTATCTGAAACTTTCTTTTCTTGCCAGTCTATCCCTCTAGGAATAGAATTCACAACTCCACCTTCCCTATACCCTTTGCATTCTCTTATTGGTATCTGGAATGGTCTCAATGCACGCTTTAGCTGGAAGAAATTACTTTCAGACCAGACAAGGAGCCTTATTCACTTATGCATCCCAGGTCCTTACACAGTGTAAGGCATGAGACACGTGTGTGGTCACCGTTTGCTGAACGCAAACCAACGTAGCCCTGATACAGCGCATAATGCATTCCAATATTAATGGATAGAGTCCCTGAATAGAAATAGCCTTCTTTAATAAAGTATTTTGGGAAAAGGGGGTTGCTTTCTTTGCTTTTCCATTCTCATATTAAGATCTAGATGCTAAGTATCCAGAGTAATGTGCCCAATTCACAATATGAGTAGCACTAGGCCAGATTCTCTAAAGTGCATATTTATATAAAGGGCAAAAATAGTTTCCTACGTGACTGAAATCAGAATCTCTAAGAGCATTCTATACCCGTTACCTCTTCCTGCACATAGGCGGGGCTCCAGACAACTACAGGTGGCCCTGGGCAGGGTTCCTGCCCACATCCAGCCCCTTCTTAGGGAGTTAAGACAACCTTGGTGACAGAGACGCATTTTGTCTTTGTCTGACCCTCCTCTGGGTTCTGCTCATCCTCCCTCAGTGAGGAGCTGATTCAGGGCCCTGGGATGCTCACTTCTGTCTTACAGAACAGGGAGGTCAGGAAAGGCTGGCTCACTACACCAAGCTCACTAGCGGTGGGCCACAATTCAAGCCCAGCCTTGGCCCCTGGGCTTGCTTTTCCCTCTTCAACTCCACCTCAGAGGGGCAGGAGAATCAGAAGCCCTGGGTTCTAGAAGACACCTTTGGACCCTTGTCCTGGTGTGTGTGTTCCTCATTTGGCCCCGAGGGCGGGAGAGCAAAGCAGCAATGAATTAACTTGTTAGCATGGCTTTCCTGATCCTTTGCCTTCCTTGTCCCCCTGACCTCCACCCACGCCCTTTATGAGACAGCCCAGCATTCAGGCTGGATGGAGCAGAATTCTGCAGCTGTCCTCCCACACACCTTGGCAGTCACGTTCTCAAGCAATGACTCTTGAGGAAAAATGCCTACACACAGTTTGAATGCTCACTACCCTGAAAGCAGCCCTCAGCCAGTCATCTGCCCTTCGTGTCAGGCCTGTTACCATCAGGAAACTGAAAGTACACTGTGATTCAAACAGTTGAAGTTTAATTATTAAAATACAACCAAAAAGTAACTGTTAAGATATAAAGAAACTCTCGAAGGCACTTGAGAATGGAGGGAGAGCATGCAAGGTGGAAAGACTCGGCAGAGGACCCTTCCCCAAGGCTGGGATGCCAAGCTCACTGGACAAGTTACCACTGCACCTGCTGGATGGCAGCTGAAATGGGTTTCCTGGGGTCAGAGTTGATTTGCAGTCACTGAAAAAGCAGGAAGCATGCCTGGGGCATGTGTGAATGTGCAGAGGGCATGGGACATCTTTGCAAGAAGGAGGGCTGGAGCATGGCGTCGGCGTGGATGGGTCACAGGTAGATGACTACATGGCTGGGCTCGAGATACATGGTTGCTGAAGGACCACACAGTCCTCATGTGTGATCAGAGCAGAGCACTGGTGGATGTCCTCATAGCCATGTCGACGAGCAGCCATATAGCCCTAGTGACATGAGATGAGCCCCTTCCTCCTGCAGGGCTCCTGCAGAGCCCTCTGCTGAGGACCCTGAGGTCTGTGCTGCTTTTTGCAAAGAAGAAAGGCTCAAAGAAACTATGCTCACAATTGCAGCATGGATACCGAATGAATTTGGACCTGAGACGTACTGCATTCGCCATTGGCTGGAACACCTCTTAGGGACGCCAGTGTTCTCCAGAGTTCTCCACGACATTGAACTTGAAGCTTGCATTGGTTATGAGCTTCCTTCCTTTTATTGTCTCACATCCCTGTTCCCTTATATTTGTTTCCTGGGGCTACTTCCACGCACATTCTGGTGTTTTCATGTGCTTCTGGGGAAACAGTCCTAGCAGACAAATCAAGCAGGAAGTTCAAGGATGAGGAATGTGTTGCAGGATTTACTATGAGCCGCTTTGGGATTGAGGAGTTGGTAACAGCACCATCTTGGAAAATTACATAAGCTTTATTTAGGTCACTTGCAACACGCAAATCTACTCAAAGGGCTGTTGAGAAGATTAAATGAAACTATGAATGAAAAAAGAGCTTAACATGAGCACTAGCAAAACCTCACTTGTGATCAAACTCCCATCAAACGAAGGCAATAAGCACATCTTCATGTGTGAAGAGAAAGAATGAGGTTATTAAAGTTTGTGACTAATACACACAGTCTTGGTGTCATAGGTTTGGAATAGGGAGCACTGGTGGCAGAAAAGGAGAGAAAATGAACTGAAACCAGTTTAAACAAAACAGAATTTACAGGCTCAGGATACTGAAAAGGGCAGGGGCAATGGCTTCAGACCCACTAGGGTCAAGGTGCTTAGAGATGTGTTCACTGTGTATTTCTTCTTTCCTTCATGTTGACTCCGTTTTAAGCTCTCTCTTCTCCTCCATGGGGTCCCAGCAGCTCGAGAATTGAATTGTCACAGCTACAACCCCAATGAAAGGTGTGACATTTTGCTTCAATGAATACAACGAACGCCCGTAGTGTGTCGCTGGCCCGTTTGTTGGGCTGTGTGGTGCAGTCAGGGTAGAATAAGTCAATGTGGTCAGGGAGACAAGTGTTCTTGGAAGTCAGGCCAGGCTCTCAGTTCCTCTGGACTCCCAGCAGGACACTTTCTTGGGAAGTAGAGACAAAGATCATTCCTTAGGGAAAATCTTTAGTGTTTTTGCCAGAAAAAAAGAATACCTACTGGGAAAACCAAGGATATGTGCTCAAGGTTGGTGGTAAGGGCACAGAACTGGGAACAAGCCAGGGACCATATCCTGACTTGACCACTTTTTCATTTGGGTGAGTCACTGGGCCTCCCAATGCCTCAGTTTTCTCTTCTGTAAGATGGGGTTATCACAGTGAACAGCACAGAATGCTGCATATGTTTGCAGATTTCATTAAATAGCTCTTAGAATAGCTAATGTTAAAAATATTGCTCCAAAAAAGACATCCAATGGCCAGTGGGCATATGTAAAAAATGTTCAATCACTCATCAGGGAAATGCAAATCAAAAACCATAGTGAGATATCACCTCGCACCTGCCAGGACAGCTATTATAAAAAAAGAAAAATCCAAAAGTAAGTGTGGTTGAGGAGGAGAAACTGGAACTCTTGAACACTGTTGGAAATACAAAATGGTGCACTACTGTGGAAGACAGTTTAGAGGGACCTCAAAAAATTTTTAAAGAGAATTACCATAAGACACAGCCATTTCGCTTCTGGGTATTTATCCAAAAGAAGTGAAAACAGGATGTTGAGAAGGTATTTGCCTTTGTGTGTTCGTGCAGTACTCTTCACAATATCCAAAATGTAGACACAATCTAAATATTGATCTATAGATGAATGGGAAAAGAAATAGGTATCTTGCATGTGATAGAAAACTACCAGGTCTAAAAAGGAATAAAATTCTGTAACATGTGACAATCTGAATGAATATTGAAGACATTAGTGGATGTGAAATAAGATAGCCCTAGAAGAACTAATACTGCATGATTCTACTTATATGAGGAATCAAAAACAGTGATGTTAATAGTATCAAAGAGTGGAATGATGATTGTCCAGGCTGTGGGGAAGAGAAATTGGGGTTAATAATCAACAGGCATAAATTTCAGTGAGGTAAGGTGAAGAGTCCCAGACATCTTCTGTACAACGTTGTACTTACAGGCAAAAATAATTATTGTACATAAACATTTAAATGTTGGAGGTAAATATCATGACAAGTATTCTTGGCATAATAAAATAATAAAATAAAATAACAAAATAAAAGAAGAGAAAAAGAATAGTTAACATTGGCATGGACAAGGCATCACTGGAAATCTCATAAATGTTGGAGTAGCATAAAAATGGCAGAACCACTTAAAAGTTCTAGCAGATTCTTATTATGACCCAGAAATTCTACTGTGGGTTGTTTATAAGAAATGAAAGTATCTGTCTGCACAGACTTGTCCAAATATTTATAGAAGCTGTTTGAGGGGAGGGCAATATTCGTCACCTTGATAGAGATATGAGCTCTGTGGTAAATACATTTTGTCAAAACTTGTGGATGAAATACTTTGGTTTTTGCATCCCACTGTCTCTTATATATCTTAAGTTTGTTTTTTAAATTTACTTTGAGAGACAGACAGAGAGAGAGAGAGAGAGAGGGAAAGAGACGGAGAGAGAGAGAGAGGTGGGGACAGACAGAGAGAGAGAGAATCCCAAGCACACTCCACACTGACAGCACAGAGCCCAAGGTGGGGTTCAAATTCACAAACTATGAGATCATGACCTGAGCTAAAATGTAGAGTTGGATGCTTAACTGACTGAGCCACCCAGGTGCTCCACATCCCACAGTTTCTAAATTTACCTCAAAGAAACTCCACATCTAATAAACAAATATTGAAGTCTAGTTAATGATATGCATCTTGAAGTTTTCAGGGGCAAAGTATACTAATGACTGGAAGTTAGGATGATATACATTTAAAATGGCATAGTACTGGATGAGGGGGTGAGTGGATGGACAGTTAGCATATTAAAGCAAAATCATGTGATTATTAATTATAGAATCTAGGTGCTGGGTGTCTGAGCATTCATTGTATGACTGTCTTAATTTTTTGGGTATATTTTCAGATTTTTATGACAAAATTGAAAAAAATCAACTTACACTGCATACTGTGTCCACCTTAGAACAGGTTATATGCAGAGAAAAATTCACAGGTGATGGCTTATTTTGATTACAGTTATTTCCATAGACACCAGGTGATAATAACTAAATAGAAATATTTTTCCAAATCTTATTTGAATGTTTTTATTGGTAGGAGGCATTTCTCACTTCTTTGATTGTTATATCAAGATTTTGCCTAAACATCAAACAGCTACTATAATTTAAGTTTTTCCTTGCAGTTTTGAAATACTTTTTGACCACCCCCCCCCCCAAAATGTTCAACATAGTACAGTGGTTTCCCAGAGACTAGTCACTCAGCTTCCCTAAATGTTAATATTTTCTATAACTGTACTCAATAATTCAGACCAGAACACTGACATTATAACAGCACTGTTAACTAAACAGTAGATCTTATTCAGATTTTACCAGTTTTTAAATCCCATCATTTTCCTCCAGTTTGGTATATACTTCCATGAATTTAACCACACTGTTGACATGTGTATCTATTAACACAATCAAGGCACAGAGTGTGCCCTCACCCCCAAGCATATCCCCTATGCTGTCTGCCATAAATGTTAGTGGGAGTGTAAAGGCGGGGCAGCCCTCCTCTGTTTCCCTCCAAACCCTGGTGGCCACTAACCAGTTTGTCGTTACTATAATTTTGTCATTTTGAGAAATTTATACATATAGTGTTTTTCTTATCCACCCAGTTTTGTCTGTATGTCAACAGTTCATTGTTTTTCATTTTATTTTGTAAAAATTGATAAAGGGCACCCAAGTATAATTGGAGTCCAGAAAGGCTGTAGGGGGACCCACCCCTCCCACTGGTCATGAATGATCCCAAAAGGAAAGAAAGGCACCTTGCATATCTCCCTTCTGGGTCGGAGGGCGGAGGAAGGAAGAATTTCTTGTTGCCTGGCAACAAGCCCAGCCAATGGGAAGCACCCTCACCCTCCCTCCCTCCACAGACACCTGAACTCTTACTTTCCTCCTGGATCCTTCTTGTTTCCTTTGCTAAGGACTTCCTTGCCCAGCCCTCCTGTACATAAACGCCTTCTATTTTATGTGGATCCTTGGAGTATCTCTCCACGTGCTGGCTGAGTGCTGCCTGATTCATTAATCATTTCATCAAGCCAAAGAGAGCTTCCAAACTGAATTTTTGCTTGAATTTCGGTTTTTAACTTATCTGTAGCAGCAGTGGGATCAAAGTTGGCACTTGGAGGCGATGAGATATGCAGGCTTGTTTCCCGCCAGTGTTTGGAGCGGACAGTCTCACCGTGTCTGAGGGCCACTTCGGAGGTGCTATGGCTCACTCTGCTCTGTTTTGAGTGTGACCCTTAGTCTATCTGCCTTTCCTTTACAAGCTGCAGTTTGAGCTTGTGGGGGATTCTGCTCAGAGCCAATGGAGCCCGCTGGCAGTTCTGCCCAGAGCTGAGCCCTTCGTGGATCGTGATTCCTTGGGTGCAGAAGCCCCCTTAGCTCCACCCTCAGAACTGCTGACAGGTTAGGGGTAGGGCTCCATCTGATGGAATCTGTCTCCATCCCATCCCATGGTGCTTGCAAGTTTGGTTCTTTCTCGCCCCCCCCCCCAGATTATTAATGTGGCTCCCGGAAATCCAAAAGGGTCCTATAAGAAATGGGGCCTCTTGAGTCCAGGGAGGTAAGTGCGCCACCTTCTAGCACACCGGCTTATTTTACGTTAAACACCTCTAGTTTCAGAAGTCGTGAATATTTAACAAGATGGCAAGATTTTACTAAAGATAACCTCCATTACAATGACCATTGTGGGGAACTTTCCAATTACACAAGTGGGTTCATGTCAGAAATATGTTAGAGAGCAAGTGATCCCAAATTGGATGGACAGAATGGAATGCTGACTCTAATTGGCGTGCAGAAGCTTCCAGAAGGCTTCCAGTTTCCAAAATAGCCTCATTAAAAGACTCATAACAAATACTAATGAAAAATTAAAGACACAAAATGAACCTGAAACAAGAGACGGTAAGAGGGATGTGACTCTTCCTCTGCAACGCCCCATCCTTTACCGCCTCAATGCTCACAGTCCACTCATATTCTGTCTAAACTGCCTTTTCACTCTGAAGAGGCTGTTAGACAATCACTGTGTAAAATAAAACCTCCTGAGGTTGCACACAAACCGCCTAAGGATCCTTGACCCTTGGTCTAAAAATAGTTGTAAAGAATTTCCTAAACCAAGGAAGGAACCCCAGAAGGGATTCTGAAGAATTTAAGGTCCTTGCTGGGGCCTCTGACCCTGGGCTGTTGGGTCTTCACCTGCTTGGGCGTAAGTTGGTAGGAGGTGGGGAAGCCTGTTGCAGGAAGCCAAATGGCAAAGCCCCCAAAATAACACTCAAGATCCTCAACCTGGAAAGGCTTGAAAATGCAGTTGACCTTTCCCAAGTCCCTGCTCGAGTCTTCCTCATACTGACTGGTCTATTATCTGAACGCACCGACAGAAGAAAGATGAACCCCTGGCTGACTTTAGAGCTGGCTCGGAAGCTCTCTTTTCACAGCGTTCAGGGTGCTTCACAATAAATAAGGTCGCCCAGCCTGCTCTGGCTGCCCTCTTTGTAAATGGATTAGCTCCTGAGATCAGTGGCTTGAACAAAAGGCAGAAAATAGGATGGGAGGCCACAGCCTGACTGAATCTGGGACCAGAGCTGAGCATTTTGAAAGGATCCTGCAGCAAGATTGCAAACACAAGTCTGCCAAGCCAATAGCTTTAGAGCTCCAACGGCCCCAGGCCAGAGACCCAAAATAACATCTAGGCCTTCCACATCAGGAACGCCAGGGGGGCCGGCTGCAAAAAAACACTGGTCCAAAGACCAACGTCAGAGCTCTAATCAACTGGGACACTGGGAAAGAGGCTGCCTTCAAAGGTCCTATGCGGATTCTTCTCGAGTGTCCTCACATTTACCTCCAGGAAGGGTCCCCTTGTGGATCCCTCCCACAGCTGACGGGGATCTGAGGGGTCCTCTGCCAAACTATTTCCAGTAATTCCCCTAAACAGCCAAAGAGAGACTAACATGAATGGTGATGGAAAACCTCACCAAACTCCAGTTGAAACTGGAGCTATACTTTCTACTCTTAACCCCACTCTCGTGGAACAATACATTTCTCAGAGTAAAAACGTTTCCACACTGGGTACATCTGATGAGGTTCAGAGATCATTTTATTTAGAGAGAGAGAGATAGTACAAGCAGGGAAGAGTCAGAGAGAGAGGGAGAGAGAGAGAGAATCCCAAGCAGGCTCCACACTGACTGCACAGAGCCTGATATAGGGCTCAACCCCATGAACTGTGAGACCATGACCTGAGGCGAAACCAAGAGTCGGACACTTAACCGACTAAGCCATCCAGGCGTCCCAGGGATCAGTGTTCTCTTAACCAGTGCGATGACTCTGGGACTCTTTGCTGGAAAACACCCTTTTTTGCTGTGTGATACAGCACTAGTCAATCTGTCTGGCAGAGAGCTCCTTCCTAAATTGAAAAAAGTTAATAAAAACAGAAAGGGAGGCAAACCATAAGAGACTTTTTTTTAAGTTTATGTATTTATTTCTGAGAGAGAACATGGGACAGAAAGGGGCAGAAAGAGACAGAGAGAATCCCCAGCAGGCTCCACATGGTCAGCACAGAGCCTGACATAGGGTTCGAACTCACAAAACCATGAAATCATGACCTGAGCTGAAATCAAAAGTCTGACACTCTACTGACTGAGCCATTCAGGAGCCCCAACCATAAGAGATTCTTAAATACAGAGAACAAACAGGATTGCTGGAGGGGTGGGGAGTGGGGGAATGGGCCAGATGGGGGATGGGCATTAAAGAAGGCACTTGTTGGGTTGAGCACTGAGTGTTATGTTTAAGTGATCACTGGGTTCTACTCCTGAAACCAATACTAACTTGAATAAAAAAAAAAATAAGAAAAGAGCTAATCTGTTTTGCAGACCTCACCGTGGCATTTTCTGAACCTGATCTTTTATGTTCCTTATAATCTGTCTTAGACATAAAACAGGAAGAAGTTCAATCAAGGTGCCCGACAATCTGTGGGCAATCTCCAAAACAAACATTGGGAGAATACAAAATGCAAAGCCTATAAAAATGCAAGTGGGCATAGGTAAGCCCCTTGCATAGATCACCTCATCATACATTAAGCCTGAAGCCATACCAGCCCTCATGCCACATGAGGTCACAACGCCCAGGGGCTAACCCCTGCCTGTACCAGCCCCTGGAACAGGCCAATCTTACAGGCTGGAAAGCTAATGGGCAGGTTGGAGGTTTGTCCGGGATTGAGAGCCACTAAGAAGACCAGACAACAGTTCCCTATTTCCCAGTTGTTTCAAACCTGGGCATCCTTCTGTTGCAAGTTTTTCCAGAATCACAGTCACTGTTAGGGGCCTATGTTCAGCCATCCCCAGCATCCCTGTGGACCCCAACAGCCAGTCTCTGTTTGATTTGGATTAGTCACCAGTGTACCAGCCAGCCAGGCCTTGGGGGTTCACTGACACCCATTCTTATTTCTCCCAAGTGCTTTACTAAGAGTGAAGCACCTGTAATTCCCCAGGAAATGGACCCTCTCCAGTGTATAAATGATCTCTTGCTGTGCTTTATTACTCCAGAGGCACCCATAAAATAATCTGTTTATTTGCTGCAACAGTTAGCTGAAGAAGGACACAAGGTCTCTAAGGAAAAATTACAGTTATCTGCAGACTGTTCATTAGCTGGGTCCTGGTCTAAACCCTGAAGGAATCCAGCTATCTCTGAAAAGAATTAGGCTAGTCCAAGAATTCCCTGGGCCCTCAACGAAGCAACAGCCTCATGGATTCCTAGGACTGGCTGGAGATGGTGGACTGTGGGTTCCTAATTTTCCTCCACGAACTTACTAAAATTTTAGGTCCCAAGTCCTTTCCTTGGGAAGACAAACATGAGTAAACAAGAACAAAACAAGTGCTACAAGAGCCATCTCAGTGTTCAAAACCTTTCACCTTGTTCGTACATGAAAGAGATAACCAAGCCTGAGAGTGTGGCAGTAGACGTCTGCCTATCACGTGCTCCTGCATATGGACTGGCTGTGGCTCACACCTACCCCAACTGCCTTAGGTTTACTGTCAGAGCTGCAGAAATGTGGAAGCCCCAGCAGATTGGACCTTAGAACATGACATTTATTCCCAAACTTCATACTCTTCCTGAAGCCTTAACTCTGAATCCACTCAACATTTCTCCACCAGACTCGCCTCCTATGAGATCCTTCTGCCACCCCCTTGTTCATCCAAAATGTTGCAGTGTTCTCAGCCTTCTACATGACTACCCCAGTGACAAAGGTGAGACCCATGACTGTGAGCTAATAATGCCCCATTTCATGACACCGTGTCCTGATTTACAAGGTGCCCCTTTGACTAACCCTGATGTAATTCTGTTTGTTGATGGATTATACTATAAAAATGAAAAAAGGAATTTCTAAGCTGGCAAGGCTGTGATATTCCCACTATGAACTACCTCAGAAAAGAAATCTCCTGTAAGCTGTATCAGCCCAACAAGAGGAGCTTCAGGCCCTATTATGACACACCAGTTGTCAGGACAAACTGTTAACATTTATCTGATAGCCAGTATGCCTTGGGGATCATCTGTGATTTGGTGATGTTATGGAAACATGAGGGGTCTTCTTGCATCCTCTCTGACTCCAATCTAAGCCCTGTGCAATCAAAAATGCACTACAAGTAAGCAATCTTCTTACTGTGATCCCCTTACCTTCTGAGGTTGCTGTCATCAAAACTGAGGCTCACACCAGAAAGACAACCTGAGCATCAGGGCACTGCCCCAGCCGACCTTGATGCAAAGACAGCAGTGACAGAATCTATAAAGATTGTAGCAGCTGTGGATGAAGTCTGTTTGCTTCTGGCCCCTCATTGCCAGACTTTTGCCATCCTGATGTCCATGCAGCATGGCAGCAGTCAGTTCCTGAACCAGAGAAATTAAGCAGGTGAAACAATGGTTGTAAAGTAAGTGAATAATCAGGGCTGTGGGAACCCCAAGATGGCCACTTGCTTCGTGGCTCCCTGGCAAACCCCGCTTTTTGTTTTTTACATTCCTTTACCTACCATGGTGCAGTTAAGATGACTCTAATTTATGAATAGACGTTGGTAGGGAGACTTCTACAAAACTATAAAAACAATTTACTAGCAATTTCTGATTTGTCAGACCCATAATCTTGGAAAAACAATTTTTGTCTCCAGAACCCTCAGACATCCTCTTCCCAGACACTTTGAGCACCTCAGCTTGGCTTTACTCAACCGCCACTCCAATCTAAAGATTGTAGATTGGAGTGGTGGGTCATCTATGTGTCCTTGCTGTTGCAGGTGTGCTGGATGGGCCGAAGCCAAAGTTGGATGCTTAACCAACTGCGCCATCCTGGTGCCCCTTTGTTTTCTTTTTATCCAAGAACTTGACCCATGTGGGTTTAGCACATAAGTCTGGGCCCACTTTTCCAGGCTATGTTTGAACATCCATTTAATTTTCTGCAGTATTGTTTATTCTCTTAAACCCACTTATGTACTTTTTAAAGACAAACTTGGGTTCTATTCCACTCTTGGTTCAGTACTTTAAGCTTTTGGTGTGTCGATTTGGTGTGTTCAAGGGAAATTTCATACACAAGTTTAAGGAATTCCTTTCTCTGACTTTCTTTCCTTTTTGTCATCCCTTCCTCTTCACTTGGGTGAGCAAAGGACACTGATTCTTTGCAGGATTTTTCCAATGCAGAGCAGGAATATGGACAAGATTCAAATCCACAGTATTTCTGGGTACAGCGTAGGTGGGGAGCAGTGGGGGCCTGACCCCATTTATCTTTACTGAGAGCAGGATGGGGATAATTACATGCCCTTCACAAACTGAGTCAGAGGGGATGGAGGGGGCAGCTCTTTGTGCCTGGTGCTCACATGGAATGTGGTGGGTATTGTCAAAATGGTCCCGTCCTGCAGGGCCGCCCTCTTCCTGATACACTGGCAAGAATAGGCTTTATTCGGGCTTTGTATTCTCTCTGTTTGTTGGTAGGTTTGGGCTGTGGACTGCTTTTGCAACCAGGCTGGGATATGCGGATGGTAATAAGCAAACAAACAAGCAAATGGGAAGCATAGACAGTCCAAGAGCCCTGAGGAACTTGCTTCCAGCTGTTCCCTGAATCCTGAGGTTCCTCTGAGTCCTTTTCTCCATCTCTCATAGTCTTTTCATAGTTACCTTGTGTGTTCTGTCCAGGGCTCTTCGTTATAATTAGTGCAAGAGGAAGGCCATAGAGTTTTTATTGCATCTTGGCCAAACCTGGAAATGATGTTTTACTTTTAATTTAAATGATAGTAATAAAAATCAGACATAATGTATTTGTATCTGGCCGTTGCATAGATAGCTCCAATTGCCTGGGATTTGTCATGATTTGGAGCCAATTTCTTTTGATAGTTAACTTGCAGGTGAATCACTCCACCTGAATTATTAGTGAGGGAGAGTGACCACCACCACCATTACCACCAATACCAACATCAACACCATCACCACCACCACTACCACTGTCTCCACCACCACCACCCACCACCAGCACCACCACCACTGCCTCCACTATTACCACCACCACTGCCACCTGCTCCCCCACCATTGCCAGCACCAACACCAACATCACTACCACCACCACCAGGAACAACAACAACAAAAGAGGAACTCTCTGTTACCCCATGAGTTACATTTTCTGGGCCTGATATCTATTTCTGCTACTTTCCTTTCACTTAGAGATAAAAATAGTCTTTTCCTGTCACAATTTAAAAGAATAACCATCCTCCAACAGGCTCCAATTTTTACTGGATTCCCTTTGGTGAAAGGGAACCTTAACATATACTTCTGCCCTCAACCATTACTCTCTAGCTGCCTGAACTTACAGAATAATAGAATGAATTGAATCTTCAAAATTAACTTTATATCTCACTGTAGATACATTTTGGGTGGGTGCTATATTGAAGAGCAATGGTAGAGCACATTTCTATCATCATGGAAAGTTCTACCAGATACTTATGTTCTAGAAACTACTATTGAATTCCCAAAAGGTAACTTTCTTACCTGTAAGACATTCTTACTGTTCTTACCTGTAAAAAATATCTTCCTATTTGTAACTCGAATACTTCTGATTCTGTACTATAAATTTGCAACAGATATTTTAGTCATCACTGTTCTGAGCAAACATGTTTGGAAGCCTAAGGGCATTGGAGTCAGAAAAGTCTGAGTTCAAGTTACATTCAGGAATTGATAAGTACCTTACATGTCAACTTACTCTTCATTTCTGAGTCCCAAATTAATTCCCTGCAAAATAAAGAGAAATAAGTTTAGCACACATCATTTCTGTGAGAATTAAGTAAAATTAATGTGTAAAAACTAGGAGCGGTATATGCCCAGTTCTATAAAACTAAATGTTTCCAGTTTTGAATCACATCAAGATTCTTGTTAAAGAGAAAGGGAGAGAGAGGAAAAGCGAGCCCCCTGAGGTGAGATGTTTGTATGAGTGCTGTATTTAGATATCATTGTTGCAGAAGCAGATCTCCGTCACCCTGTGGATATTTTATTCTCCTTTGGATCCAGGCATGAGGTTTCACATTAATGTATATTGAATTCTATCCCACTAGGTTAATCCTATTACTTAAGGCTTTGAAGAACTTCCCAAATCCTCATATGAGCAGGGGTTTATGCTTCTTCCAGCCTTCACAATAACTAACAAACTGATGATGGTCTTCTATTGTTCTATCAAAAACGATGATGCAAATGTTGAACAAAGTCAAACATAGAGGTGAGTCATGGGTCTTTTGCAACTACTCCCTGTCCCTCCTCGCCCCAGCTGAGAGCCTGCTGCCATTTTGTATTTTGAGTTCACATACGGCAATCCACATCCAAGCAATTTGCGGTCTTTACCAACATATCTCTTTCTGAGGATACATGATAGGAAAATTTAATGCTGGCTTTTAGTTACTACAGAAGAAGAGTGGTCCTCAAAGACGCCACCTCCTGATCTCTGGAACTCGTGAATATGGTTTGTCAGATGGCGAAAGGAACATTGCAGGTGTGATTGAGTAAGGATTTTGAGATGGAGTGATCATCTTGACTAGCTGGGTGGGGCCAAGGCTCTTATAAGTCAAAGAAGGAGGTGACATCTAGAAGTGGGAAAAGACAGGGATAGCGATTCTTCCTTGGAGCTCCAGAAGCATCTCAGCCCACCTAACACCCTCATTTTAGCCCAGCAAAATATATTTTGGATTTCTATCTTTCACGTCTATAAGAGAATAAATGTGTCTTGTGTTTGCGAAACTCCATTATTGCCATAATGAGAAACTAACACATTACTTATAGAAAAGGTTCATGGCCCCAAGATCCGATTTGGTTGGGGCAGATATGTCCCCTGCAGCCACAATGCTCTCAGCTGTGGGGGGGGCCTGCCATGCATCCATTCTAGCCCAGGGGCTTTTATGAGTTTTATTTCATTTACTTTGCACAACAAATGCAGAAACTAGAATAACTATCCCAATTGTAAATAAGAAGGAGCAAGGTTTCAGAAAGCCAGCCACCCCCTGATATTGATATGAAGCCTGGGGGACCCAATCCACGTGCCCAGCCCCTGTGTCCAGGCGTTCCTCTCGATGGCACTCGACCACAGTTGCCACCGAGGTCCTGCGAGAAGCCTCCAGAGTTACTTGTCCTACGGCAGGCGTCTCAGAATGCCTTGCCCTCCTGCAAAGATTTGAACATTGTGTCATGTTATAAAACAAGAGATTTCTCAGCTAAAAAGAACATGATGTGATACCACTAACATGTGGAAAAAAGTTCAAGGTAGGGTGATTCACCTGACTTTTTGTAAACATAGGTTATAATTGTTTATTATAAAGGGGCGACATTAGACTCACCCCTATACACTTCATACGGGGATGCTGTGACATTTAATTGAGAAAAGCTATGTAGACCTGCTTTATTTCATAAGATGCTTTGCATGTGGGTCTCATTATTATTATAATTTAAGGTATTATGAGTATCACTCTAATTCTTTATTTTCACGGTAATTTCTAGGGGCCTGAGGCTCACCAGTGTTACATAGCAATGATAAAGATGGCAATATTTGTGTACCCTAATTATCCATATTGAAAAATTAGTGCTACTTTGAAATTAAGGAAATACTGGATTGCCCAATTAAGGTGAGCATAAAATTCATCTAACGAGCATTGTCTTCGCACTGATTTTTCCCCAGTGAACACAGGCGATTTCACTGCAATAGTTACATATATTAAACAGAAAATTTATAGCTATTTCTGAGATGTTTTTGCTAAAATTGGTAGGAGAGAGTTCACCTAATTGCAGCTTTTATCCTTTTCTTGGCTTCCAATTGCAGCGCATCATGTGACCACAACACCCCGCGCGGGTCAGGCACCCACTCTCGATTTCAACAGGAATGGTTTTCTGGGTTTATTTTCCTTTCTTTCTTTTTTTCTTTTTTAAGTAGATAGGAAGACGATGTGAATTCTTTGACCTGCTGACTAATGTCCTTAAGCAATTTGCAATTTTCTCCTTGGAGGAATTGAATATTCTGCGCTTTGGCTCTTTGTGGTTTCAGCTCCTTTTCTGGAGCAAATGCCACAGCCTGGATGTGGGTGTGGCCCAAGGGGACCTCAGGGCTCCCAGGTCAGGGTGGCTCCCATAAGTATATGTTGCCATTGGACCCAACAGCGCACGAAAGACCAGGGGGGCGGATACTGGAGAGAAGCTTCCACTGGCAAAACCTGAAATAATTCTACTAGTGTACCAGTCTTAGAATGGTTATGGCCGGGACCATCAGGGCCAGCAGGCACTGGGAGATTATTTATTTTAAAAAATATGCATTTAAAACTGCTTGGCAGAGATGTTGTGAAGAATGCAATGAGCACAGAGAAACATCGCTTTGGATTCAACACCGTTTGGACTGGGGTTATGGATGTCCCTTTAGCACCAGTGGGATCTCGAGCTATTTGTCACCTGAGAGATGACAGTCATGATGGCCGCCTCACCTTGTAGCTGGAGGGACGAGTGTGCGGTGTGGAGTGGCAGCCCACCTGGGTGGCCGTTGCTGCCATCACCACTGTCACCATGAAACATGGCGGTAAAGCTGATACTAGAATGAATGCTTGTCTCCAGTTAGGTCTTCAAACTGGAAACACAGCTGATAGACTGAGGGTTGATTTGGGGACAAATGGAGAAAGTTTTCTGGTTCCTGGAATGGAAGAAATCTATCAGAGTGCAGGACTGCCTACCTAAAATCTTTGTAAGTCCTTGATGCCACGGAGAGCTGAGAAATCGGGACCTTCGCCTCCACTCTTAATCATTAAGTGGCCTTATGATCTATCCTTTTTTTTTTTTTGAGATGGGGGCTGTGGGAGAGAGAGAATCTTAAACAGGCTCCATGCTCAGCACAGAGCTCAATCTCATGACCGTAAGATCATGACTTGAGCCGAAATCAAGAGTTGGACACTTAACCCACTGAACCACCCAGATGCCCCATACCTATCCGTGTTTTTAAAAATCAACTGAAACCACAAGTGTTCTTCTATGTTTTATTAATTGTCTCAACAAATGTTTATTGACCCACAGAGCTGAGCATTGAACTGGATCAGGAAGCAGGGAGAGGACCCTGGCTGGCACACCCCGCCCATGGGAGGTGGGTAGTCTCGTAGGACAGACAGAGAGCACCCAGACTGTGAATCGAGAAAGCTTAGTGAAGATAGGTTCTAGAATTTTCCCCTGGAGATTTCAGCCATGGGGGGCCTGTCTTCACTTGGATTCCCCAGGCTTCACCTGGTTTGTTTAAACAATTAACGCAAAGGAAGTACATTTGAGCAGAAGAACTCTGTAGAATGACTGAGAGTCATCTATTCAAAGGAGTGTCTCATAGATCAGTGGACCTTTCACCATAAAATGTCAACTTATGGGGGTGCCTGGGTGGCTCAGTCAGTTGAGCCTCAGACTCTTGGTTTTGGCTCAGGTCATGATCTCTTGGTTTTGTGAGTTCAAGCCCCACTTTGGGCTCACCCTGGCTGTGCAAAGCCTGCTTGAGATTCTCTCTCTCTCTCTCTCTCTCTCCTTCCCTCCCTCTCCCTCTGCCCCTTTCCTGTTGGTGCTGTCTCTGTCACTCTCTCAAAATAAATAAATAAACTTAAAAAAATAAAATTTGAACTTCTGTATTGCATGTCTATGTGTATCAGACCCCCAGGGCAGCACAGAATCAAGGAAGGATGCTTATGTTCTGGCCAGACTTGCACGATCCATCTGTCTGGGAGATGCCTTATTCATGGATTATGAGATTTGCAACCTGTTCCATTTTCTAGAATCTAAGTGTCTGAATATTTTCCGAGGAGCCAGTGCAAACCCCTGTGTAGCTAAGCTGACCTCCTGTCACCACGCTAGAGCCTGGGGGAGTGGTTATCTTGAGCATTTGGGGTTTTATTTTATTTTTTAAAGTTTATTTATTTATTTTGAAAGAGAGGGAGAATGAGCAGAGGGAGGGAGGGAAGAAGGGAGGGAAGGAGAGAGAGAGAGAGAGAGAGAGAGAGAATCTCAAGTAGGCTCCACGCTGTCAGTGCTGAGTTATTCATGGGATTCAAACTCATATACTATGAGATCATGACCTGAGCCGAAACCAATAGTGGGACACTTAACTGATGGAGCCACCCAGGTGCCCTCGCACATTTGGGGCTTTAAAGAAAACAAACATAAAAACTTTGTCCCCTTTCTTACAGCCTGTGGGAGGAACTTCTCTTTCTGATGGCTAGTCTGTTTCAGCGTGGGAAACTGTTCTTTTTTTTCTGCACAATTGCTGGTTTTGGGATGAAAGCCTTTACCTAGCAATTATATTTACATCTTTGCTTTAGCCAGAGTTGTGATTCATAGTAAGTAATCTTTCTACATAGTATCATATGTACTTTTATATATTAATTTCCGGCAACTCTTGGAATATGGGTTTAAGGGAGACTCATGCTCAATGGATAGTAAAGAAATAAGGGTGAGGGGTTCCCTCAGGCAAGAACAGCAGGGCGGTGGCGGTTCTCCTGCTGGGTCCTTCACTGGCTGGGTAAGACCTCTTCTCTCGAGTACTTCTTTCCTCCTCTGCATTTTGTTCTCGGCTTCTGCTCCTGGGCGCGGGACAGCTTCGGCAGGCCTAGCGGTCACAGGAAGGTGCGATCATGGTAGAGGAGCCTGTATACAGGGCTTCTCCTGGGCTCTGGGCTAATTGCATCAGGTGCCTTTTCCTAATTCAATAGCCAGCAGAAGGGGACAGCTGACCAAGCCTGGGCTGGATTTATCAGAGTTGATTCCCGTACAGCTGGGAGTCAATTTCCTTCACACATGACCTGGCAGAGGAGGTAAATGAAAGGGAGCATTCTGTTAGCAAAGAAGAATGATAGCTTACTGGTAAGTGTGCATCTGATGTCTGTAACAGCCCACCTGGGTGTTATATTTCTCTCCTGACACAATATTTTCTGCTCTTCGTTCTTTTCCGTTGTATGCAAATGCCCCAAACCTTTTTAATTTTCAAAATGAAGGGGAGGCATAATCAAAGGAACAAATAGTGAATACTTCCATGTATAAATGTGACCAGCCTTGTGCTTGGCAATCATGATGCAGAGATTTAAAAAAAATAAAAGGCAGAAAGATCTGTAGTCAGGGCCCAAAGAGATGGAATCAACAGGTTTTGCTGCCTGGCCTGATTCAGGACCCCAGACCGACAGAGGTGCCTGCCATCACCGTGACCTTTCGGAAGACCCCGCAGGTCCTGTCTCACCATCTGGGGGATGCCTGGACAAGAAAGTGTTTAGGAGTTTAGATCCAAACACACCACGTGGTAGGTATTCTGATGAAGAAATTCAAGAGGCAGTTGTATTTGAGTGGGAGAGAGCCTTGAAGGTCAACAGTAGTGCCTCCAAACTAGCATCTCATTTGCTCCTTCCAGGACTGCGGAGTGGAGCGGCGCACATTGTGTCTGTGAAGGCATTGACGGCTCAGTGCGCAGGTGCTCCTCCCAGCAGAGTCCAGCCAACTGGAACCCGGGGCCCCTGAGAAGTGCCGTCATGTGCTCAGAGTCCAAGCCCAGGGCTCAAAGTGACAGCTCTCCACCTACTATGACTTCAGCTGGGGATGGAGACACTTGGAGCAGAGTGGGTGCTATTGAGGTTGGTCTACTGCTTCTTGTAGATGATACACTGAACATACCTGACCACCAGCTCAGGTAAATTATCTCACTCTTCCTCATCTATCTTTTCCTTCCTTCCCTCCTTCCTTCTCTCTCTCCCTTCCTCCCTCCCTACCTCCCTGTGGGGAGCAGCTAAGATCTTAGCTGCTCCGCTGCTTCGCCATTTTGCTAGCCAGGTTTGTCACCTGTCTCTCTCCCTCCCTCAGGAAAAGAACACGCGCCGATTCTCCGCCCTGCCTGTCGGGGCGGACGAGTTAGGTGCAGCTGAACGCCAGGAACAAGCGCGCCCGGACCTGGCTTCGGGATTAGACATTTGGCGCCTCAACGCGGGGCTCAGTGGTTTCGGGTTTAGACACCTTCTTCCCTCCCTTCCTTCTTTCCTTCCTCCCTTCCTCCATTCCTTCCTTCCTTCCCTCTTTCCCACCTCTCTTCCCTCCTTCCTTCCTTCTTCCTTCCTCCTTTCCCTGCTTCCTCCCTTCTTTCCTTCCTTCTTTCCCTCCTTCTTTCCTTCCCTCCTTCCTTCCTTCATCAATAGACACTGAATGAGCACAGCTCTTACAGGCTCTGCATCTGGTGCAGCAGCACAGAGGCACGATTTGGAATGGGAGACACGTATAGACACTTGTGTGTCAGAGCCTGGAATTGGGCTCTGAGTTTTATTTGTCACTTCTTTGCCTTGTAGACCCTACATCTCCTGAGTTGGCTGTGTATGCTGCATAAGATGACATAAAACTTGTTCCTCTTAGGGGGGCGCCTGGGGGGGCTCAGGCGGTTCAGCGTCCGACTCTTGGTTTCAGCTCAGGTCATGATCTCACTGTTCGTCGGGCTCTGTGCTGACAGCTCAGAACTTGGTTGAAATTCTCTCTCTCCCATCCTCCACTCACACTATCTCTTGTCTCTCTCAAAATAAATAAATAAACTTTAAATATTAAAAGAAATAAAATTACCATTTGCTTCTAAAATAGAAAAATAAACCCTAGTCCTCTTATATTGGGAGCACCCAGAAAAACAGAAATGAGGGAAGGTGATGCTCAGTGCTGCTGTCTGTCACCGGGAACCAGACTGCGATTTACATGTTACTATTACATAATCCTCAGGCCATTTGTACCAGTAGATGTTAGTCCTATCCTTGAGTGACTGCATAACTGGGGCTCAGGGAGGCTAAGTACCTTAACCGAGTCGACATTTATTTAAAAGAAATCTATTAATCTTTTTGCATAATATAGTTTATACACTATAATTTATATCTTATATAAAATATGATAGAATGTAACAAAATAAAAAGGCCAAGTTCCATTTCCTGATTCTTTGTAAAGAGAATGGCTTTAAATTCGAGGACGAAACAAAGATTGAAAATGACATGAGAGAAGCTGGAAGAAGGAAGAGAATGTTCCACGGAGCAGAGAAAGATTTTAAGTGCAGCTTTAGGCACAGATGCGCATGCTGTGTTGCTCCCACCAGCGGAGAAGATCCTGGTGGGGGGTAAGAAATTGGAACAACAGGTGGACTGGCGGGGCGGTGCCGCCAGGGAGGGTGGCAAAGCTGTGGGGGGCGGAATCCAGTCACCTGGAATGAACCTGCTTCCGTGGACACCACGGCCCCAGCCCCTTCTGTGTGCAGCCTCCTGCCTGATTTCCAGAAACGTTGAGCAATTTGACAAAATGAGGGTGTTCAAGTCGCTGGCATCAGATTGAATTTTCTCAAAGGTCATATTAGAATCACCGAGAGCTGGTTACAGCAAATGTCACCGTGGGCTGGTCAGGTTTCACTCAAGTTTCCGAAAACTGGTGAGTTGCTAGCAGACCAGCAAGTGAGGAAGAGAGGATGGAGGCTGCCCTTACCCTCTGCTTCCAGAGCTGGTCTTGGGCTCAGATGGCCTTGGTCGTCACCTCCTGTGATCCCGGAGATGCCAGCGATGGCCAGGGAAAGCCCGGACCCCTGAGACTCAGCTTCATCCTTTCCAGCTTCGAGCTGGGCTCAATTTCAGGTCTGGAGTCGATCAAGCAGACACCACCTGACGATACAGGTTGTGGCAAGCTGGAGACTACTGCTCAGGGCCCCCGAGTCCCATGGGATCCCCAACCCAGGGTTGCCTGCCCCCCCCGTCTCTGCCCACCCACCGAGTGGCTGGGACCTGGGCCTTGTGCCTGGGGCCCTGAGCCCAACAGGCTTCCCTCGATGGATAAGTAGATGAAAATGCCCGGCCCACACTCTGGCGTTCCCATCTGTATGGACCGTCACGGATTTCCTCTGTACCCAAGGGAGCTTCCAGAGAAACAGCACCCGCCCTTCTACAGAGAGTTTAAGATGCGCGTCTTCCTGCAAACATGGGGACCCTCCCGCCCCCTCAGTCCCGAGCAGAATCACACTTTCTGTTCCTCCTACCCCCTCTTCATATGGTCCTTCTCTCCGCTGCCAACACACACAGAGTTCACACATCCACAATGTGATGTGTGAGCCTCCAGCCACCTGACTTCCTTCCATTCTGCTGCACCTCCCAAATCACTTAGAAAGCAGCCCCCGTCTCTGGGGCCATATCCTGCCTATGCAGCCACTTCATCTCCATCAGTTTCCATCTACTGAATCTATGCACACAGGGGTCTTGTTTAACAGGACTCTGTCCCACTGGGCAGGAAAAAACATGCTTCTCCTGAAATGTCACGAGTCCTGGTTAAATCATTATATCTTGAGCCTGGACTTGGCACTTGTGTCACCCTATTTCCTAGCTGTGTGAGCTCAGACGGGTTAGTATGGTCGCTAAACCTCAGCTTTCCTCATCTGTACAATGGGATCATACTAATCCCCACCCCACCCCGCAAATGTCCTTGTGAAAATTCACCCTGACGTCTCTCTCTTCATATTCACCACCAGCAACTCTTGCCTCACCGCCCACTTCCCAGACTGCTCTGTGCGCTCTAGACATGGAACAGCCCAACTCTGCCGCCCTCCATCGCCATGGGAACCAGCCCCCAAGCACCTGTCTGAACATCCCTGTTATGGCCTCCCCTCCTGTCTGTGCTGCCGTTCTCTGGCTCCCTATCTCAGGATGTCGTGCTTATCTCTAGAACAGCACTTTTGTCCCTGCCTCCCTGTCACCTGCTCACTTGAACTGTCCTCCAGATTGTGCTCTCATCACCTCTCTTCTCTGTCCAACTACGGAGGCAGACTCACTTGGGTGACAAAAAACTTCCAGCCTCCAATATCCCAGCACTTGATGGATTTTATTTTATTTTTAAAAATTTATCTATTTATTTTGAAAGAGAGAGAGAGAAAGAGAGAGAGAAAGGGTGAGGGAGAATCCCAAGTAGGCTCTGTATTATCAGTACAGTTTCTTTTCCAAGAAATTGTCCAGAAAAGAATCAGTGTACCCTATTCACCACCCCATAGACAGACGCGAATATAAGGACTTCATCCCAGTTATTAATGCACTGGGTCGTTGCCTTTATACCTTAAAATAAGAGACCACTTTCTTTTTTTAACTTTTATCCTTCTCAGTGTTCTGTGTTAAGTGAGCTATTGACTTGAGAGATGGGAACACAAAAGCCAATGCATCACATTTATCTTATCAGGGTGGAATTCATTAGTTTACTTAACGCATGGTGATTGGGAACAGATCATGTGACAAGATCTCACTGTTCAGAGAAAAGTGGGTTTTGCTCCTTGTGCTAGAGAGTGTCCTCACCTCTAGATGAGTGGTTCTTCGACGTTGGCATGCCGTGGGAGCCCCTGGAGGGTCATTTAAAACACCACTTCTGTAACAAGTGTTGGTGAGGATGCGGAGAAGAAGAAACCCTCGTGCACACTTGGTGAGAAGGTAAACCGGTGCAGCCATTGTGTGAACCAATATGGCGGATGCTCAAAAAGCTAAATATAGATCTACCTTATGATCCATCAACTGCCCTACTGGGTATTAACCCAAAGAGGAGAAAAACACTAATTTAAAGTGATATATGCACCCTGATGTTTCTAGCAGGAGTATTTATAATAGCCAAGATGTGGAAGCAGCCCAAGTGGCCATGAGGTATGAATAAAGAAGGGGTGGTGTGTAGATGTACATAACTCAGCCATGAAACAGGATGAGATCTCGCCATTTGTGGCAACCTGGATGACCCTGGAGGGTATTATGCTAAATGAAATTAGTCAGACTGAGAAATACAAATACCATGTGATTTCTGTTAAATATGGAATCTACAAAAACAAAACAAATAAACAAACAAAAACCAGAATCAGACCTATATATACAGAGAACAACGTGATGGGTGCCGGTGGGAAAGGGGGATGGGCGAAATGCATGAAGGGGAGACAGTGGCACTGGTTTCCACTTATGGAATGAATAAGTCACAGGGATGAGAGGTACAGCATCGGGAATGGAGTCAATAATATTGTAATAGTCTTGTATGGTGACCAATGGTAGCCACTCTTGTGCTGAGCACAGTTCACATATGGTCGTTGAATCACTACGTTGTACATCTGAAACTAATGTAACATTGTGTATCAACTATACTTCTCTCTCCAAATATAAGCATTAAAAAATGTCTGATTTAGTAGATCTGGGATAAGCCATAAGAATTTGCTTTTCTACAGGTTCCCATGCTGCTGATCCAGGGAGCAAACTCTGCAAACCACCACCCTAGCCAACTAGCCCAGAACTGTTCTACTCTCTCATTCAGATGGGGTCCCTGCCTTGCCTGAATTGCATTCTCCCACCGTGTAAAAGGTAATCTCTGGATTGAATAATGACCTACTGAGATCTGACATTTTCCACATATCTATGAGTAACACCATTTTTAATGAATAAATAAAATCTAGAGATTTCTGTTGAACCAGCGACATTTCTGTCAGGGCTGATATAGGAAATGGAGATGAAGAGCTATTTTCATGCCCAAAGATGACTTTCAGAAAATCTGGCTCTTGTGCCAAGGACACAACACAGCCACGGTGGCCATGATCTTGAATCGTATCTCTGCAGAGTCGGTCTCAATTTTTGCATTTGCGTAGGCATGGACCTGTAACAAGTCTTTCACAGACTATGAGCACTCAACCATAATTCGAGCTACATAACCTAGAAAATCCTCTCAGAAACATGGAAGGTGGAGATGCAGGGACCAGATAGAATTTACAATAAGACTCAGAGATATAACTTTTTATTCATTTATTTTTTTCCTGGGTGAGAGTGGGATTTAGAAAATTGGGGTCTTATTAGTCTTGTTAGGTAAGCAAAGCATTTGTAGGGCAGTGGTGGGCGGGGACATGGGTCTTGTGGCTGCACTGTGTTCCTGCTACCATGTCACCACGTTACTGTGTCACTTCGGCCAGGAGTGTGGCCAAGAACAGAAGGAAACTGAAGAATCTACTTCCAACAGAACACATTGTCTTTGTTTCCCAGAATGGTAGAACGTGGCAAGGTCTTCCATCTTCCAGAAGGACAGATGACTTTAAGGACATGAAAAAAGACAGTTAAATCCACACATAGGAGGGCCATCTGGGGGGCTGTTAGTTAAGCATCTGCCTCTTGATTTCCACTCAGGTTATGGTCTTGAGGTCATGAAGTGGAGCCCCACTTCAGGCTCTGTGCTGACAGCACAAAGCCTACTTAGAATTCTCTCTCTCTTTTTCTCTCTCTCTCTCTCCCTCTCTCTCTCTCTCCCCTCTGTCCTTCCCTGCTCATGTTCTCTTTCTCACTCTCAAAATAAATAAATAAGCATTTAAAAAAAGGAAAATCACTAGGTGATAGGGCCAGGTCAGCTCTCTGACTTCAGGGACTGCTTGTCTAACATGTTAATCTGTCCTCCCTGTGAGCCAATACATACTTACTACTCATTCTATCTCCTCAAAATTAACTTCCAGAAGTAAAGACATACTATACTATGCTAAAGATTTTTTATTTTGCTTTTTCTTCAAAGCAAAATCTAGCTTCTCAGGTAACAAGGGCACCTAGAATTCATGTAAGAGTCTAAGTCTGTGTTAGTTAGGGTTTTCTAGAGAAACAGAACCGATAGGATATACCTATAGCAATCTGGAGATGTGGGGGAGCCGATGGGTGGTTCCAGTCTGAAAGTCAGGGAACATCAAGACCCAGGACTAGCCTCCTATGTTTCAGTTCGAGTCTGAGGACAGTGAAGAGAGAGACGTCTCAGCTCAGTCAGTCAGGCTGGAGGATTTCACTCTTACGCAACAATTTTGTTCTGTTCAGATTTTCCATTGATTGGGTGAGGCCCACCCACACAGGGGAGGGCCATCTGCTTTACTCAGTCTCCTTATTCGAATGTTGTTGATCTCATTTAGAAACACTCTCTGTGTCTACACCCAAAATCATGATTGACCTAATGTCTGAGCATGTCATGGTCCCATGCTGTTGACACGCAGCACTGACTGTCACAAAACCCAAGGAGAAAACTACCACCCAGTAAGTGGTTTAGAAAACAGGACTCTAAGCAAGGGTTTCTGGATCCTTGGAGACTGACTGTCCCACAGGGCAGAGAGAGAGAGAGAGAGAGAAGAGAGAGAGAGCAAGCAGAGGAAAGGGACAAGGGGAGAGAGAGAATCTCAAGCAGGCTCTGTGCTGTCAGTGCAGAGCCTGACACGGGGATCAATCACACGATCCGTGAGACCATGACCTGAGCCAAAATCGGGTTGGCCGCTTAACTGACCGAGCCTCCTAGGCCCTCCTCTGTACACAATATGTATGCCATCTCATTCCCCTGCCCTTCTGCCTGGGCTGAGGGCTCCTGACCATCACTTCCTATATCTGAAGAAGTTTTTAACAGTTTACCATAAAGTATGATGTTCATAAGTCTTTCATGTTGTTTACTGAGGAAGGTGTGTTAAAAACTCCCAATTTTATGTGTGTATCCCCCATTTTGATTATGTCAATTTCTGCCTTGTACATTTTTAAGCTATGTGTTAAGTGCATACAAATATAGCATTATTTTAAATTTCCAATTGCTTCATAGTTTTTATGGGTAGAATAGATAGCACTAACTTCTGGGATACTTCTGTCCTACAGTCTCCTCTATCCCATACTTATACCAGCTCCCCTGGGGCCACTGTTTGTGTGATACACTTTTCATATTCTTATGTTTTACAAGTGTCTCTTAAAATAGCAATTAGCTTGATGCATTAGAGTCCAGTTCTAACATCATTGTCAAAATAAAACAAAAATGAAATGAAATGAAATAAAATAACTGTCTTTAGAGTGGTTGTTCTATTTATTAACTGGAATCACTGATATTTTGAGGTTTAAATCTATAATTTAGCTTTTCTGTTTGACCTGTTCCTGCTATCTTTCTTTTTCCCTTTCTTTCTTACATTCCTTTGGACCACTTGTTTTAATTCTATTTTCTCCTGCATTAGCTTGTCTATCCTCTACTCTGTTAGTATTCCTTAATAATTACTCTGAGATTGAGTGTGTACCATCTGCTCATCATATTTATGTTATTTGACATTTTAATCCTTTTCCCAAAATAGTTCATTGGATTCATGCCTTGTTGAATATTTTAATTATGCATGTTATCCAACATATTAAACATAATGTTATGTTATTATTTAATGTATGTTACATAATAATAAATGGGGAAATAAATTATTATCTTAATATAAAAGGAATTCTTCTTTAAAAGTTGTTGCATCACTCCATTTCCATTTTTTAATAGTTTATTGTCAAATTGGTTTCCATAAAACACCCAGTGCTTCTCCCCACAAGTGCCCTCCACCATGACCATCACCCCCTCCCTCCCTCCCCCTCCCCCTTCAGTCCATGGTTCGTTTTCAGTATTCAGTAGTCTCCCTTGATCTGTGTGCCTCACTCTCCCCTGTTCTCTTTCCCCCTTCCTCTCCGCATGGTCCCCTGCCAGGTCTCTCCTGTTAAACCTATGAATGCAAACATATGGTATCTATCCTTCTCTGCCTGACTTACTTTGCTTAGCATGACACCCTCGAGGTCCATCCACTTTGCTACAAATGGCCATATTTCATTCTTCCTCATTTCCATATAGTACTCCATTGTATATATATACCACATCTTCTTGATCCATTCATCAGTTAATGGACATTTAGGCTCTTTCCATGATTTGGCTATTGTAGAAAGTGCCGCTATGAACATACAGAAGTGCTGATGCATAGAAGCACATGTACCCCAATATTCATAGTGGCACTTTCTACAATAGGATTTCCATTTTAAATGTAAAATATTCTGCCCTTTATGAATTGTTTTCCTGCAGATCTGATGACAAGTTCTCTCAATGTGTGATTGAAGATGTTTTACTTCATCTTCCTTTTTAAAACTGATTTTTACTTGGTATAGAATTCTAAACTGGTAGTTACATTTTCTCAACACTATTAAGACACTATTCCATTATTTTTCTCTTCAGGATTCTAATATTTCTGAGAAAATCAAGTGTCAGTCCAATTTTTACTTTTGTTTTCTGACTACTTCTATAATTTATGCTTGCTTTTGTTTTTCAGTGTTTTTATGATCCACCTAGAATATGTCAACCTCCCCACCTCACATACGTACCTTTCATTATACTTTCTTAGAGATTTTTGAGCTTTGGCTTCATAAAGTTCATAAGTTCTAGAAAGTTCTTATGCTTTATCTCTTCAAATGCTTATAGTTTTGCTCATGGAATTCTGTAGCTCTCTTACTTTCTTTTATGTATTTTCCCTAATTTTGTCTTTCTCTACTACATTCTGAATATTTTCTTTTCATCTATCTAGTAGTTGGCTGATTTTTCTCTTTGTGTTTTTTTAATCTATTAATTCAGTCACTCTTGGCTATTTAAAAATATTTAGCTAATAACTTTTATTTATGAGTTCCTATGTGAATTTTTCTTTGGTTTGTTTCCTTTGAGTGTCACTTGAGTTTTTTTGGTTATTTTTAATTCTGTTCCATAAATTGTGTATTTGAAAAATTATTTGTAAAACCATTTCAAGCCTAGGAAAATGCTATCTTTCTTTCAAGAAAGTTTGCTTTGCTTTTACCAGGTAGCTGATCTGGTGCCACTGTAGCCTATTTTCATGGAAGCCAACAATTTGAAGTTAGTTTCTCACCCTGAGAAGATCTGTCCCTTCTGGCTCTCATTCAGAGAGTACGATGTTCTCAGCGGTGCTCCATTGGTGGCCCTCAACCACTCACATGTGTCCCCTAGGCATTCAGAATTGTGAAATCATCATGAGCCACTTTTCCTCTCAGACTTCCCAATGGCACAGGGAAAAACTACCCCAAATGTAGGGCTGATAATCCCAAGCTGCCCTTTCTTTTGCACTTAAGTGCCTTCTCAGTATTCCAGTGCTTCTGGTACATTTGTTGAGACAGATTTTTGCCAGCAGTTTTGAAAGTCAGAGCAGCAGATACAAATCATCCGGTCTACCATTCCCTGAAGCACATGGAAGTCTAAATGATGTGCTTATTCATCTACTGGACCCACTGAGTGTGTGATCTGTCATAGACACCACATCTTATTCATGTTTGCTTTGGGATCAAGCACAATTCCTGGGACTTAGTGGGCATTCCACAAGTGTACAGAAAGTGATGCAAAGAAATGAAGGAGAAGGAGAGAAAAGTCATCAGACTTCCCAGGAGACTCACAAGAAATCGTTCCTACAACCATTCAATGCGCATGTAACTCTTTCTCCTGGGTTATGGCCGCATAACTCTGCGCCAGAAGAAGGTTCTTCCTTCCCATATAGCGCTGAGTGGTCGCTATCTACACGTCCATCTTTTGAAACGTCTCTGATCCTCACAGCTTACTTGTCATCAGTTAAGGGTCTGAGGTTTGAGATTTATTTCACATCTATAATTAGCCCTGTAAAGAAGACAAGTGTCTGAAACCCGAGAACACCTTTCATTTGCACATAATTCTGCGCTTGGGAGATGTTAATAATATTTTTGCAAACCTTTAAGAATAGAGTGAAGCGTGTCAATATTATTGAGAAAATGGTCTTGCTTTGTGGCACGGGTGTGAAAATTAGATGGATGTCCTTGAAAAGGAAAAGTACCTGACTCCTTTAACCACTGAAGTATCGTAATTCCCTCCTATTCGTTTAGCAGGTGTTAAACCTTTGTTCTCATAATAAGTCTTTTCTGATTTACTTCTTCTATTTTGCGGTGTCATTCCACTTCGAAACTCAGGAGGATTCGCAATACCCTGTGGCAAAGGAAAGTTCACTCGATAAGCAATAGCAGTTAAAAGTTTACAGTTTGAGGAGCTGAAATAAGGTTTGAGTTTGTGTTTTAATCAATATGGAGGGCACAGGTAACATGGTTATATTTGCAACATATCTGACTTAATCAGTGAGTTAAAATGGTTCTGCTCTTTTAAAACCATAATTCAAAAAAACACCCTGAGGTCTTTAAAGATTCTATGACATGACGCTCATAAACTTTTCATTTTCTGGAATCAAGAGATGCCTCCAGCACACTTTGACTGATAGGTTTCTACATTTCAAGTACCCATTTGGTACCTAACTCACTCCTGGCCGTCAGGCTCCCATGCCATAACTCTGCCAGGCGCGCGTGAAAAACTACAGCCTCGGAACATTAGAGGCAGAGGAGGAGAAAGTTTAACTGTTTCCTAACACCACTACACCATCTGCTGAGAAGCCAGGCCAGGTGACACGGCGACAAACTTGGGAAAGTATGCAATCGCTCATTTGTGTAACAGGCATGAATGAAATACTTTCTCCACCCGTGGGAAAGATGGCCACTTCTCTGAGCAAGTGACATCTGAGCTCAGGTTCCATGATAAACGGGAGGCAGTCATGGGAAAACCAGGGAATTGGAGACAAAAGATGGTATTAGCGGCGAGGCCAGAGGTTCGAGGAACAGAACGGGTACCATGTGGCCTGGACGCCATGAGGAAGGATGGCAGCTGAGGCAGGCCTGGGAAGAGAGGATCCAAGAGAAATAGGAAAATGAGGAACTTTTAAAGTCTGGGATCCTTCTTGCATTTTAAAAGTTCCCTCTGTGGGGAAGGGGTTTTGTGGAGGATACTAGTGATGTTTCAGCAGTGGCGTGGGTGAGTGTCTGTGGTGGTTCGGGCTGGACTAGCTGGGGTGATGGGTAATTTCTCATGTCACCTTGGCTAGACCAGGGTACCCAGGTATTCGGTCAGGCAGTATTCTAGATGTTTCTGTAGAAGATGGACTTGGAGTAAAGCAGATGACCCTCTACAACATGGGTGGGTCTAGTCCAATCAGGTGGAGGATTTAGGAGAGAAGATGGAGGTCTTCCAAGGGGGAACTCTGCCTCCAGACTCAGGCTGCCATATTAGCTCTTTCTTGGTTCTGCCTTGCAGATGTGGACTTGACCCCCACAATCACATGAGTCAATTCTCTCTACACGCACATGCATCCCAACCCTCCTGCCCATACTCCTGGTTCCATTGCCTGGCTGAAACAAACGGTTACAGTCATGCAGAGAAAGATGATATATTTAAGAGATCTGGGGATTAGCACCACAGATATTGCAAAGATATTGGAAGCAAGCTTGGTTCCCACCTTTGAGCATGATCAGAAGAGAAGTCGGTGATATAATCCCCTGGTGACAATTGTGACAGTGGCGGTGGATGGGGGTAAGTAGGGGTGGGTGGAGGTGTGTGGGATGGATGAGGGCTGGTTGGGGTGAGGGGTGGTAGGCGTGGGTCACCATCAGTAGGGGTGGGTAGCCATCAGTGTGGGTTGGGGGGGTGGACAATGAAGAATGGGGGTTGCTGGGTGACAGTGGGAGTTTGGGGGGATGGAGAAGTATTACAAATTTGTGCCAGACACATGGAGTTTGAAATGCCCATTATTCCCCATTGAAATGAAGGTATCGCATGAAGGATGCTTACATGGAAAGGCATCATTGGGGCTTTGGGGAGAATGTGGAATTGTACATCTAATGTCATGGGTTCAGATCTTCGCTTTGCCATTCCCAGAATCCGAACAGATTACTTAGACTTGTTGATCCTGATTCCTTTTTGTAAGTTTGAGATAAAAGTAAGATCTATGCCTCAGAGTACTGTTGAGATAGCATTGCAAAAATGCATATTTAAAAATTTTATTTATTTATTTATTTATTTAGAGAAAGCACAAACGGGAGGAGCAGAGAGAGAGAGAGGGAGAGAGAGAATCTTAAGGAGGCTCTGTGCTGTCTGTGCAGAGCCTGATGTGGGGTTCAAACTTAGAAATGGCAAGATCATGATCTGAGCTGACATCAAGAATTGGATGCTTAACCTATTGAGCCACCAGGTGCCCTGAAAAATGTGTTTTCAGCTTCAGATACCAAGGTCATGTAAATGCCAGTGACATGTGCATAAGAATGTTTATTCTGATGAAGGCGGGAGCATGGGGTGGTGTTTATTGGTGGTGGTGGTGATTGTTCATTAAATGTTCCAGGTTAAACATGGATTTTTCACGCTTATCAATCTAGACTAGGGCAGGACCGTTGGGAAGGGAAGGTGCTGTGTGATAACTGGCTTCTGGGCATTTCTACTTTCCCAGCAGAGGGGGGGTGGGGGGGGAAGGAGTGAGAACTGCCTTCACAGCAGGGGGTGGCCAGCCCAGCCAGGGGTTTCCCAATGCCCTGCAGTGAAGGGAGGGGGGGACCCTGTTCTCTTGTTTTATTCCTCCTATGATGGAACAACACTTTTTTTTTTTTTTTTTATTTTTTAACATCATTTTTTGAGAGACAGAGCATGAGCGGCGGAGGGGCAGAGAGAGAGAGAGGGAGACACAAAATTGGAAGCAGGCTCCAGGCTCCAAACAATTTTAAAAACAAGCAAAATCATACTATAAGCTCTTATGATTTTTTAATCGATGCCCATAATATTAGTCTGTGCAATTACTCTACAAGCTCCTGAATGCTTCATCTCCATGTCTGTGTTTGTGTTTGTGTAGGGATGGAACCCACAACAAGCAATTCTCCTGCTGGGAGCTCCGGGCATTAACTGAGGGGCCTCACCTGGGAAACAATTCTCAGGCTTCTTTGAGGCGCGGACCTGAGGAACAGACAGGATGCATTAGACAGGAGCTGGGGATTGTGGTCGTTTCCGTACTAAGAGGAGGTGACCCTATGTTTTTGCCCAGAGCTCAAGTCTGGGGAACTCAAGACTCACTAGTCTTCCTGGGTGGTCCAAACCTGCGTCTGAGATGTAGAGGGAGGGTGGGAGGGGCAGGAGTCTTGTGCTCACATGTCACCTGCTGGCATGAGGGCATGTTGCTCTTGTCTGGGATCCTGGGAAAGAACGGGAAGAGAGAGCAAAGGGTGTCCTGCCCACAGGCCAATTTGGCAGAAACGTCCAGCTTTCTCTCTCTGGAAGAGCTATAATAAAAGGCAATTAAATCTGCAAGTTGGAGACCTGGCTTTATGCCACAAAGAGCCAAGCTTGCTGACCTGAGACAAGCATGAAGATCTAGTGACCCACAGCCCAGCCCCAGGGGCCAGCACAGAGTCAGGGGGTCAAAGATGGGGTACTCTGCTCTGGACGCACGTTACAGTCCCTACTTGCCATGGTTGACTTTGTTGATTCTAAGGAATTGCAGTGTTAACTAATTAATTTTTTTGAAGTTTATTCATTTATTTTGAGAGAGAAAGAGAGAGCATGAGCAGGGGAGGGGCAGAGAGAGAGGGAGAGAGAGGATCCCGAGCAGGCTCCTTGTTGCCAACTGTGGAGTCTGATGTGGAGCTTGAACTCATGAACTGCGAGATCATGACCGGAACTGAAATGAAGAGTCAGAAGCTCAACTGATGAGCCGTGCAGGCACCCCAACTAATTACATCTTAATTCTGAGAATCGTCCTTATAAGATACCAACAACTAATATCACTTCCTCTGAAAGAAGATGTGGCTCACTAAGAAAAGAGAAGGTTAAGGACACCTGGGGGTCTCAGTCAGTTTAAGCGACCAGCTCATGATCTCAGCTCAGGTCAGGACCTCAGGGCCTTGAGTTCTATGCTCAGCGTGGAGTCTCTATTAAAAAGAAAAGAAAAAGAAAAGGTTAATTGCTTGAGCCCTCAGAACAGTAAGAGACTTTAGAAGAGAAGCAGGTAACCAAGCCGGTTAGCCTGGGAGTAGGGCCACGGAGGGTTAGTTCTGCCCCTGACGTGCTGGGCAGGCTGCCAATGGGGAATCAGTTTCCTGTAGCCTCTGGAGGGTCTGAAGGGGTTTGGATCTGTCCCTGGGCAAGTGCAAATCTGGTCACCACATCCAGAAACCTTGTCTAAGCTACTGTTTGCTTGTTTTTGAGAGAGAGATGCAAGCTGGGAAGGGGCAGAGAGAGAGAGAGATTGAGAATCCAAAGCAGACTTCAGGCTCTGAGCCGTCAGCACAAAGCCCCACACCGGGCTTGAACTCACGAGCCATGAGATAATGGCCTGAGCTGAAGTTGGACACTCAACTGACTGAGCCACCCAGGTGCCCCCACTACTTTTTTTTTTTTTAAGGAAAGCAATTCAGGTATCCATCCTATGTATGTTTACTTCCATTTAAGGTAATTAAGAGAAATACATAGACAATATGGAATCAAGGCAAAGTGGAAGAAATCACCGGAAGATCAAATCACAATAACAATTACAGGCAGGCTCATGATGGTGCGTACATTGCAGAGCCATTAGTCACAGAGCATTTCTAGAAGTCACTGTGAGTCTGTTCCAAGCCCAAGTACCCGATGACAGGGGAGAGACACACGTAGTCCCTGGGATCTTGTGTCTATGAGAACAAACAGGTTCTCCAGAAGCCCCGATTTCCCGAAATGGAGATGTGAGCATTTATAGTTACAGGAACTATTTTGTTCACTACGACTTTCCAGCCCTTCTGGACGAATTTGAGTCCCTACAGTGTCTGCCCCAGTCCCCTTTGTAAGCAAGTGGGTATGGAAGACACCAGAATTTATTCTTCAACTCGATAAATCTCCAGCCAACAAAGGTCTGTAAATTTGGTGTGTGTGTGTGTGTGTGTGTGTGTGTAGCTAGAATTCACTATTACTAGAAAATGTCAGCTTGTTGATGCTATCATCTTTAATATACCTTTTCTTGATTCACTTAAAAATAACTAGTTAAAAATAATGTAAAGTGTGCCATAGTTCTTATGTTTTTAGTTGTTTTCCCAAACTAGATTCAACTGTAATCATTTTACATAATAATGCTTTTAGATTATTTGATTTTCTGTTGCATTTTTGCTGCATAGTACTCTATAAATATATGTCTGCATGTGCTTTTCTTAAAATGATTGTAATGGTTCAGCATATTATTATTTGTGTAAATATTCTATGAGTGTTAAGATTGTGTCCAGTTTTTGGGGCGCTGGGCGGCTCATTCGGTTAAGTGTCTGACTTCAGCTCAGGTCATGATCTCGCGGATCGTGAGTTAGAGGATCTTGACTTCGAGCCCTGCGTCAGGCTCTGTGCTGACAGATCGGAGCCTGGAGCCTGGATTCCGTGTCTCCCTCTCTCTCTGCCCCTCCCCTGCTTGTGCTCTGTCTATCTGTCTGTCTCTCTCTTAAAAATAAATATTGACAAAAATTAAATACCAAATAAAAAAAGATTGTGCCTGATTTTTACTTCTAGGCTTAACGTAAAGCTGGGGGTCAGCTACAGCTCCCCTACTCCATTTCTGGGACCCTGCGTGAGCACGCTGTCCGCTCTCGGGCCCTGCTTGTCCCATAGAGGGAAGAGAAGAGGCATCTCTTCACACCACTCAGCGTCTCTCAGAGGCTCTGTCTAGAGGTGGCTCATGTAACTATCCGTACTATTTTACTGGGAAGACCAATTCAGGTGGCCAAGTCCTCAAAGTCACGTCATCCCCACGGAGAAGAAGTAAGACATCTGGACAGTCTTACAATCTTGTACCCCCACTTTGCTTTCCCACTGCTTCGAGATGTAACCTGTTGTGTATTAGAGTAGCGTTGCTGCCCAGCTCCATTGTTTTGGTATAATCTCTTCTAATCCATCTTCCTTCCTTCCCCACATCTCAGCTTCCTTAGCTAAAAAGTTTGGATAAACTATGTCGTCATTTAATCTTAAATATTATTAAAAATTATTTAACGTTTATTCATTTTTTGAGAGACAGAGAGACAGAGCATGAGTGGGGGAGGGGCAGAGAGAGAGGTTTGGGGGGGAGACACAGAGTCTGAAGCAGGCTCCAGGCTCCCAGCTGTCAGCACAGAGCCCAATGCGGGGCTCCAACTCATGTACCATGAGATCATAACCTGAGCCAAAATCAGACACTCAACTGCTCAACTGACTGAGCTCCCGCCCAGGTGCCCCAATCATTTAATCTTTAATATACATGTCCCTGTTACTCCGGGACTGGACACAACTCATAAAAACGATTGTTGTTGCAAAACCTGTATCAGAGTTCTGTTCATTTCAGAGCTGAGGACACAGGCACAGGAGAACTGGATCCGGAGTGTGGCGGCATCAGGGTATAAATAGAATCCAGAGAGTAGGTCTCTGTGGTTATGTGTTTATGTCCAATTTCCTTTCAGTGTTTAGTTCTCGCCTTCCTGCTCTGCAGTCCAGAACAACATTCATTATTTGATGGCTTGCCTGGTTTAGCAAATCTTTTAAAAATATCATTTTCCAGTTAATCTTTAGTCCCTGGAAAAAATGAGATGCAAAAAATTATATAAAATTGACAGTGATCTAATATTTTTGGGTTGCATTGGCACTTCCCAAAATGTGGTGTATTTGATGAACAATCAAGGCTAAATCTCTCAGTAACTACGTGAGCGGAAAGCCACCATTTATTTCGTGATTCTTAGTAAAGCATTTCTTCTCCTCCTTCCAACAAACAAATTCTACCTTTAGTTTCTACAAGATTGGGGTTAACTGTCCATTTTGTTTGAAATCTTTCAAATTCCGGTTGTATCACTCATTAAGATGAGCATTTGCAAAATCTCTTGAGGAAAATAAAGCTTTAAAATTTACATTGAAGTTCTGAAATATTTAATTTATTTCATCAACATTAAAAATATAATTCCAGCTTTTAAGACAAAAGTCACTTCATAATCCTCTTATCTCTGTTTGTGTTTTTGCTTTCTTCTCTCTCTTTTTCTTCATGCGTACATGAGCTTTACATAATGGACAGCAAAGTTACCATGTTGTACTCTCCTTTGGTTACTTTATATTAATATGATTATTTTCTCAGGCTAATACACAGTCTTTAAAATCATTAACAGCTACATTCTGTTCTATCAGACCAGTAAACCACAATCCACTTTGTATAATTAAATAGTATCCTAGTTTCATAGACTTGCCTCATTTTCAATTTTTCATGAATACATAATACCAAATAAAATAATTAGCTTTTAAACATTTATTTATTAATTTTGAAAGAGAAAGCACGAGTAGGGGAGAGATAGAGAGAGAGAATCCCAAGCAGGATCCGCACTGTCAGCGCAGAGCCCAACATGGCTGCAGCCCCGGTATATTGTCTTGAGGATGCAGGATGTCAAGGGGACAGTACAGGAAGGAGTCTGTCACTTCTCCTCCAGCCCGCAGTCTCTTCCAGTATCTTCTCTTGGCTGGGCTTAATAGCAGCTGCAAAGCAGGAAGAGGGTGTGCCTGGAAGTGAGAAGAAACAGTCTAGCGTCTGCGTCACAAGCCTTGGAAAACGGTTGCACTCTTAACAAAACACACCCTGCATGTACTCTTCCCAGGAAATAAAGGTCACGAGGGAGGAAGTCACTTTGGTCCTTCACGGGAGAGAGAGACGGATATACAGTGTGTCTTGTTTGACCTTCACACCTTTCTTTACCCCACACAGGATCTGATGCTACCTACCAGTAGAAGTGAAAATCCACTGCGCATCTCCGTCTGTTTGAGAATTTGGAGTATATGGATTTGGGGGCAATTCTACACCTTTGATAGAATTTCGGAAGAGATAGCAACGGGGTCCATACTACTGGACATATTTTTATTTCCTGCCAGGCAATCTATTTATTATCTCACCTTTTCATCTTTGTTTATGAATAGAACTGAAGACAGAGTGGTAATGTATATTGAGCTGAGTAACAGATACTGAGCTGAGTGTGTTCCTTATTATCACACGTATCTGATGGAGTTTCAGGTGAATGTTTAGGGTCTGAAACCCCATGGATCATTGGAAATCAAATCACAATTAGAGGATTTGGGGAATTAACAAGTATTTTATTTTGTTGTTGTTGTTTTTGTGTGGTATATATATTAGTTAAATGACTGTGTGAATATCTCTCTCTCTCTCATAAGTAAATAAAAATAAAGATTAAAAATGTTTTTTAATTTTAAAAAATTTAAAATTTTAACCAACTAGGTGGCTCAGTTGGCTAAGCAACCGACTTTGGCTTAGGTCATGAACTTGTGGTTCATGACTTCAATCCCTGTTTTGGGCTCTGTGCTGACAGCTCAGAGCCTGGAGCCTGCTTTGGATTCTGTGTCTCTGTTTCTCTCTGCTCCTTCCCTGCTCGTTCTCTCTCAAAAGTAAATAAAGATTAAAAAAATTTAAAAAACCCCGAAAGTATGAGTAACTGGGAACCTTTTTATTTTCTGACCACCAACTAGCAGTCTTCTGTTTCACCCCTTACTTCTGTTGCTTACACACCTGCATATTCCACAATCTTACGCACCATGAGACATTTAACCGTATGTTTCAGACATATTACCAAGGCAGTCATGGCAGCTCTTTGTCATTCAGAGGCTATACAGTGCTCCAGTGAATTCTGTCTCGGACATCAGTATTCTTTCTAATGGTTGCCATTGATGTAGGACCATGGGAACTTCTAGTTTCAATTCCCACATGTAAAGAGCTCACAAGTTGTCACTGGTCTTAGAGCAAGAAAATAAAAGGAACAAACTAAGCTAAAAATTGTCGACTTTTCAGGGCACCTGAGTGGCTCATTCGGTTAAGCATCTGACTCTTGATTTCAGCTCAGGCCATGATTTCACATATGGTATCGAGTCCTGTGTTGGGCTCTGTGCTGACAGTGCAGTGCCTGCTTGGAATTCTCTCCCTCTCTCTCTGTCCCTCCTGCACTCATGTTCTCTCTCTCTCTCTTCAAATAAATAAGCAAACTTAAAAAAAGAGAAATAAAAAGTGCCATTGGGAGAGTGAGGTCCCAGGGAAAACTGTCATCCCACAATCTGGAAAGACAGGCAAATGCAGAGAATCACATGTATAACGATCTTCAAGAGGGGGGGTGCTGAAGGTGTGAATTGGCAGGAGCACTTGAAGGATGCCTCTGACCCCTTGGTAGAAGCAAAGTAAACTGATGGAGGATGGAGAAATTCTTGAGCCTGCATCTCCGGTGGGGGGGGGGACACACTTGACCTGTTTCTACCTCTGGGGACCCCACAAGTTCTCACAGTGAAGAACCAAGAAAATCCCTCCCCTTTCCAGTGGAGGGATGTGGGAGGGTGTATGTAACTATTGTGGAATATTCCCAGAATCTTCTGCATAAGGAAATCTCTCTGCTTCAACCTCCCACCCCACCCCACCCCCAATCCCCTGGCAGGGAGCTTTTTTCCCCGGGCCTTATCTGATGCAAGGACAGGGAAAGTTCCAACTCCCACCCTCTCTAGCCTTCTTGTTTCAATGAGGTGTGCAAAAAAGATGAGAAACATTTCTGACAATCATAAAGACTGAGATTTGATCATCGGGAAGTAAAATGCTCTCTCCCTGACGTCCTGTCTCCTCATGAGCAAACCTAGTAGAGTAAAACTGTCAGGGCTGGAAGAATTACAGGATTCAAACCCATTTTGGAAGGAATCCTGAGGACGATGAGGGTGTAGAAAGGAAGCACAAGGAAATCGATTTCTCTGTCCCTTACAGCTTCCACAGATGGTAAACACAGCTCAGCTCTTAGCCAGATTAATGTAGACCTCACACTGAGGATGTATTTACCTCACTTCTTCCCTGATCTGTCACCTCCGACTTTCGAAATTACAAGGCATACTAAAAGACAAGATAAAACCAAGTCTGAAAAGAGAAAGCAACCAGACTCTGATATGATCCACAATTTGGAATCATCAGACAGACACTTTAAACAACTTTGATAAAAATGTACAGGATTTCTATAAGGGAAATTATAAAACTCTGAGGAAAGAAATCAAAGAAGATCAAAATAAATGGAGAGATATGCTGCGCTCATGGATTGAGAATTCCAAAAGATGTCAATTCTTCTCAACTTTATCTAGAGATTGAACACAATGCCAATTGAAATCACAGAAAGCTATTATGTAGCTATTGACAAATTAATTCTAATGTCTATATGGGGAAAGCCCCAGAAGAGCCAACATAATACTGAGTTAGAACCCAGTTGGAGGACTAGCAATATCCCATTTCAAGAGTTAGTATAGAACTACAGTAATCAAGACAGCTTAGGACTGATGAAATCTAAAGACACATAAATCAATGAATCCAGAGAGAACCCATAAATCTCTTCAAGTCCTCCTCAATAAAGGAACAAGACAATTCAATGGTGAAAAGATATTTTTTTTTTCATACAAACATCTTCAACGCATCTTTGATAAAGAAATAAGGCAATTCAATGGTGAAAAGATAGTGTTTTCAACAGATGGTGTTGGCAGCATTGGATGTCTGTATGAAGAAATAATATCTATAGTTAGAATTTATACTTCACCTGAGTTAACTCAGAAGGGTCATACACCTAAATAAAAAAAGGCAATACTGTAAAACTTTTAAGACCAAAACAGAAATTCCACATGACCTTGGTATTGGCAATGAGTTTTTACATACAATCTCCAAAGTATGGGAGATGAAGGAAGATACTACCTAACTAGACTTTGTTAAAATTAAAAAGTGTGCTCTTTGCAAGACACTGTTGAGAGATCAAAACACCAAGTGAGAAAACATTGACAGCATACGTATCTGCAAAGACCATGTTTCCAAATATACAGGGAACCATGGAAACTTGACAATAAGGAGGGAAAACCACCCAATTAAAAAATGAGCAAAAACCAGGGACCTCATGGAAGCAGACATACATATGGCATATTAGCATATGTAAATGTTCTCAATATTATTTGCAGTCAAAGAATCATACATGAGATACCTCTCTGTCCTCTTAGAAGGACTGAAATCCAGAACACTGGCAACACCCAAGGCTGGCGAGGACACAGAACAACACAGACTCTGTCATCCCTGGTGGGGGTTGTGAGATTCTGTAGCCCCTTTGCAAAGCAGTCTGGGAAATTCCTGCAAAGCCAAGAAGAGCCCCATGATATGACTCAGCAGTTGACTGACTGGCTCTCAATCCTGAGGAATTGATTTGAAAGTTGGTGTTCACACAAAAACCTGTACAAATGTTTATAGCAGCTTTAGCCATGACTGCCCCCAACCAGAGGCTCCCCACGTTCCTTTCAGGATGTGTCTGGATAAAAAAAACTTGGCACATTAATACACTGGGCTTTTCATATTCAGCAATGAGGAGAAAGAAGCTATGAAGCCACGAAAAGCTGTGGAGGAAACTGTCTATTGCCAAGTGAGAGATGCCAGGGCAAGAGGGTTCCACACTGAACGATCCCAGGTGTGTAATACTCTGGGGGAGGCGAAGCTGTGGATGCAGTAAAACGCTTACTGATTTTGAAGGTCTGGGAAGAGGAGGAGGAACACTGGGGAATTTCGGGTAAGCAAAAACATTCTGTGCAAAACTATAAAGATGTTAGGCATTTGACAAAAACCATAGACTTTATGGCATACAGAGTGACCCTGAATGAATGAACATTAAAAAAAAAAAAAAGTCATGTAGGAGACTGGGACCCTAAGGATAAAGCAGCCTGGCAGAAGTGGATCTAATTGAGTTACAAATGCATTAAAGGGTCTCAGGGAAGGGCATGGGGGTGAGTGCTAATGTAAGTGACCTTGAAAATGACACTAGAGGCAGATGGAAGGATGTGTGGTACTCACTGCACTTGATAGCAGGACTTTCATGGGCATGTGGGTTAGCCACGCAGAGGCTGCCACAGACGTGCTGAAACAGAACAATCCATTAAATGGACGGCCATGGGTGGAGCCAAAGCTCTTGAGGGTAGGGGGATCCATGTGGTACCGGTTTAAAGTTAGGGAAAGTCAGAGTGAGGTCCACTTACCTTCACGTAGGTACGGAGGGTTGCATAGCTGAGCATTTGTAGATGTGTGGTATACAGAAGAGCCTATTTTTTGCTCTGGCTGTTGAGGGGGTATAGAAGAAAAACACCTAGGATTCAAATCTTGGTTTCTAGCATCATTTGCCAGTAAGAGTAATTAGGGCTCCTTGGAGAAGTGACTGATTTGTGAAGGAAACATTCATGATAAGCCTGCAGCATCTTGTAGTCCTAGATGGAAGGAGAGCCTTCAAATGTGCACCCATACACACACACAGACCACACATATCCACACGTGTGTACACATCCGTGTGCACCCATTCACACACATGCCACACATGTTGATATACACACAAACACACGTGCTTGGATGCAAACATACGTGGACACCTGTACACACACATTGCGCACACACGCACACAGCCACACTCATGTACACACACGTGTGCACACTTGCATATACACGCACACACACGCCCCACATGCACGCCACACATGCATGTGTGCACACGCACACACGCACCCACCCTCACACATCGTTGTGGGGGTCAAACGGATATACCCACCAGCGGATAGTGCTCTCGACAACCCAAAATGGTACAACTTTGGCATCAAAATATATAAAATAGTTTGGGATTATAACTTCAAGTATAAAATAAACATTCCTAAGTCCATGCTAATATAAATAAATGTTTGAACACATTCATAAACTGAGGCATATAGATAACACTCATGTGGAAGAATTTCAAATCCTCAAGTAGACCCACCACCCTCGAATAGGGGAGCACTGTCAGCCACTCCCCTAAGGCAGACAGCACAGAGGGACTTCCCTCAAAGGGTGCTGGCTGGACAATGGGGAAAAGAGTCACTTTTCAGTGAGGAAACCTGACACATGTGTGCAGGTGACCAAGAGTCAACCGTCATGAATCACGCTGACACTGTGTGCCCAATATGGCGTGCCAGAAACGGCGCTCTATCTCTGTGGTCTTCTTCCTAATAGCCCCTTACCCGGACTCATCATGAGAAAAGTATCAGGCATATTTTACCTCTCAAAATGGGTCAAGGTCATTAGGAGAAGATATAAAAACCTAAAAATAAGGAAAGTCCAAGAAAATGCTACACATCAAGGGACACTAAGGACAATGAAATGGAGTGTGGGATCTGAGATGAGATTCTGGAACAGAAAACGGGCATTAGGAAAAAACTTGGAAAATCTAAGTAAACTATGGAATTTCATTAGTTCAATTTCATAAATTGCAAAAAAAATCAATTGCAAAAAATGTATCATACTAAGTTAAGGTTGGAACAACAGAAAAAAACAGTGTGAGGTGCCTGGGAACTCTGAACCGTTTTCTCTGTTTTTCCATAAACCTAACACAGATGTAAAACATAAAGTCTAGGGGCACCTGGGTGACTCAGTTGATTAAGTGTCTGACTTCATCTCAGCTCATGATCTTGTTGTTTGTGAATTTGAGCCTCACATCGGGCTCTGTGCTAACAGCTTGGAGCCTGGAACTTGCTTTGGATTCTGTGTCTCCCTCTCTCTGTGCCCCTCCCCTGCTTATTTTCTGTCTCTCTGTCTCTATCTCCGTCTGTCTCTCTCTCAAAAATAAATAAACATTAAAAAAAAACCTAAAAAATAAAAAAATAAAGCCTATTAAAATGACTACAGTGGATGTCTGTGTGTATATACCTCTGTAAGCTTTGTTTATTTCATTGAGATACATTCCTGGAAGTGATACTTTTTCATGTTAAAATTTGTTTCTTATTAGTTTGGACGTGATTTTAAAATGTGGCTTGAAGGCTTTGTGGAATAATGTTATCAATTTATACTCACGGTAGGAGTACATTAGATTCCCTGATTCCCATACCATCAGAAATCCTGCGCATCATTAAATTGAAACCCAAGTTTTCCTAATAAAAATATTTCACTAAAATATTATTAATGTAGCTGAACATCTTTTCATGTTAGCTTTTGACATTACCTCTGAAAATTTATGTGCTAATATACTAATATCCAAACCCAATCCCCCTAAACCTTCAATATTCATAAATTTCTTCTTCTTCTTTTTTTTTTTTAGCATTAAAGCTGCTATTGTTCGTGAATCTTGCTGTCAGTGCTCCTCACATACTTTTACTATTTAGTATTAATTCCGTGTCTCTGACCACCTAGAGTTAATTACGGACTTACTTTCCACTTTGTCTGTTGGACTAGGTCTACCTGGAGCAGACCCCACTGTGGCCGTCATTCCAGATCCACTGCCCTGGCCTTCCTCTCGCATTCTGCCTCTTAGTTGTGTCCTCCGATGCTGGCCTTTCCCAAGAAAAATACAGTTATCTGATGACTATCTGAAGACTTCTTATAGTCGGCATGTTTGTCCACAGATTACAGCAAGATGTGAATCTCTGATGTATACCAAATGCTCTTAATTGAAAGGTTTTATTAGTGGGCTTATCTTTTTGGGGGGGGGGAAACCAGTTTTTATACTTATAAGGAAATCGCATAGAAATGAGGCTGTCACAAAAGAGAACTTCCATTATGGTGTTGATGTCCTATCACTGCTCTAAGAGATTACCACAACCTTAGTGACTTATGCAGAGCAAATTTATTATCTGCTGGCTCTGTAGTTCAGAAGTCCGTGGTGAGCCTCAGCATCTACCATTCGGGTCGGAGTGAGGCTGGGCTCCTTTCTGGAGCCTGGGCGGGGGCAGGGGTGTCTGTTCCATTATGTTTTCTCTCTTCTAGAGGCTGTTGGTGTTCTTTGGCTCATGGTTCTATTTTCTCCATCTTCAAAGCCAGAGAGATGTGGCATCTCTGATCAGTTCTCCATAGTTCCCTTCCATGTGTGGCAACTCATTCACGAGACCCAAAGATTAGGACGTAGACATCATCAGGGAGTGGGGGCATGTTTCTGTCTCCTACATTTATACAGTTTAAAAAAATAAAATTTGGGGGGGCACCTGGATGGCTCAGTAGGCTAAGCATTTGACTCTTGATTTCAGCTCAGATCATGATTTCACAGTCCATGAGTTCAAGCCCTGTGTTGGGCTTTCTGCTGTCAGCACAGAGCACATGTCATGTCCTCTGTCCCTTTTTCTTTCCCCCTCCACTGCTTCCATGTACTCTCTCTCTCTCTCTCTCTCAAAAAGAAATAAACATTTAAAAAGCAAAAATAAATAAATAAATAAAATGAGGGTTGCCTGGGTGGCTCAGTTGGTTAAGTGTCTGACTTTGGCTCAGGCCATGATCTTGAAGTTCTTGAGTTCAAGCCCTGTGTCGGGCTCTGTGCTGACAGCTTGGAGCCTGGAGCCTGCTTGAGATTCCATGTCTGCTCCTCCCCTGCTCGTGCTCTATCTCTTTTTCTCAAAATAAATAGATAAAAATTTAAAAATAAAAATAAATAAAATGGAGCTAGCAATCACTACACTTTGGGTAGAATATTTATGGCTCACCAGAACATAGCAGGGATTCAACAAGTATTAGTTCTGTGTCTCTGACCATCTTCTTTAAATAAAGCTCTGCCTTCATTTATTTCACAGCATTAATAAATAGAGTTAATTACTGACTTATTTTCCACTTTGTTTATTGGACTAGAAATATTTTTTTTTACATTGCTGTGTGTATCTGGCACTCAGCACAGTTGAATGTACCTAATATCTGCCCCGTAGTTTCTAAGCAAATCGATACCCTTGCTAGGCTCCCTCCGTGTCTTAATTCCATGATTTAAGAAGCTGATCCACTAAAACTGTGGAGGATGACACCGTTTGAAACTGACTGATGGAATGATTATCTACACCTCCAGCTGGACTCAGACAAGACTTGAATATAGACAACCAGGCACCGGAGTAGGAACAATCTGCGACGGTGTGTGAGAGTCTCGGAGACGAGGCCTGAGCCGTCTCCGTACCCCGCCTGGGTCAAGGCAGTGTGCCTGCTTAGGGCATACGAGAGAGGAAAGTGCCGGGATCCCATGTTGAGACAGACAGGTTGTACCATTCTGTCAGGTAAAACCTGCTTAACCATTTGATTGGGAATGAAAAACAAAAATTATTTGAGAAGCTACACCACATTGTAGGTGTGGATTCAGAGAGTTAGTCAACAGATATTTTTAAAAAATGGTTACTGTTTATTTATTTTTGAGAGAGAGTGTGAGCAGGGGAGGGGGGCAGAGAGAGACACAGAATCTGCAGAAGGCTCCAGGCTCCTAGCTGTCAGCAGAGTTCGACACGGGGCTCGAACTCATAAACCATGAGATCATGGCCTGAGCCAAAGTCAGATGCTTAACCGACCGAGCCACCCGGGTGCCCCTGTCAACAGATAATTTTTAGCGCAAACAGGATCCACTGTGAGGCTAATGAAGCTTGGCTTCAATGGTACAGATCTCTTCCGAGGCCTTGAAATGCTTCCAGCAATCTGTTTGCATAAATACATGTTTCTGTAGAATTTGCAATGCTGCATTTTTAATTCTCTCTCTCTCTCTTAACTCTCCCAGTAATGCCACTACTTGAGCTTATCTTTTTGTCAATTTTCATGTCCATGAAAGGGAGGCTCTGATGATCCCTGAGCTGCAGGTCTTCCTCAAGGAATTCGTATTCCCAAGCCAACATCCACCACCTCCTGAAGAGAAACACCAGGGTCTTAAGGAGCTCTTTAGTTTGCTCACAGGGGGAATATTTGCCAGAACAGAGGATACCTGACTTCGAGGTTGGACACATAGTGACACCTTGGAAGAACTTTCCATCTTGAGCAGGAGTCAAAAACTAAAAATTGGTTGTTTTTCCCTTTGTGATCTTGAGGACATCTGTTCAAATTTAAGGGCTTCTGTTTGCTCACTTTGTAAAGTATGAAGTTAGAACTATTCATCCTAACAATAACACAAACACTGGGTGCTTTCTAAGCTTTTGCTGTATGTGAGGCACGGCGATGATCCATTTTATCTTCAGAACAGCCCACAGCGACTCAAAATGGCCTTCCAATAACAGATAACACTCTAAAATTATTAGAGGAAAGCACAGGGATAATTCTTTATGGCCTTGATTAATGGATTCTTGGATTTGAGACCAAAATGACAAGCGACAAAAGAAAAAAAAAAGTAGCTACACTTCAGAGTTTAGAATAGACTTCATTAAAATGAAAAACTTTTGCACATCAAAGAACATTATCAAGAAAGTAAAAACACAGCCTGCCTCATTGAAGAAAATATTTGCAAATCATGCTACAGATAAGGGGGTAGTACCCAGAATACATGAAGAACACTCACAAGTCAGCAGGAAAATGACGAATAATCCAACAGTAAAAATGGACAGTGGCCTTGAATGGATCAGTCTGCAAACAAAAGCACACAGATAGCCAGCAAACACACGAGAAAGGTTCAACGCTATCTGTAATTAAGTAAATGCAGATTGAAAACACAAAGAGATGTCACGTCACACACACTAACGTGGTTAAAAAATTGTTTTAATGGAATTAACAAGTGTTGGCCAAAAAGTGGAGAAATGGGATTGGTCATATACTGCCCATGGGGATGGGAAAGGATGCAAGTGGGAAATAGTTTAGCTGTGACTCTAAAAGTTAAAAATATAGTTACCACATGAAAAAATGCTCAACATCACTCATCATCAGGGAAATGCAAATCAAAACCACATTGGATATCACCTCACACCTGTCAGAATGGCTAAAATTAACAACTCAGGCAACAACAGGTGTTGGCAAGGATGCAGAGAAAAAGGAACCCTCTTATATTGTTGGTGGGAATGTGGACTCGTACAACTTCTCTGGAAAACAATATGGAGGTTCCCCAAAAATTTAAGAATAGAACTACCTTATGACCCAGCAATTGCACTACTAGTTATTTATCCAAAGCATACAAAAATGCAGATTTGAAGAGGCACAAGCTCCCCAATGTTTATAATAGCATTAATGATAATAGCCAAATTATGGAAAGATCTCAAATGTCCATTGGCTGATGAATGGATAAAGAAGATACAGTGTATATATGTACAATGGAATATTGCTCAGTGATGAAAAAGCATGAAATCTTCCCATTTGCAGCAATGTGGATGAAACTAGAGTGTATTATGCTAACAAAAATAAGTTAGTCAGAGAAAGACAAATATCACATGATCTCACTCACATGAGAAATTTGAGAAAACTCAACAGATGAACATAGGGGAAGGGAAGGAAAAATAAGATAATAAGAGAGAGGGAGACAAACCATAAGAGACTCTTAAATACAAAGAACAAACTGAGGGTTGCTGGAGGGAAGGTGGGGGAAATGGGCTAACTGGGGGATGGACATTAAGGAAGACACATGTTTCGATGAACACTGGGAGTCATATGTAAGAGATGAATCACTGGGTTCTATCCTGAAGCCATGACAATGCCGTATGTTTAACCTGAATTTAAATTAAATAAAACAGTAGTGCCAGTACATTGTATAGGAGTTTCCTCCTCTTCCTTACCTTACTGTTACCATTGTGATGATGATTGTTTTTAAATTGATGGTCAAGACTAAAAGCAAATAACTACCATATGATCCTGCAATTCCACTCCTAAACATGTACCCAAAAGAAGTAAGAACACGTGCCAAGTTTTTACGCCCACCTAGAAACTTGTACCCAATATTCATAGCAGCATGCTTCCTGAGGGCCGACAGTTGGGAAGAACCCAGTGTCCGCCAATGAAAGGATGGATGAGCAAATTGTAGTAAACATATGCTGTGGAATATTATTCAGCCATGAAAAATAAGGTACTGATCCATGATCCAACTTGGATGATGCTTGATCCAAGCGTCAATATTTCTGAAAAATATTATCTTGAACATCAAATCGTATGTTAATGCAAAGAATACAGCACAAAATACTATACAATGATATGAATCCTTTTAGATGATTTATCTAGAATGGACAGATCCAGAGAGACAAGAAGCAAATTAGGGGGATGGAGGGAGGGAGAAATGGGGAATAATTACTTGGAGGCATAGGGGTGTTTTTTCAGGTGATAAAACATAGGAAAGGTGAAGAAAAGTGATGGGTTACAACATGGTCACTGCCCTGAAGGCCACCAAATCAAACACTTTGCCATGGTGAATTGTATGTAATATGAATTTACCAACAACAGATAAGCAGTTACTGTAATTTCCTATATAAACCCCTTAAAAAAGAAACAAAAACATAGTCATCTCAACAGGAGTGGAAATTTTTGGCACAATCCCACATCCATTCTTGAAAAATTCTCAGCAAAATAGTAGTTGGAGAGGATACCTTGAACAGCGTAAAGGGCATCAAGGAAAATCCTACAGGACTCATGACACTTGAGGAAAGAGGGAAGGTTCCCCCCAAGATCGTAAGAAAGCCAAGATGGTTTCCTCTCTCCATATAAATAAGATGGGGGAGGATTTATGTATGACCCACTAGTAATACATAAACAGTCTGCTGGAACAGGTGTGTTTCACCCATGCCAAAGGGGTTACAAGGGAGGTGTTCTCAGCCCTTGTGAGAAAAAGAGCCAAAAAATAACCATGGAACATTCGCCCCAGGTGACCAGGAAACCATGGGTTCCTTAAGAGACGACAGACATCTAGGACCTATGCAAGGTTCATCTGAGAACCCCTGGCCCTCTCAGTGGACGTAAGAGCAGTGCAAGTAAAGTCAGTCACTTCCTGGTCACTCCTACACACCCCGCTCATGCATAGTAGTACCGAAAACAGCAGAGAGGAAAAAGCAGCAGAGAATATTATCTGCTTATCTTGATAGGCGCCAGTGTTACGATTCCAGCTTAGGATTCTTCATGGAAACAGCCATGTCAGCTGCCATTGAATATTCTATTAGGCAACTCACGGAAAAGAATAGTGTAATACATGAGCAATTAGACATTTCTATAACCCCCATAAAATATCCCATCAGAATAGCACCCGATTATTAAAACAGTGATTTTTAGCAGTTACACTTTCTTGGTCCTGGTTATGCAGTTCCCGCTGGGAACTTGCCTCCGATTCACCCTTGCATCGCACTGGGGAGGAAAAACCAAAGCAGACCTCAACTAGTCTTTTAATAAGCCTCCGCGTTACTGCTTCGGTATCTTTGCCTGAAATGATCCTCCCACTCGCTGATGCTAACATCTCACTGCCAGCACTGAGGCTCTCGCTTGCCATAAAGCCTCCCCGCATCCAGTTCTACCTTAATGGTTTTTATCAACTCACCAAGATGCAAAACTGTAAGCTTCGGGCCAAGTTGCCTGCTCAATATACCTGAATGAATGAATGGATGGATTACTGAAGGGATAGAGTAGAAGGAGCAAATTAAGGGAGAGAGTCCTTATAGCACTTTCCCTTCTTAGGGGCAGAAATAGTGAGCCGTGTTACTGATCCACGCCAGGCAGGTCTAAGCAGTAGGTTGGAGCAGAAATCACTTGCCCATGTTTATCCAGTTTCCCCTTTTCTACGAGCTGGTAACACGCTGATTCCTCTTCCTGGGAGAGTCGCAACAGGAGAGGGGAAGGTCATCCAATTTCATATCTGATGTAATTGCAGGGATGCATAGTACACTGGTTTCCTAGCTGTTTTTTCAGGGGTAGTCCTCACTTTCGCTTTGCACTCCAGAGAAGAATCTGGCCCTGCCAATATGTGATGATGCTTTCATTAACGTGTTCAAAGCCGGGGACACATCTTACTTGCTAAATACCTCACAGTACCAAGTGTGTTAAGGGAATCGTTTTCCTTAAGTCAATGTTACCACTGAAATAGTTCTACGTTTGCTGTCGCCCATGTATATCCCCCTCAATGCACGGGGATGCACTTGAGATCAGCAGAGATCAGGGACAGAGGAATGAAAGTTGACTTCTTTCCCATTTGGCTGGTACGGATTAGACAAATACGGATGGCTCACAGCTGTCAAATATTCATAGCATGCTTGGTGCTTGGCAACAGTATTTTATGTGCATGTCCTCACTGAGCGTGTGCGTTTCCCAAAGAATGGATGCAGGTAGGGCCTCAGATTTATGGATGGGAAGACAGACTCTTGAGGGGGATCAGAATCCAGTACGTGGTGGAGCTGATACCAAAATCTGAATCTTTGGTCTCTAAAGGGGGGTTGTTTGGTCTTCCTGACCTTGGCATAAGGCCAGCTGACAACGATTTAATTGTCAGAATGCGCCATGCACTGGGCTAAGGGATTTGCAGGCTTCATCAATGCCGGTTGCTGATTCTTTCAAAAAAACTACAGAAATTTTGATATTTGTGCTTCTTCCCTTCCTCCTAATGGATGCTTCTGTCCCTCCTCCCCACCTGTAGGAAAGTCAGCATTACCCTGGCTCTCCTGTGACTCCCCTGCAGTGATGATCTTGGACTTTTTTCAAAACAAGCCTGAATCTTTTGAAAAGCAGGCATCCACAGACACCAATCTTTTTGTATTTCCGTGGTCCCTGGAGGATGCGTGACCGAGTTCCCGACCCCAGAGGCCAGCTCACTGTGCCAGCATCCTGACACACACAGTCTCCTCATTTCTGCTCCCTGTGTAGATGGTCTCAACTTTACCCTCTTCTGAGACCACGCACGTCGGTGCTCTGCTGCATCCCTGTAGTTAATATACAAGCACACCAGAATGAGGGTTAATCGTCAGAGCCGGGATGGTTTGGGGTAGTGTGTGAAGAGAAACACAGGAACTGTGAACTAATTTAGGGGTGGAGGTTACTGCATCTGCAAACACGAAGAATCTTCCAAGACTGACATTTGGACACTGAAGCTGACCATTAGGATGATGGGGTGACATAAAAGTGATGTTTCAAAGCCCCGGATGTCCCCTCTGAGAAGAAGATGAAAAACTCCAACATTTGTATATGTTTTGAACAAAATATAGACCATATAATAATATAGCTTGTTTTGTGTTTTTCTTCCCAACTGTATGAAAATCTACGCAAAACGTCTTCTTTTATTATTCAAGGTCCAAAGTCCTCCCAGTGGTCTAGCAGAACCTACAGAATGCTCCACAGCACACCGCCACCAATTGCCCTTGGCCCCTAGCTATATGTCAGCCACGTTCCTTCCTGCCTCGGGGCCTTTGTACCTGCTGTACCTGTTACTTCACTGCTCTATTCCAAGAATCCATCTGGTTCATTCTTTTCCTCTCTCAAGTATTTGCTCAAATATAGCGTTTTGGATAAATTGCACATGTGCATGGACCAAATCTGTGGGAAGGAACTCTTAAAACAGAAGAAGTTGTGAAAGACACTAATCACCCATAACCTCATCTCCTTCAGTGATCATCACCCTTTTACACACATGCACAACATGCATGCGCACACACGTGCACACACACCCACAGGCGCACACACTTGCACACACGGGCACACACACCCACAGGCGCACACACAGATGCACACACGCGCACACACGTGCACACACATGCAACCACACACACACAATCAGCCTTATGTCACTGCAAGTGCTCTGTTTTGTTCACACTGTTCTTGCACATTTTTGCCACTCCCTAGAGCCCTCCCTGACACCTTAGATGCCGTCTGGGAGCTGGAGCGAACTGGGCTGCTGGTAGAGGACGGCAGCTCCTTTGCTGGACTCGGTCATTCATAGGTCTTTTTAGGCAGTTTATCTTATTAGAGTCATACGTGTCCATCCTGGGGAGCTGTAAAGACTACAAACATAAACAAGCCAGGAAAAATCATACATAATTCCATGATTCAGAAATGGCATCTATCTCTCAAAAAGGCTGCGATGTTTCCTTCTACAGTTCCCTTAATGTGTTTTCATTCATGCGAGTACCTTTTCACAGAATTGGGGTTATTTGGTACATCCTGTTTGTTACCTACTTTCTGTCCTGTAACCATAACTGCGAACATTTTTGTACCCAGTTAATCCTCCTGTTGACTGCCCATGTGTCATTTATCAGCTACTGCAACAGAGTTATGAAAAAATCCGCTACAACTAAAATTACAGAATAATCAATCTGCGTGCTAAGTGAACCTAAAACCTGTCATATTTCCCTTTTGTACTTGTGGTAAATACAGTGAAACCTAGGTTGTGAGCATGATTCATTCTAGAAGCATGCTAGTCATCCAAAGCACTTGTAGCTCAAAGCGAATTTCAAGAACCATTGGCCCAGTTGCGATCATGTGACGTTTGGCGTTGCGTACAGCTCGTATTGCAAAACACGGCTTGTTTACCAAGTTAAAATTTGTTAGACATGTTTGCTCATGTTGCAGAACACTCGCAGGACGCGTTCCTCACAATCTAAGGTTTTACTTTACTTTCCACTCTGTCCAGCTTCTAGCGATTTCTGTCCCTGAAGAATTTTCATCCAGGACAGAAAAGCAATGCTTCACCTTTCACTCTGAAATTCTTTTTTTACGACGTGTGATGTTTTTGACACCCAGCCATGGGTGAGACACGGTGGTGCCGGACGGCCTGAGTCCACTGCTCCTGTACCCCCGCCTTCCAGCCTGTTCGCAAAACTGCCACGGCAAAGAACATGGGCCACAACTCTGCCTGCCCTTGTCTACAAACTTAGTGCTTGAATTTACAATACTTTCAGAATTGCAGATTGAAGCCATAGGGCAGCATTTCACACACACACACAGACACACACACACACACACACACACACACACACGTCTAGGAGAAAGTAAAAAAGGTTTCACTTTAGATGCTGACAACGTGAAAGGCAAGAGACTCCTATACAGCGCTCATGGGGGAGAAATTGGCTGCAATCACTTTAGATGGCCTTTTGGGATTGGAAACAATGTTTATTTATTTATTCAGAGAGAGAGCCAACAGGGGAGGGGCAGAGAGAGCAAGAGAGAGACTCCCAAGCAGGCTCCACGCTGTCAGCACAGAGCCCAGTGTGGGGACCCATCTCATGAACTGTGAGATCATGACCTGAGCCGGGATGCCTGACTGACTGAGCCACCCAGGAGCCCCCAGGTCTGTTATAATTTTGAAAATACTCTTTACAATTCAATTTATGATAATTCAATTATATCCGATGATCCATAAAGTTTATTATAATTGAGTTTCCTTTACAGTGTTTCCTTCTGTCAGATGGGGATGGTGGGCAATAAACCCTACTTCGCAGGGCAGGTCAGAGGGGGATGCGTGTCTGCATGAAGGGTCACAGGGAGCGCCTGGCACGCAATGGGATGCACATGGACTCTTTCTACTATTTAAAATGGCAGAGGAGGATAGAGAAATGTGCAGGACTCAGGTTATGTTCCAGATTTCTCAGTCACACACCAGACACTGCGCATCAGGCCACACTCCTGTTTTTCCTTTTTTTTTTTTTTAAATAAATGTAAAATCAAAAAAATAGCACTGCTGAAATGTTAGAAACAATGCTGCCTTGCACATAAAGGTCAACAAGACATCCCAAGTGCGGCTGATGAGCACTTCCATATTCTCCTCAAATTTATTTTATCGTCGTGACCTTTTCTCCCAGGCTCCGCTGAGTGATTCCACTGGTTTGCTAGATACATTCTGCAGCGATGTTCTGCCTTTGTGAGGAACGAACCCTTCCCCGTGTCCATACAAATACCGGCTTCACATCAGAGTGATTCTGGAGGGGAGTTTATTTATCAAATCATAAACATGACTCTTTGGTCTGGCACGGCTTGCTTGTGGTTGGGGGGATGGTTTGGAACTTGGGAGGTGTAGGGCTAACATAGTGCTGGGTACCACAGGGCCGTAGGGGTGCCGTCGAGCTCTTCAGTGAAACCTGTAGCTCTCTTAAAAAAATACACCCAACACGGTTCTACACACTCAGCCAAACATTTGTGACCTAAGTCACTCTCCCATCAACAGCCCCTAAACATGAAACAGCATAGAAAGCTATGGATGCCCACTACGAACGCCCTTAAGAACAATGACTCACAGTCATTGTGAAGTTTCAGAAATACCTTATGGCTGAAAAGAATGTTCTCTTTGAGGTAAGAAAGCATGTGCAGGTATAAGGAATGGAGTTCCCCAACATAAACACAGTGAACTTGAAAAACCGTGGGGGAACATGTGTCCTTCCTTCAGGGAATATAACCCACTTCCCAGTGGGGAAAGATCTTCCCCGTTGGTGTGCATTCTTTCATATACTATCAGACTTCTTTATTCTGATAGAGTTCGCCAACATGGCGCTGCAGTTCAATGGCACCAATCATTCTTGATAAGCTGTCATCAGGGAGGGCTCCCAAGGACCATGTTATGCAGCAGAACCAGCACGGAGCACATGGGCTGCCTGGGCATTCTACACTTGTGCCCCAAGTCCTGTGGGGGCAGGAGGGGAGGCAGAGCCACTGTCCTAAGGAACGTGATGGAAAAAATCTGGAATTGCAAGAGGATGTGCTAGGTACCAGGGAGCCAAACAGGCTAGTTCCGGTTCCACCATACTTACTTGGGGTCCCTTGGCCAACTCGCACAAACTCCCTGAGCCCTGTGGTCCTTTTATTAAAAAAAATCAGAAAACAATAACTTCCTTAGAGGATTACTGAGACACTTTGGCACCCATCAGATGAACGGTGCTGGGTCGGAGGCACGTTCCTTTTCCCCCAACGTCAACCTTACAGCCATCAGGCTTCTCCTGGTCAAAAACCTTGTGCTGAAAACAGTTCCATGGTATTGTCTCTGCATTTATAAACTTCATGAAGACACACGAAAAATTCCGATGTTTAAAATTCATAATGCTTTCTGATTCATTGTCTAATGTAATAGATTCTTCATGCAATCCCATTTGATGTGATATCTGATGCTCTGTTCTTTTCCCACAAGAAAAATCACTACCATGCTATTCCAGAAAAGCATATAGAAATGTATTATCTCGGCCACCAGAGATGTAAAGATGTAAAATTTACCCTGGGGGGAAGAAATATCAAATATTTGAATGCAATTTGTTGTGATTTCTTTGCTTCCTGTGCAATTTATATTTCCTGTCAGCTGCATTTTAAGATAATTTTAAGTGGAATTTTAATTCCACACGATTTTAATTGTTGCCACCGTCAGTATTTCATCACAAGTGATGTAAAATTCCAGGAGGAGCTCTTTTAACATATCTGAATTCTAGGTAGTCCAGAAAAGATGACATCTGACTCCATACTTCTGAATGAAAGAGTAAGATGTAATTGTGAGGAATTCTGCTAATGTCAATTTTGAATAAGGACGTTCAGATAAATACTACTACTGAGATCAAATAAAAAACTCAGGCCACATAACACAAAATTAACAGATGAATAAAGGCATTCGAGAACCATCAAGGCTCTGAGAATTTGTGAACCAAAATCTGGGAGAGGTATGCCAGAGGTTAAGTATACCTTTCCGGGCCTCTTTTGACCAAGAAGTCTTTGTGGATTTCATCAGTTTGACGAGGTGCCAAGAAGCAAACAGAGCTGTCAGAGAGTCAGAAAAACAAGCAAACAAAAACCAGAGTTCAGGGACCAGGGGTCACCAGGGGTGCTGCTTAGTCCTGGGTTTGTCAGACTCCACAAAGCTACAACCCAAGAGTAAAGGTTAACACCGAATAGACGGTGCCTCACAGGGACTGAAGCTTAGCTGGGAATCATTTTGATGCCTGATTGGATTAAGTAGATCCGAAATCCCAACTGGTCCGGGAGGAATGCAGCATCCTATAAGCCTCCGATCACCTGTGCAACATTCATATTCAATATTGAATGCTCAACAGAAATAATCAGCAATTGGAAAAGACAAGACTATGGGGCAACAAATCAGAGCAACTACACTCAATGAAACATACACGTGAAAAGCCAGATAATGGGTGAATGAGACCAGATGATGAATAGTTGACCAAAAAGTTTGTGAACTAGGTGAATCAGAAGAAAATATCTAGACTTCAAGAGACAAAAGGATGAAACACTCAGAAGAAAAAGCCATGAGATATGTCAGATGTGGGGAAAATGATCACATGTAATTGGAATCCCAGAAGGAAAATAACAATGACAGAAATAGTTGAAGAGATAAAGCTTGCAAATTTTCCAAAAATGTTTAAAGTGGTCAAACTACAGATTTCAGAAGTATAGAGAGGCTTAAGAGTGCCTTTCAAAAATACACCTGAAAGCATGATTTTTTATTTAATACCCTACAACATACCTCAATTCCCAAATATGTATGTTAATTCTGCTCATTCCATTGGAATTGGCTTTATGGTAGCAAAATGTTTTGTTTATCATCATATGTTTAGTAAACTCAATTGAACTTCAAAGACTGAAACCTGACGAACTCTGGAATATAGTATTTGTTACATAAAAGGAGGCTGCAAATTAAAAACAATGTTCTTCACAGAGAGGGAGATAATTCATGAGAGACCCCTAAATACAGAGAAAAGACTGAGGGTTGCTTGTGGGGTGCTGGGTGGGGGGAAGTGTTGAAGGAGTGATGGGCATTAAGGAGGGCACTGGTTGGGATGAGCACTGGGTGTTATATGTAAGTGAAGAATCACTAAATTCTATTCCTGAAAAAACTTGAAAAAGAAAGAAACCCAATGTTCTTCCAAGTAAATATACTTTCAAAGTTTCAGAAAAAAAGTCAAAAAGCAAAGACTAGAAGAACAACTTCAAGGAAGAGAGAGAAAACAAGGTCAAGGTCCAAGGAGTTTCAGAGAGAGCTTTTATGGACTTCTGTGAAGGTCAATGGAAATTAGCAGACAGTGTGGAGATGCTGAAAAATTCTGGTGAGAGGAAAAGATGAAAACATCATGCAGAAGCAACAGTTTCCAAGAAAATGCAATTGCAAATGATCCAGTGGAAATACATACACTTTAGACAAACAAAACCTGACAAACTCTGTCACCAACAGCTCTTCAGTAGGAAAACTAAAGATACCTTTCATCCAAAAGGAAATGATCTCAGAATCAAATACAGATTCATTTCAATGATCAGGTATTATGTCTGTGACTAAATTACTGTTCATGTTATGCATTATAAATGTCACTGACAGACCCAAATCTTTATATGCTTATATATACAGTTGACCTTTGAACAACATGGGGTCAGGGTACTGACCTCTGTGCAGTCATGAATTCACTTCTAACTTTTGACTACCCCCAAACTTAACTACTAATAATCTACTGTTGACCAGAATACATGAAGACAAAGTGACTTGAATAAAAAAGAACAAAAAATTTTCACCTAAAGCAACAGATTTTTTAAATACTAATAGATCAAGGGCATAGATTTTTTTTAAAAACATTAAGAAATTTGACATCATTTACATATATAGAATATTATACTAAATAAGTTCAAGTTATTCTTTTCAAAACACACAGAATATTCTAAGAAGACAGTGGTAGTAAGCAAGAAATTCATGGCTAAAATAACATTGGTCAATGCCCACGTTATAAGAAATTAAGAAATTTACTTGTACTAACCCATATATCAAAGAAGAAATCAGGAGCAATTAGGAAATGTTTGAGTAATGGTAAGAATGCTTGAAATTAAGCACGTGTGAGCCAGCTAAGCCACTGTCAGAGGAACTGTGGCAGCCATAAGCACGTATCTTGGAAAAGACAAAGGTTAAAGATCTGTTTTCCAAAGATCCATCTAAAGAAACAAACAAACAAACAAAAAACAGTTAATGAACACAAAGGCAACAAAAGAAAGGCAATAATGTAATAGAAAGGAAATAATGACACAGAAAAGAAACCTAGAATAGAAAGAAGAGAGTGTGCCTGAAAGGGATTAGATAATACCAAGAATGATAAAAGGTCTATCAATAGGATATGATACACATTCAAGAGACAAGCGGATGACTGCACACTTCTGTCCCAGCAAACCTGGAACTTTAGAAGATATGGACAGAGTCCTAGAAAAACACACTTTACCCAAACAGACAGAGAAAAATGGAAAATTTGAAGTATCTAATCTATACTGATTAAAGAAATAAAACTCACAATGTGCTACCCACCAAAGATAAAAATCTATTCCGGAAGCTAAGCTAAGTTTTATTGGATTCCTTTGATGAGGTTGACATCATTGGTACAGTATCCTGACAAGGAAAAAATGAATTGTTAGCTCACTTACACTTCTCCAAACCTTTGGATGTTCGAACTGGAAACAATCATAGAGATGATCTCATTCTACAGATGAGGATGTAGAATCACAGAGAAGGATTCAAATCTGAAATCCATATTCCCACTCAACCGTGGAATCTATTAAATCATGTGGTCAAGTTAGGGCCAAGAATACAATTAGCAATCTAAATATGGTGGCCAAATACAGACTCCTAACACCAGCCACTGCAGTACCATCCAAACACCCTCCCGTGATTTATCTTTAATAAACTTCCATTAAACTTATCATCCCAAGAAATCATTGAAAGCAAGCCAGTTACTAGTTTATCACAGGGGAACAGAATTTCTTCAATTATATTATTCAATTGGTCTTTTTGAACAGAAGTCACGCACAGAGACATTAACACAAAGTACAGTCCTTAATCTCACTTCCAAATAGTCCTCAATGACACACATATTTAAAGTAAAATAAAGGGGGGCACCTGGATGGCTCAGGTGGTTAAGTGTCCAACTCTTGTTTTCAGGTCAGGTCACAATCTCATGGTTCGTGAGATCAAGCCCTGTGCCGGGTTCTGCTCTGACAACATGGAACCTGCTTGTGACTCTCTCTCTCTCTCTCTCTCTCTCTCTCTCTCCCCTTGCCCTCACTCACTCTCAAAATAAATAAATAAACATATAAAAATAGTAAAGGAAATGAATGATTAAAATAAGGAAATGAAAGGTATAGAGAAGGATAAACAATAAATGTGAAATTCTTGCCGCCACCCCACATCTAAGTCTTGTCTACAAAGTAAGCACTGACCATGGATTGTGGTTACGTAGATTGACTACAGATCCACTTTGATGTGCAAAGACATTTGCTGAATATATACAGAATATACAGAAATACTGACTATATGGAAATATTCAATATATATCCAACAAAATACATATCAACAAATACATAGACATGCATTTACATGCAAACATATACTTTTCTTGCTTATTTACATGAATTATGTCAGACTCCACACACTTGTTTTCCTCACTTACTATCAGGGTTTGCATATGGTTACAGTTCTTGCTTGGAACAAAGCCAGTTCTGGGTGCTTATAACCTGTCGATGATTTGGGCAAGCATAGTTCCAGACGTGGGTTTTGCGTTCATTCCATTTTTTCCCCAAGATTTTCTATAAACATGGATAGATTTTTCAATGAACAAATTTCTCACATTTACAGACTTTCAGGAAAAATGGGCAGTTTTATTTTGAGGATATCTTGTCTCTTTGTAATCTTCCAACCTGCAGGTTCAAGTGACTTGAACACGTTAACCACGAAATAATGCATTTCCATAATTAAAAAAATACTATGACTGCAAATATCACCCCAAAGTCAGGATCGAGTGATTTGAAGACGTTAACCAAGAAATAATGCATTTCCATAACTGAAAAATAAATATTATGACTGCCAATACCACCCCAAAGTTATTGTCCTTTTCCCTACTAATGGCATTTCTACCCTATAATCATTTATGATTCTGAAGTCTGCATTTGAACTTCATCGTCTAGTCCAAAAAATTTCATGGTTATCCGTGAAAAGGCTTGTTAAAAGCAGAAAGATTCTCAACAGTACCCTGAGACATTAAAATTATTACAGATTTCTTGCTGGTTTCCATAGGCTGTGTTGAGCAGTCATGTACATATTTGGTTGTGTCCCTGATCACTTGAGACAAATTCTTTGATGTGGGATTACGGAGTCAGGAATAGGAGTCTCAATCTTAAAACACGTCAGAGACTTCCATGTTAGGCTGTAGACAGACTGATGTTTTTCTTGTTGAACAAGTGTCCATCAATGAATAATGCATATGGCCCTGGTGGCCAAGTAGAGAAATCATAATCCCCCCTGGGAAATGAGATACATAGGCAGGCTGGAGAGAGAAGGCTCGGAGATGCATTCGTGGGGTAATGGGGATAGACTTAAAATGAAAAACTATTAAAAATGTATAAAAATGAAAACCCTGACCGTATGTCATGGAAATCTGTCAGAGGGGAAAAGGGGAACAGAGAGAAGTGGGGGCATCCACAGTGCTGCTATGAACAGAAACTATGAAAATGGTTTAAGAGGAAAAGCACAGTGGAATGGAGACTACTTAGCAATCTCCGTGCGGGAGCTGGGAAGGACATAGATCCTTGGGCTGGACTAGACTCGGGGGGAAGATAATTTTCTTGGCGAGAAGGTAGGCTTTCCACTGAGCTGTTCTGGGCATCTGCCATGTGACGGCAAGAAGCTCCCGGGCGCAGGTTGCAGTGAAATGTTGGAAGGAACCCGTGTGGCTCTTTGGATGGAAAATGCTGGGGCATTCAAATGAAAATTCAATAGGAAGCTGAGGCAGAGATTCTGTGAGACGTACGATGGCTTTTTGTGCCACAGGGCTTCGCAGGAGTGGAGATTTCAAGCCAACCTGGACAGTTTGCATAACAGAACATGAAAGAGGAAGATTCCTCCCCAGATGGTTAAAGCCTGAGAAGAATAGAAGAAAAGAAGGAAGACAGAGTGAGCAGGAGAGCTGAGCCCAAAGCTGTATGCCTCCCTCCTCTCTCTTCTCTGACACTCCAGAAACAGCACCCACTCATCAGCGCTGCAGCACAAGACCCGCTTTTAGAATATTCTGTGCACTCTGTTCCTGCTAGACTTACGCAGTGTGCAGCATTGCCCGGGTCAGGATTGCTTCCAAGTGTGCCTCCAGCTGAGCTCCCCACATTAGATGTAGCTGTGCACAGTGTTGCCAATAATCCATATTTCTCTGTTTGTGAGTGAAAGAGATGTCTCATTTCTTCATGAGGACTTGTCACAAAGCCATGTGCTCAACAAAAGAAATAATGGGGGGGGAGGAAAATGTTTTTCAAAGTTTATTTATTTTGAGAGAGAGAGAAAGAGAAAGAGAACGAGAGAGAGAGAGACAGAGAGAGACAGAGAGACAGAGAGACAGAGCGAGACCGAACACACAAGCAGGGGAAGTGCAGAGAAAGAGAGGGAGAAATTCCCAAGCAGGACCTATGCTGCCAGTGCAGATCCTGAAATGGGGCTTGAACCCAGGAACCATGAGATCAGGACCTGAACCAAAGTCAAGAGCTGAATGTTTAACCGACTGAGCCACCCAGATGTTGCCCTGGCGGAGGAGGGATCTCGTTTTGCTCTCAGAATAAGTAAGCCCTGGAGGGGGCCAGCCCCAGGGTCCACTTTTAGTGCCAGCAAGTCGCTAGTATAGTGTGTTGTGTATTCATCTCCCCACTTAAAAAAAAAAAGTGAGAAAGAATGATGTAGCAAAAGCTCTACAATTTCTTTGATGGAGAAAGACCGGTGAGAAAAATCCAGTACTCTGCTGGTGTAAAACTATGCTAATGGCTTTGAGAAGGATAATTCAGCCAGAAATTAAAGCAAGGGAACAGTATGTGAATATCTTTAACAAAATAAGAAGTAAGGCTGCCCACAGAAAGACTTCCAGAGTGCCGTGTTTCTCTTCCACAAAAATAAAATTTCCACGGCGTGGCATTTTCATCAGCATTACCCCAGGGAACTGCAGTGGAACCATCAGACTCTAGTCCCGCTACTTTATCTATCCGGAAGACCACCGCCCATTCCCAAGCATTTTTGTTTCCTTTCCTATCTTTCTGTGTCATCTTGCACATTTGAGAAGCGATTGGAAATGAAATTATCTGTAACCACGTCCCCTTGATCGCATTTATTTAAATTGCAACTGTTCCTCATCAATTCTGAGAATGCAGTCTAGTAACTTTAAGAGAGACACATAAAATTACATCTCAAGACGGGCTCAAGATGCAGCCAGCAGGTGGCGGCGGGACGTGGGTGTGCAAGCGGGGTAGGTGGCAGGCATGGGCACAGAGCATCAGGGAGGGAGGCTTTCTCTGGAAAGCTCGCTCTGTCCAATTGTTCCCGGAACAGAGCTCTTTGAGCATGGGCCCGGAGAGCACTTGCTCACCGCTCTCAGTGAAACGGGGCCCCATGGGGTCCCCAGAGCATGGGCGAGATTCACAGCTGGGAACCCGGGAGCCAGGGAGCTCCCACCTGGTGGCGGCCACATCCGTTTTATGAAATTGTCACCTCGAGCGTAATACGTACACCAACCACAGGGAACACAGAGTCATTTTGTTCATCGGCTGCAGTTCTTCATTTAGAGCTGGTGAGAAGTCTCTCAGGGGATGCTCTGGGAGGGGCCGGCCCGCCAGGACCTCAGCAACTAGAGGTGTCGCTCTCAGTGTCTCACCTCCGTGGTCCATGAGTCTGGCAATGCGTGTGCATCTGTGTCTGTGTGTGCATGTATCTGTGTGTGTGTGTCTGGGTCTGGGTCTCTCGGTGAGTGTGTCTTTGTGTCCATATGTCTGTGTTTCTGTGTGTCTGGGTTTGCGTCTGTGTGTGTGCATGATGCATGTGTGTGTGTGTGTACTTGGGGTCTGTGTGTGTATCTGTGTTGGTGTGTGTATGTACGCGTGTGCATTTGCATGGGAATGTGTGTGTCTGGCTCCGTGTGTGTGTGTGTGTGTGTGTGTGTGTGTGTGTTTTAGAGCCCACTCTCCAGTCCCCACATGAGGACTTGTCCAATGTTCATCTTAGTTAATGTCTTAATCCACGCTTATCTTGAAGTGTTTAGTTGCACAAAACAGCCTGTGCAGAGTGCTAGCTACTTATATTAATTCTCTCTATTTATTTGTACCTATAGGCTTTCTTTTTTTTTTAATGTTTATTTATTTTTAAGCAAGAGTGAGACAGAACATGAGTGGGAGAGGGGCAGAGAGAGAGGGTGACACAGAATCCGAAGCAGGCTCCAGGCTCCCAGCTGTCAGTAGAAAGCCCAACATGGGGATTGAACTCATGAATTGTGAGCCAACGTCAGACACTTAACAGACTGAGCCACCCAGGCGCCCTGTACCTATCGGCTTTCTAATCTGAGAATTCTGAGGTCTAGTCTTATGGGCAGCGTCCTGTGTCTGCATGCTGATAAAACACGTGTATTTTTCATTGGAATGCGATTATGGGAGGGATTCCCCAGACGCCCAGTGCTGAGACACCTGTCCTGCTCACCTGGGGACTGAGCCCATCTAATCACTTGCCTCCCAGTCTTATGTGGATGGAGATATTTTTGTCCTGCTTCTATGCTATTTCAAAAATCCAGGATGCCTTTGGAGTCAAGCGACTCTGTCAGATTAACTAGGGAAATGGCACTAAATAAACTTTGGACAGTTTGGGCAGGAAACCCTTACCCACCAGCTCTAAAAGCTTCTGAAGTCTGGAAAACCTTCATATGACAACGTCCAAAAGGTGTATAGCAATAAGAAAACCACAATTATTTACTTTCCTTTTAATTTTTTAAAGTTCATTTATTTAATGGAGAGAGAGATAGAGAGAGTAAGTGGGTTGGGGCAGAGAAAGAGGGAGACAGAGAACCCCAAGCAGGGTCCATACTGTCAGAGCAGGGCCCCATGTGGAGCTCGATCTCAGGAACTGTGACATCATGACTTGAGCCAAAATCAAGAGTCAGATTACTTTATACCACTTTACTTTCAGTTTTAAATTACCAATTATTTCTTATAATAATTACAAAATGAATTCTGAAAAAGAAAGTGATATTAAGAGAGAGAGAGACAGAGGAGGTAGAAGTAGAGAGGAAAGGAGAATTCAACAGTTTTATACCAGCAAAAATTTCAATAGCAAAAACTTGACATGACAGTACAAGAAAAAAAGCTAGATTATTCACACTGAAAATTTATATGTGAAAATTCTGTATAATAAAATATCCAACATGATGCAACAGCACATACAGTGAGCAGAAGGCTCGTTATAATCCCTACCTTCTGGTGTTGACGCCTTTTGGGATGTCCACCCCTTGAATCTGGGCTGAATTTAGTGACTCACTTCAAATGAATAAAGACAGAGAAGAGATGAGCTTTCACTTTTCCAGTTAGGTTACAAAAAGATTGTGGCTTCTGTCTTGGGAGTCCTCTCTGCTTTGTGCTCAGTTGGTGGACACCTGCTGTCATGGTGTGAGCTGCCCTGGGGTGGCCCAGATAGCAAGGAACTAGAACACTCTGGTCCACAACTGTCAAAGAACTGAGTCCTGCCGACCATTGCTGTGTAAGCTCAGAAGCAGATCTTCCCCGTGAGAGCCTTCAGATGAGACTGCAGCCCAAGGTGTTCCTTGATTGCAGCCTTGTAAGTGACCTTGAGACAGAGGTACCCAGAGAACATGCTCCTGCATTCCTGACCCACAGAAACCAAGAGGTAATAAATGCTTGCTTTAAGGAACAAAGCCTTGAGGTGATTTGTTATGCAGTGAATAGAAAATTCCTACAGTAAATTCATCTTCTTTGCCATGAAAGCTAGGCTTATCACATAAATCCCAGGATCTCAGACATTCACTCATTTATTCCTTCAACAAAAACTGTGTTAGTTATGTACCATTCTCCTATGTGAAAGTCAGAGGACTGGCTTCTGGCCTTGAAGAGCTTATATGATGACAGGAAAGACAACAATTAAACTAGCCACTGCAGTAACATGGGATGTGCACGTATTTGATAAGATAAGCAAAAGGCAAGGGGTAACCCTATTTAGAAGCCAAGAAAGATCTTTCTGATGAGATGATATTTAAGCTGCTCTCTGAAGATTGAGTTGGGACTTCCAGGTAATGACTCCAAGTGTCTTATACCAATAGTCAGGGAGGAGGGGAGTAATTGTGCATCTGCAGACTTGGAAGAGTTTGGGGCATAAAGGGAAGGCAAGATGGGGGTGGGAAGCTCATCTGGAGTTAGATCATGAAGCCCCTCCCAGGGCTGGTCTTCCAGCCAATAGGAATTTAACAAGGCATTTAAAACAGAAATGATGGCATATTCAGTTCTAGTTTTAGAAAAGTAATCTGGGCTTACTGTGTATAATTTCTGGAAATGAGATAATTAGGGAGACAAGCAGCCAAGTTAATAGCTTGATGGTAGGCTAGAGAGAATGATGATGTTCTATACCATGGACATTTGTAATGAGAACAGAATCAAGGGATATTTGAAGGAAAACAAATTGACACAGATTGGTGACTAGTTTGGGGGTAATAGTAAGGCAAAAGGAGAGATTACGACGGGTTCCAAGTTTCTGTCTTAGGATTCTGGGTGTGTGGTTTACCAGAAAAAGCCTGTTCAGTCCACCTCCTGTGTTTCTCTTCTGTGGGTCTCTTTTACCCTCACACAAGACACTTCACTTTGGCACTTCTGGATACCAGATGTGTGGATTTTTTTCTCCACACCAATTCTCTGGAACACCAACTGGGTGTTCCCCAATTTCAATTCTGACACTGTCTACCTGGAAACAGTGTCAGGTCCCTCATAGGCTCAGTCCCACAAGATTACCCCCCTCCACACACACACACTTCAGATACTGACCACAAGTAGTAGATTCCTAGGTCACCCATAACTTCTGTCTGATTTGGATATAAATTGGGGGCTCCCACAGTCCCCTCTTCAGTTTTGATTAATTTGCTGTAGTGGTTTATAAACTCAGGGAAACACATTTGTAGGTCAGGATGGGTCTGGAGCACAGGACCATCTGTCTGCGTAGAGCTGGGGTGTGTCACCCTCTAGGCATGTGAGTATGTTTACCAGCCTGGAAGATCTCTGAATCCCCTCCTCGTGGGACTTTATGGAGACTTCCTTATTGGATACAATCTACCCTGAACTCCATGACTGGTCCTTCTCCCCTCTCTGGAGGATGGGGGACAGGACTGAAAATACCACGCTTCTAATCATAACTTGGTCCTTGGTCTTTCTGGTGAGCAGCCCCCATCCGGGGTTATCCAAGAGCCCACTCAGGGTCACCTCATTGGATTAAAACATGCTCTTAGTGTTCTTATCACCTAAGAAATTTCAAGGGTGTTAGAAACACTGTGTCAGGAATGGAGGGGGGAGGAGACCAATATATATTCTCTATTGTCTCACAACGGTGATGGAGAAGGCTCTCTGAAGAAAATGAAACAAGTTCCACTTTAGGACTTGAGGTGCCTCTAAACACCCAATAGGAGCCTCCAGGAGAAAGTTCACTAGATTCCATGAAGCTCAGAGGTGAGATCTGGTCAAGAGCTAATATTTAGAGATGATTATCATTAAAGATAGTAATCCTTACATAGGAGTAAATGAAACTAACAAAGGATGGTGGTTGTAGCAAAAAGAATTGTGTGATTCTAGAGATGCTGGTATTTATGCATTATTTAGAAAAAGAAAAAGAAATCTACAAAGGGTGCTGAGAAATGGTAAGCAAAAGTAATAAAAAAATCAAAAGTATGGTTTGTCTTGAAGGTCAGGGAAAAGGAGAGCTTCAGGAAAGAATAATTTTTTTTTAAAAAATTGTAGTCAAGAAAAGATTAAAAAGTCTATTGATTTTAGCAACTAGTATGCCTGTACATGAATAAAAGTAATAAAATAAGAAATGTTGACCCAGCATTGGGCAAGGGATGCTTCATTACTCATAAATGACATTATTATTAAAATGATTTAAATCCCAGGGGAAAGCAAAGCTATATTATTGGTAGCACCCTCCCAGCCACATAATCTGCTTTCTAAGAGTTTTGGGTTATTCTATGGTGTGATTTCCTATATTTGCAGGTTTTTAAACAAAAAGTCTAAATGCCCTAAGAAGTGAGGGCATGCCAGTCTGAAGGTCCAAGTTGAATTGCTCTTTATAATACATGGCAAAAGTATAGGAACATCAAGTGATGAGAACAGTCTTCTAAGGAATACCGCTGGAAAGATTTCCTCAGAAGGTCTCCTTCTTCTTGGCCAGACTGCTTCCCAACTTAATCTCTTTCCACTTGACAATCTTTTGAGCAAGATGCCCTTTGTGTGAAGCGTAGAGCTCCCTCATATTGAATTGGGTATCAGATTTTGAAACTCAGGGTCAAGGTCTTGGAGACTCAGGGTCTACTCCGGGTTCTAAGATGCTGTGAAACCCCACCACAAAGCAGGAATCCCAGCTACAAAGCGCCAGATTCACTGGCATTCCACTGAGGGCTTAGAAAAGATTAATCAGGACAATCCTAAGATTTCATAAGAAAAGTGCAGTATGACAGGCATTCTTATGTTCAAAGATAACCTAATTCTCCTCAGGATATTTTTAGGTTACCACAGGGATGTCAACCTTGGAAGAAACTGTATTTTTTTAATCTATTTTTTTAAAAATGTAATAAGACTAGTGATCAACTAACGAAAATTCAGGCTACATAACATTTTTCATCTTGACAAACTGGAGTCTCAAGCCTTGTTCAATCTCAGCTCGACCGCGTGTGAGCCATGGATTTGGGCTCAGGTCATTAAAGACTTGAACCCTAGCTTTTCAAGGTAAATTACATAGAGTAATTCTTACCCTGTGACCACTCCAGGGCTCTGGACTCCAGCTCTTCTCCTCATCTTTCTCTTGGGCATACCCCACCCCAAGCAGATGAAAGAGGCGGCAGGGACCTTGAGGGTGTGTGGACCAAGCACGGAGACTGGCTCAAAGACTGTTGGGAGGCTCTTGGTTCATAACACAGTATAGTGCAGGACTTCCTTTCTGGCCCACATTCAATACAGAATTACGTAGGTATTTCCATATCTTTGCATAAAACAGGAAGATTTGTGGTCTTGCAGTAACAAATTAACTCCAGTAGGACCTCATTTTAACTAATTACATCTGCAAAAAACTTATTTCCAAAGCAAGTTGTATGTATACTTCAATGGGCATATGGGGAAGTATCAGTGGGCTGGAATTTGTAAGGGACTGAGTGCCAGGCAGGGAAAGGAATGCCCACCATGCCGTGTAACACCTGCTGCCTTACTCTGAATTCTGTATTACTGTGCAGTAGAGTTCATCACCAAAAACAACACAGTCTCTTTTATGGCCAAGCAGAACATCCTTGGCATCAACACCAGATTCCTACGAGTGTATATGCATTTGCTGCAGATCTGGAGACGTCTTTACCACTCCTCTTCCTGCTTTTAGACCTCCTTGCATTTACACAAGGGTCTAGCCCATTCTGAGAGGCCCTTTTAGGGTTCTCAGTGACAAGCTGGTCCAGGGAACCAGGCAGGGAAGATGTGCCCTCCTTGCCTTTCAAAGTAGAGGCCAGAGATGGCGAATCTCCACATTCTTAGACTGGAGTGCTCTCAGTCCACGCACCCACACAACAGGAGAACCTCACAGTGTACTTATGTTAATGCTAAGTGAAGAGGAGGAAGAAGCTCATGGGTCCTTGGCATTCAGTTAGAGATAAAACCAGATGTAGGGGCACCTGGGTGACACAGTCGTTTCAGTGTCGGACTTTTGATCTTGGCTCAGGTCATGATCTCATGATTTGTGAGTTCAAGCCCCACATTGGGCTGTGCACTGATGATGCAGAGCCTGCTTGGGATTCTGTCTATACTTCTCTCTGCCCCTTGTGCTCTCTCTCTTTTAAAATAATAAATAAACTTAAAAAAAACCCAGATGTATCCAAAAGTGTTTTCTAGTATCTAATTTAACTTCTGGTTAGTCAATATTATTCTTGTTAGTTGGACAAGATTATTCTTTCTGTAAAACAAAGCACCATGGCCTATCCTGGGGGAAAAAAAAGTGTCATTGACAATGTCCAGGACCCTCCACTCTTGCTGAGAGCTCCCTCAGGCAGTCTTAAACTTCTCATGCAATCCTACATGTGGGGGCCCTTCTGTTCTCCATGCCCTGGACACTGGACTCTGTACTGGAGTCTTCAAGGTTTTATATGAGACATATTCAGAATTCCCTTGGTGATGGAGATATATGGAGAAGTGAAGACGTGAGTCTTGACAACAGTAGGTCTTGCATAGTAGGTCTTGCATGGTAGGTCTTGCACAAAATAACTCAGTAGTTCTACATCCTCTGTTCATAGTCTGACTGCCACATCTCTACCTCCATGGTTACCCACCACTTAAACTTCCTAATATATTAGATTAAAAATATAGCAAGATTCATATCAGTAAGTAAAATGTATAAGCCAGGCAAAGTCATGTATTTCAAAAGGTAAGAAATAAGATAAAAAACAATAAGGGATTTGAATGCCTGGGTGACTTGGTCAGTTAAGTATCTGACTCCTGATTTTGGCTCAGGTCATGATCTCATGGTTTATACATGCAAGCCCCACACCAGACTCTGTACTGATGGCCTGGAGTCTGCTTGGGATTCTCTCTCTCCTTCTCTATCTGCCTCTCCCCTGCTTATGCTTTCTCTCTCTCGAAATAAACGAATACACTTTCAAAAAAGTGATTTATAAACATACTAAAATCCAAATTCACTATGATTCAAATGATTAAAATTATAGCCACTCTATGCATTTTTACCTTGTGATATATTTTTTTAAATACAATAATAAAAAAGAAATCATAAGAAGAAATAATAGAAAAATGATCATGCCTACTTTTGGACAAAATGAGATGAAACAGAGAAACACTCTGTACAGTTAAATTCCAATATATATTAAGCATGATAAATATTTACATAGCAAAAATATTCATACTTGTTGATCATACATTCCACTGCTTAGAATTCCTCATGGGGAACTTAGTGACACATCCAAAAAATGGAGGCATGAAAGCTACAGGTGTTCAAAAGTTGTGGAATGGTCAACTGAATGATCGCACATCTGTACGAAAGAAGTTTGAAGCTATAAAAACACTGTGACACGAGAAATACTCATGTTATGGCCTGGAAAAAGGAAAGATATGCAATCACAAGCTTGAGTGTCAAGATGGTTATTATATTCCTCTTCAGATATTCCTCTCTTTTCCCAAACACTACAAAAATCAGGCACTGTTTTTAAAAATTTTTTTGTGGTCTTTATTTATTTTTCAGAGACAGAGAGAGACGGTGGGAACAGGGGAGGGCCAGAGAGAGAGGGAGGTACAGAATCTGAAGCAGGCTTCAGGGTCTGAGCTAGTTGTCAGCCCAGAGCCCGGCTCAGGGCTTGAACTGTGAACCTGAGACGAAGCCAGACGCTTAACCGACTGAGCCACCCAGACGCCCTACACACTGTTTTTAAGATTCAGAAAAAGCCAACAAAGCAGTGTGGCATCCCTGTGATGTTGTAAGAAACAATTAAACAATTTTGTGCCAGGGTGTCACTTGCTCAGCTGTGCTTAGGTCCAAGTTTCTCAGGTGAAAGAATTAAATCACTGTTTATCTTTGTTGGCAGATTCTTCCTGATGTTTTGGGAACACAGAGATGTGGGTAAAGTACATCTGCTAAAGTCCTGCCAGGACTCTCACCACAAAACTGTCCAAGCATAAACTTAATCAATAGGAAGTAAGATGTCACAATCCCTTAGTCACCAAACAATAGCGCACGTGGATGCCGACATAATTCTTAGCTCCTGCTGGGTCCCGTCTTGCAGACCTGCTTTGAAACTCTAGTGGGTTGGACACATTGAGACCCTGCATGGGGACTTCTCTGCTCGCATTGTGTGCGTTTCCACCCACCTGGCATACTTGGATTATCTTTAACCTCCCCAGAGTCTAGGTGTAGTTGACCTACCCTATTCTTCCCATGGTTCTTCACCAATTTGCCTTCAAATACATATGCTTGTCTTTGGGATTGACCCCTCATCTCTTCAATGTGAAATGTTGGGGCAGATGGGCATACTTTCAGAAAATTCCTTTTTCCTCTGCTGTAGACCACTACATTCTTCTTGTGTTTCTTACTATTTACATTTTTAAAAATTACTAAATATAGATGTGCTTGACTGAATGCAATTATTTCCCCCTTTAACATCTCTTCTTCTTTTTTTAAATGTTTATTTACTTATTTTAAGAGAGAGCATTCACATGCAAGCAGGGGTAGGGCAGAGAGAAGGGGAGAGAGAATCTCAAGCAGGTTCCACGCTGTCAGCACGGAGCCTGACTCAAGGCCTGAACTCATGAACCAGGAGATCATGACCTGAGCCGAAACCAAGTCGGACGTTCAACTGACTGAACCACCCAGGCACCCCCAGATCTCTTCTTAAATCCTTAAAATCTCTTCCTGTTTTTCATGCACCACCACCCCAACCCAGTCAAACACAAAAATGGGCTTTTGCCCCAAGCAAGAGCAAAGTCAGGGATGCACAGTTAATAGATATATGGCTGATGGGAGCCAGCACTTCTGTACTTCAGAAATGTCCTCTCTGAAAGGAGGGGAGATGGAATGTTAACTAAAGACCAAAATGAGGCCTTTGGGGCCACTGGTAGCACAGGAGGGGCATTCAGGAGAATTGAATTAGGGCAGTGGCTTGTCTGAGTCCACATGTCTTGTGTGAGAGGAAGAGCATAGTAGTCCCTACAAGGGACTACAATGAAAGCTTCCAAAGGCTGTCCTCCATGGGGTGGCATGGCTGGGGGGAGGGGAGAACAGAGCACCATTTGAGTTCCCAGTTGTCACCCTTCCGGAACCATTGGCATCTTAGACTTTTGTGAGACTGTACACTCTACTTCAGGACACACGCTGATCTTTTTGATTTTATAATCTTAGTGCATAATTCAGCACCTGCCACAGAGAAGGTATTTCTGTGAATACCAATGAAGCAGTTTACCAGAAGTTATGCAGTTCCCAGTGAGTCCTGGAAACTTCTAGATTGTGTTGAAATGTAAGTCTCTGCAGTTTCTATTAACCAATCTGTGGCCGATGTGACCACAGCATTCCTGGCCTCCTTTTCCTGTAGTCTCCCCCACAGATGCTTGCAAAGCCAGACCCCAACTTCCCAGAACCAGTGGGACAGAGGGCACCCACTGATTTAGGGTAAATTCTGCCTAGTGGAATCTCTCCAAATACAGTTTAATAAGAGGAGTCCAAGGACAAATGTGCTGTTTTCAGTCTCCTGACTTCAAATGTGCCTGGGGACGTGGAGCCTGAAGTTGCAACAATAATTATAGTTTGTCAACTATAAATGCCCCCAAGTCACCCAAATGTCAACCCAGAGCACAGACAGCTGCCTCCTCACAGTCTTCCTGTTTTGTGGACAACATAAGCCATTTTGGTCGAGGGTTCTGATACATGTAACCAACACATTCCTCATCAACGCTGAGCCCAATGTACGCCATTTTACTCCTCAGCAGGGCTTGGGAAATAGAAGCCTATGTTGTCTCTTTCCTTCGACACCTCACTAAAGTGCTCAAAATCTTCCAGAAAAGCCAGAACAGGGCATGGTGGTGTTTGTTTCCCACTCACCTCTGTTTATTAAGTGCATGCTATTCACCAGGCGATGTGCTAGACGCACCCTCTTAACCTTGTCGGTACTTCAGAAACTTTTCTTTTCTCAGTTGCATTCTTGCACTTAAATCCACACAACATTCCTCCTGCTGTGCCTTTTGAGTGATAGTGAATTCATGAAGCCTCCGAGGGCCATCGCTTGTCGTGGAGACACTGGTAGTGGAGGCAGGTGTCTCATGTGAGATTTCAAAGGTGCTAAGTGAGAACGGATACGTCTTCCCACCTCACTGTGATTTTATTAACAGGTGTATTTTCAAAGGCTTTGCTTCTGTTCCCTTCCCTTCTCCAAATTGGATGTTGAGGGACTGTGGCGTATTGACAGCCACAGAGCATGGGATAAATAAATCATGATGCTCTTGTTACAGCGGCCACCTGGATCTGAAACTTCTCTGCCTTTGGAAAGTCAACTGAACAACAGACGCTACTTTGAGTGCAGCTTTATTACCAAAAGTCTTTCTGAAAAGCCCATTTGGGAAACATTTGGCAGTGGAAACAGGGCCAATTTGGTCCTGAAAGCCATTCCCGCTGGGGGATAAGTCCGTGTGGAAATATTGTTCTTTTGCTGACTCTCCGGCCACCTCAAGCCTAGAAACTGTATAAAATGGGAGCACATAATGGCTAACTAAATGGCATTTCTTTTGCCTTTTCTACATGGGCTTTCCAAAGCAAAGGGTTAGAGAAGCCAAATGATGTGTCATAGAAGGTTACACGTGGGTAAGTGGCAGGTGAGGGATTTTCCACCCAGCTGGTGTTACCCCAAAGCTGAAATGAAGCTGGGCTCTCCTTTTCAACAGAACGGTTCCCTCGGGGACCCAGGAGAGCTGTTCCCTTGAGTTCTGGATGCAGGAGGAAAGCACTGGGTTGTTCATGAGGGCACAAAGGATGAGCAGAGATTCTCCTGACTTCTCATGTTTGGTAGACTTGCTCTTAAGCGTTTGTGTCTTGCTAGTATCTATCGAGTGTGTGTGTGGGGGGGCGGGTAGGGGGAGCGGGGCAGGTACCTAAACTCCCAGATTCGTTAGACTGCATGAAGTTGTTAAAAGTAAAGGCAGAACTAGGAATGAGATTAAGAAAAACAGGTGAGAAGGAGGAGGGGTAAAGATTCCTGTTTGGTCTTAAAGAAGTGAAGCTTCTGACCTTTCATAAATTACAGTCAAGCCTTAGTCTGATAGCATAATTCATTCCAGAAACATGCCTGTAATCCAAAGCACTTATATATCAAAGTGAATTTCCCCATATAGAATAATGGAAAGTTAGATGATTCATTCTACAACCCAAAAATATTCATATAACATGATTATATCATATAGTGTATGACATACTATATGACATAATGATTGCCATATACTGTAACTGACAACCAGGCAGCAGAGGAAAGGGTCTCTATCTGTAGGCAGCCTGACCTAGAATGAAGCAAAGCCTTCCTAAGCTCACTCTTGTATGGAAAAGCAAAGTGCTGTCCGTAGGTGCTTGGAAGTGACAAAAATACACAAGTGCCAGTTGTGGGCACCTTCCAACATTCTGAAAAATCACTGATTACTGCCAAACACTGTGGCCTGAGACCGTGCATCTGAGCATGGGAGACGATCACATACAATCCTGCAGGAGAGAGAGAGAGAGAGAGAGAGAGAGAGAGAGAGGGAGAGAGAGATGAACCATTGGCTCAGTTGTGATCACGTGACATTTGGTGTCACGAATGACTCGTATTGCAAGACATCGCTTGTTGATCAAGTTAAAATTCATAAGAAATGTTTGCTTGTCTTGTAGAACACTCGCAGAACAAGTTACTCACAATCCAAGGTTTTTTTGTACTTTGATCGATGGGGACATAACATCACTTTGTCACCACTGTCCCGATGCTTGGCTCCTTTCAACAGCATCTCCAGCAAGTACATGTGTTTTACTTTCCCCATTTCTGATGAAACACCACTTTCACATAGGAACCATTGCTTTTGTCAGTACACATGGGGGAGATTGATTTTCCCTGAATCTCATGATCATTTATCAATTGGTTCAGAAATATTTTACTGAGTATTTGAACTACACTTGCATCCTGCCAAGGGTTACAAGCTGGTCCTGCTTTAGGCAGTTGTTTGGAGAGTTACCACTCTTTGAACCCTTACAGTCTTGTTTATAACCAAATCCTGATGACAGCAGTTGGAGATGGTTTGGGCATCTAGCCCAGGGGAGCCAATCAGATTCCCACCTCAATGACATGAAGGTGAGTCTCAGAGCCCCACGCTACCCTCTGTCAGACCCCTGCATGCGATGATCGTGTCAACTTGATCGGAAGAGTCATATCTGAGACAGGGGTGAGGTGAATAGGGGCGGCTAGAGAAATCCTGGACAACAGGGAAGGGAAACCACAGAGCCCTATTCCTCCCAGACAGGTTCTTTCTTCTCCATGTTGAATCTCTTTTGCACCTACAACCTTTACTGTTCAGTTTATAGAGAGGGTACTGAATGTGGAGAAAGTTTCACTGTCCGTTCCAAGCTAATTCTCAAGGTGACCACCATTTCTGCTGGAGTCAGTGAATATAGACAACATATATAGGAGAAGGGTTACAAAGCTCTCTTTTAAATATAAACAGAATTATCCAAACTTTACAGAGTGGAGATTGCATGGAAAATTAAGCTATTATATGGACTTGGATCAGACAAAAGTGGAGATCCTCACTCATCATAAGTAAGGATGCACTAAACAGATGATCTTTAGGCAGTTTTGTTGTCCAATGTGAGCTCCTTCTCGTTTCTCTTTCTTCCCTCAGTCTCTGTTCTTTGAGTCTTTCCTGCACCCTGAATCCTAGCCTTGGTCACTCTACCCCCTAAACACATGGCCAATTCTACTTCTCTTTCTTGCATCTTTATGGTGGAGAGATCACCCTTGCCCTCCGTCACCCCTGCCTCCACTGCCAGTTCCTGCTGCTGGTGAGCCAGAGTGACAGTAACAATCCCAGGGTCCCTTTAGCAGCCTGGCTTTCCCCCTTCCTTTTTTCCTGAGCTCAACACAAACTTGCCCCCAAAATTGCACTTTCCTTGGGATCTATACTTACTCTGTTCCCTCTGCCCAAGATAGATCTCATCCCAACTTTCTTCCTTTTGTGGCTTACAAATGTGTGTCCGATATTGATGGCTCCTGAGAATGTGCATTTTACTTTATTATTATTATTATTACTAGTCACTGCACTTGTGAATTAACATTATATACTTCTTCATAAAAAATTTCTAGAAATAAGTTCAATTTACCATCTCATCTGCTTATTTCATACCACCTTTTGTACGAATGTAGAGCGTAAATAACTTAAGAATAAAAGAATAAGGTATACCGACTTTGAACATACAAAAATTGTGAAATGGTTGACTTTGATGAAAAATGATATGACATTAATCAATTTTCTGGTTTTTAATCTTTTGAATTAAAAAATTTATGATTTTATTATGTTTTTAAATGATTTTTTAAAATTTATTTTGAGAAAGCAAGATAGAGAGCAGGAAGGGGAGGGACAGAGAGAGAGGAAGACAGAATCCCAGGCAGGCTCTATGCCAACAGTGCAGAGCCTTATGTGGGCCTCAAAATTATGAACAGTGAGATGGTGATCTGAGCTGAAATCAAAAGTCGGATGCTTAACTGGCTGAGTCACTCAGATGCCCCTTTAGTCTTTTTTAAAACTAGAAATTATTCATCATGAGAGAAAATGGATAAATACAATCAAGATAGTTGCCATAAAATAAAATTTTTAATGTGTAGGCTTCACCCTCGGGTTCTCCTGTTTTGTTTTGTATTTTTTTCTTATTACATCGAAGAGTTTGAGAGATTCATGCCTACGAACCAGGTGCAATCCTCACAAAATGCATAAAATCCTAGAATTCTTTAACTTAAGGCAAGACTTAAAATACTAGGGCCCCTCTCCTACAATATAATAAAAAAATGAGATTTTCAAGGTTTCTTAATGGCTTCACTGAGATGCTTGCCCTTCATGTCAATGACGAGTAATGAGTAAGAACTACCAGGAAGCATTGAGAAAGGAGACAATGTAATGCCAGCTCCCATTCAAATGATCTGGTGGTGAAAATTAAAATTAAAAAAACGTTTTCAAGGCATCGAAGCTGCTAGAAAAATCATGAAAATTGAGTAGGGTCACAGTGCTGAGCAAACATTCCACTTTCTCTGACACCAGCTTTAGCATTGCTTGTACATTTTCTGGTCTAATAGGATGTAATAGTCCGACAAGGTCAGCAGTGATACGCACCTCTTCCAAATACATTTCTGTTTGCATCCATGAGATCCAATTATCATAAAAACACTGTAACTTGGATTCTTAAAACATTTGAATTGCTAATCCAGTCTGAAGTTTTGCAGCTAATTAGAAAGCTGTACCTTTAAAAAGTGCACAGTTAATACTTGTAACACATAAAAGGATGTCACTACTCTTGTTTTTCTCCATTTTTCCAAATAGCTGAGCCTATGACCATTACCTCTGGGAATGTTTATTAATTTGATATGTGCTGATGTTCAGTCCACATCCAGTCTTCAAAAGGGTCTTATTATTTATGGGAGCAGGAGGGAGACGGAAGCAGGGGAGTAGGGTAAAATGGTATGCCCTCAACATATGGGTTATTTTCTTCATCTGGTTCATTACTAGTGACATATTTTACCTAGTGAAGGAAAACAGACTGATTTCAATAGAGATGAAGTATCTAGAGTCAATGCGTGTGAATATCCTTACACCATGTACTCTTTTTCACAAACTGCCATTCCCTTCTGGCTCTCAGCACCACACTAGAGAACAGGCAAGACAATGGGTAGACATAAGACTCTACCTCGTCCCTGTAAATTCCAGTTTGTGGTCAAGGAGCTTCTTGCCACAGACAGGAAACTTCATTCACTCAGCTGATAAGCTGGACAGCTTCCTGGAAGCTCTAAAAATCACGCGGAAAGTGCGATTCATTTATGCTGCTGTTACGTGTGGAATTGTGGCCCCTAGAAATTCCTAGGTTGAAGTTTTGGCTCCCACTGGTGCAGAATACAACCTTATTGGCAGTTGGTTGCAGATGTATTATTAGTTAACAGTATGGTTGAAGATGTATTATTAGTTAAAATTAGGCCACACTGGACAGGGTGGGCCCCTAATCCAGTATGCGGGGGAGTCCTTACATGGAAGACTTAGGAGACAGATGCACATGGAGGGAAGATGGTGTGAAGAGGAGTAGAGGGTAGGCGGCCATCTACACTCCAAGCAGAGAGCCTTGGACAGCTCCTTCACTGCCCTGACCACACTTTGCTTTCAGACTTCCAGCCTCTAGAATTTTATGGTGCCTGCTTTGTGGTAGTGAGTAACTGAAGCCCTAGCAAACAAATACGACCAGAAAGTAAAAATCTTAAGTGGTCTATTCCCTCAAAACTATGCTCACAGCAATAGAGCATCTGTCCTCAGTGTCTCTCCCTTTTATCTCAAAATCTTCATTTCTTTTATTTCTTTGCTGAGAAAGTCCATTGTTGTATTTGTGTCAAGAATGTTTGTAATTTAAAAATTAAGAGAAAAAATGTCAGTAATTCCTTGTTTAAACATTTTTACCATGGCTGAGCCTTTGGGTGGCTCAGTCTGTTAAATATCTGATTCTTGATTTCAGCTCAGGTCATGATCTCATGGTCATGGGTTGAGTCCCACATCAAGCTCTGTGTTAGTAGAAGGGAGCTTACTTGGGATTCCCTGTCTCCTTCTCTCTCAGCCCATCCTGTGTACTTGCTTGAGAATTCTCTCTCTCTCTCTCTCTCTCTCTCTCAATAAACTTAAAAAATAAAATAAAATCTTTCATTAGGTAATGTTAACATCTCTAACACTTCAGAGTTGACATATATTGATTGTCATTTTTCATTCAGTTTGAGATCTTCCAGGTTCTCCTGATGACAAGAGAGTTTTTATCAGCAACTAGACATTTTCACATTATGTTGTAAGAATTCTGGGTGATATTTAGATGTTCTGATTTGATCAGCTTTCTCCGACACACCTTCAGGAGGGGAAGGGAGGTGACGTCACCTCGTTACCAGCAATGGAGTTGTAAAGCCAGGTCCACCCAAGGGACCACCTCTTGTTACCACTGGGTGGGCATGGCTTTCCCCATTCCTCATGCTGTCTCCACTAATACCATGGGGCATGGGTGCCTCGTGATGGGTCAGTGGTGATGAAGTTCCCTACTCCTGAGTTAGCCTTCTTCTCATCCAGGGGGATGTCAGACATTCTGTTACAGCTTTGCATGGTGGAACTCAAGGTTGCTCCCTCAGCCCTGGTTAACATGGGTGGGGTGGGGCCGCCGTGCTATCTGTGGTGTTCCATTGAAGAGGAGTGGCTATTTTACAAAAGGTCTTGCTCTTCCTAGGGTGGCTCTTTTTCCTGGTCCTCTGGCTGGAGAAAGTAGGCTTCCCTTGGGGCTTTTTTGTCTGTACCCATTGGCATTTCTGGCTGGTTAGCTCCCGTTGGCAACATGCCTGGTATATATGAGACAAAAGTCAAACTCAAGGAACTCACCGCCATGTCTTTCCCCAGGTTCCAAGTTCATTGGCTAGTCTGATTTCTCCTTGCCATGTCTTGAGTTGTTTTCTTTTACATACAATGTCCTAGGTTTTTTTTGAGAGGGAGAGAGAAGCAGTAGTCCTTGCCCCTTTATTGAGAAAGGGATATTGTTCAAAATGCTTTTCCAGAATTGCCTGTATACTTCTTGGGGCTTAGTGTAGAATAAAAGGGAGAAAATCTGCACATGAAGCTACTCAGATATAAATCTGTTCTTTCCCTTTATTATATTTTATTTTTATAAAACATAATAAGGATAATAGAGTTGGGGAACATGATCAAGAAGGCATGGCCGCCAAATGAGTGGAGAGCTGGACTCAGACACTTGGAGGCTCCTCACAGGGTCCCCTGTCCTTGGTATGTGGGGTCCACTTGCCTTCCCTGCTCCCAGACACTGCTCCAAGGAAACAGCCTTGAGGTGATGTGACATTGAAAGCACCTGCAGGTATCTGTGACTGAGCTGAGTGAGGGTGCCTTTATGAGCTTTTAAGATTTAGGGGCAGGGACACCTGGGTGGCTCAGTTGGTTAAGCCTCCAACTCTTGGTTTTGTCTCAGGTCATGGTCTCACATTTCACCAAATCGATGATTTTGGGCTCAGAGCTGAGAGTGAGGAGCCTACTTAGGATTCTCTATTTCTGCCCCTCCCCCACCTCTCCTCAAAAGAAATCAATAAAGCATTTATAAGATTTGGGGGTGGATGCAGGGATCGATTCATCCTGACACTGCCCAAGACAAACCTGTTCGTAAGTTCCCTTTGCAATTATTAAATTGCCACCTACTATTCTGGAGAGGCCACCTCTTTCTTTGCTCTCTCCCTGTCTTCGGCAAATGAAGTTGGTTTCAGATTGTACCAGGAAAGCTCCCAAGAGGGCTGTGAGCTTATAATGGGAGAGCCAGGCAGGAGACCAACGAAATGGGTGTTGGGAAAGAGGCATCCGTTGGGAAAATCCCGAGTTGGACATCAATTCTGTGTGGGGAGGGATGGCCCGTATGTCATATATTTATAGATTGCCACATAATCGCGGGGGTGCCCAGAACACACCAGTGAGTCTAATGCATTTGCTGGAGAAATTGGGCATTGCACTCTGCAGGTAAGGAAGAAACATTCGTGGTAGCCACAGTGGGCTGACCGTCACTGTGGGCCACCAATCCCCGGCAGGAGACTAAAGTGCATGTCTGGAAGCTCAAAGATGGCTGGGATTGAAAAATGAGTGTCCACCAGCCTCATGGTTTTGGGGCAGGCAGAGCAAGGTGGGGGAGCAGGAAAGTGAGCCAGAGACCTCAGCATGCCGAGCCATTTTCCAAAGCCTGGAGGGCACAAGCTGTCATAGGTCAAAGTCAGCACAAAGCCTGTTTAGGAAACAAAGCAATGGAATCTCTAAAAAAAAAAGTGATTAAAAAATTATAGTAATTGATGAGGAAACAGATTAAACATCCCACATCTTCGTAGGACTCTTAACACAAAGGAAATTTTTAAATAGAAATTATACCCAAAACTCCTGGGGGGGGGCGGGGAAAACTCCTGTCCTATCTCCCTTGAAGCTGTGAATTTTAGCATGTCTTTAAAATGTAAACACCCCAGAAGATAACCAAAACATTGCCCTCAAAGATTGAGGACGAGAAAAAGCAAGAAGGTTCTTTAAGATACCGACTGCCAGAAATGATAAGGAAAGCAATTCTGTCTGTAGGGAAAATAGGAGATGTGTAAGAAAGGCATAAGGAATGAGAATACACCTTCATTGGGGGGGAAAAGAAAATCATTTTGTCCTGAAAGGAGACTGGGTGTTTAGAGAGGGAGCGTTTAGGACAAAATCTAAATGAAAAAGGAAAGCCATCAAAGGTTTGTGAAGGGGAATCTTTGGGTAAGAGTTTTAGGCATGCTCAGGACTAAGACCTGAATGAATGGATTTGAAAGTACACTGGGAAAGATTAAATTTTGTTTTCTCTCTCTCTCTCCCTCTCTCTCTCTCTGTTGAAAAGATAGTTTCCTTGGATTGTTGGTCGGCTTCTGATAAGAGATTATGAACAAAGGTTTTTCTTTATCTGCCCAGAAAAACAAAGTTTTTATGTTTTGCTTTACTGAGTATATAAGAAAGTCTCACAGATTTTTAGCTATGGTCATTTTTGTCTTTTGTTATTTGTAGAGTTACTGTTTTACCCTGATGCTTTGGCAAGGTGTTGTAAGGACGCAGGTCTGAATCAAACTGACTCCATGACAGGCTTCAAGTTTCCCCTCTGACCTTGGAAGCCTAAGTGTTGGTTTCTCAGAATCATTAGACAATAAAAGGGCACACACATTGCCCAAGGCAGGAAGGACCACCCTTGTAACACCCAATCAGGAAAGGCCAGCTAACACCCTTAACATTTCTAAGGACAGGCCTAGAAATAGAAGCTATAGGTAATCACTTATTGCTTAAAGCTAGTTACACCTTAGATGAGGGTCCTGGGTCTTGGGTCCACTCTGTAATTGGTTAATACTCTAAATGTTGTGATTGGGTCCCACCAAAAGTAAGGAACACTATGGGCAATGTGTATGGTAAAAGTTACTGCCAATGATGTTAGGCGATAATGATTGGATCACTGTACCTGTGTCACAATTTCCTGTAACTCCCCCTTCCCAAACCCATGAAGGCCCTCCCCGCCTTTGTTCGGTGCTCTCAGCATGGATCCACTGCTCTGGTAAAGTCTGTGAGCCCGAGTTTAGGCCCCAGCAAGCCTAAGCCTATAATAAAGCCCTTTGCTTTTGCATGCGTGACTTGGTCTCCCTAGCAGTCTCTGGGTTTTGGGGATCATATTGAAATCTTGGGCATAACAGTGTATTTTTGCAAAAAGTGCTTTCTTTTTCCTCAAGGTCTTTCATGGAAAACACTATGGCAAAGATCTCTTTTTTATATGGAAAAGATCTATTGATCTTAGATAACTAAGAAAAATTTGCCTTCAAATGGGAAGGATAATGATGAACTTTTCAAGGCTCCCCCAAGTTCACCTGCCTGGCCCAGCTACATGACATGGGATGTAACTGGGGACCCATTTCTGTTCTTCCCCACATCAGTGAGATGAGCCCATTTTTAAAACAAAGTTTATTTATTTTTGAGAGAGAAAGAGAGAGAGAAAGAACCCCAAGCAGGCTCCTCGCGGTCAGCACAGAGCCTGATGTGGGGCTTGAACTCATGAACCATGAGATAATGACCTGAGCTGAAATCAAGAATCAAACAGTTAACTGCCACCCAGGCACCCCAGTGAGATGAGCCCATTAAGCTAATATAATGTCAACATGTGGAGACTTGTCTCTGCTGAAGGACACCCCACAGGCTTTGCTGGATGGGCCACAATCCTCCAGAAAATTCAAGGTCCAGGCACTGTCAGGGTTTTGGATGACATATGGTAGGGTAAGACTCCTGTTGTCGGTGAAAGTATGTGAAAAAGATGCAATTTTCTAGAATTATTTGGGGGTATGGATGGCTTTTACCCCACCTGGCATAGTGTCTCATCCCTTATGTCACCTGGTTAAAAAGAAAGGGGGGCATACATGGGTCTGGGAATCAGGGAAGCAAAGCTGTCTTTGAGAAGGTGAAAATATTAGTGAAGCAGATTAAATCTTTGGTATCTTCCAAGCAGGGTTCCCATTTGAGTTAGGTGTGTCGGTGACTCAGTGACTCCAAAAAGTCGGAACAGGCACTGTGGTGCCTCTCACCCAGCAGCAGGTGCAGCAGCTAATGGCTGAGCTTGGAGTTGTTCGGCTGGTGATCACTCATGAGCCCTGGCCATTAACCCTTTACACTGACAGCTGAGCTGCTGTTCTAAGGGGATTAACTCTATGGCTCAGAAAATGGAAAGCCGAGGGGTGGATGATTATACATAAGGCTGTATAAGGTCAAAATTGTAAAAAGACATTTTTTTAATGTGTCTTGCATTTGGGTCCATCTGCAAAAGCCCAAGGCAGCCCTCACCATTTTTCAATTCCCAGCTCATAAGGCACTGATGCCCCCTGGCACTCAGGAAGCCGATGTCTTAGCTCAGGACCCTTCAGTAGATACAACAGATTGGGTGCATAGGAAGCATGGCCATCGCCATGCTTGAGTAGGATGGCACATTGTCAAGGGCACCATATTGCCCTTGAAATACAGTGACTTGTTAACTTAGTAACAGGCTGTCCTGTGGGTTCAAAATGCAGTCCAAGGCGACTACCAAGGAATCTGGGGGCATTTACTGGAGATCCTAAATAGTCAGAGGTTGGCTAGTTGGTTATGAGGGTTCTAAATGTACTCTTGTTTATGTGGACGCTGTACTTGGTCTAGACTAAGCTTTCCTTTACTGCCATGCAAACCGGTGGTCATCATTAGGGGTCATGGAAAAATTAAGTTCTACGTACAGATAACCTCATCAAATAGATAGTGACTGTGGGTCCCCTTTGAAAGGTCATAGTATGCAAGACTCGACCAAAAAGAAAACGGACCCATGATATGAAATAAAGGTTTCATTCATCTCCTTTAGAACCCACCTGCAACAGGATAGATAAGGAAAAAAAAAAGATTATTAAAGCAGCAAATTAAATTGTTAACAGGTAAAACCACCTTGGCTGGGTGACTAAAGTGTGGTCCAGGCTTTAATACATCTAAATAATCAACCAGCAGGACCTGCTGCCTTACACGCCGGACTGGGGACTCCACAAAGACACCTAACACTGAAAAGCTGTTGGAAGTCGTGGAAAAAAACCATTGTTCCAACTCTCACCATGGATCAATGCTCTGTGCTGCTGAGAACACCAACCCCTGTCACACCTGGGAAAGGAATAGCTCCAGGAATTTGCAATGTGTGTCCCACCAGGCTGGTGAGTTACTTCTCACCCCCGAATGAGGGGGAAGCACCCATTCTCCACTGGGATCCCATTGTCCTGCAACCACATGCCCCAGCTGAAATGCCTGTGCCTGAAAACAGACACCCTGAAAGAAAGAGGGGAACGTGGGGGTCCTGGTCTGGAATATCCCATCCCCCCCATCCATCTCCTTATGCCTGACAATTCTGCCTTTCCTGGCCAACATGTATGATATACATTACCAGGTCAAATCCCTACGACTGCATGCTTCCCTCTCCTCAAGGCCAGGTAGGCACCGTCTTTCACTCGTGTGATCATTGAGCCACTGTCATTGTTCCCTCTTTAGGCTTGGAGGACAGTATCCAGACACACAGAAACCCTTACTACTTCACCCAGCAAGCCCTGAATGATAGCCAGCAAAGCCTAAACTCTGAAATGTCTCTAAGGAGAAAAGCTGTCCTCCTAATAGGATGGCCTTGGACATTACTATTGCCTCCCGAGGAGACTTCTGTATCATTTTCCAAACAAGTGCTGTGTGTTCATACCTGATGAGTCTATTAATGTGTCATCTTTATTAAATCATACAAGAACACAAGTAAATGCCCTGAACAATCCAATCTCCAGCCTAGGGAATTTAATAAATCAATGGTTTGGATCCTGGGGCTTTTGGTGGAAAGAGTTATCACCAATTTTAGAAACTATCTTCCTCTGTATTTTCTCTTGCATCTTGATCTGTGTCGTTGAGGTGGCATCAACATCCACTGAAGCCAGACAGGTGCCGTGAGACCCCCCCTCCACACTAGTGACGCCCCCGGTGGAGGGCTCAGGGCACATCACAGGAGAATGTGGCATGCCAGCTTGTAAGAGCAGGTCAGGCAGGGTAAAATGTTGGGGAATGTGATCAAGAACATGTGACTGCAGCAGATTGGCCCTTGAGATGGATCTCAGACACCTGGAGGGTCTTCACTGCTTCTCTGTCCTTGGAATGCGGGCTGCACTTGCCTTTCCTGCTCCCAGAGGCTGCTCCAAGCACACCCTTGAGATGGTGACGTGATATTGAAAACACCTGCATGGTACACATGACTGAGCCCAGTTAGGGCATCTTTGTGACCTTTCAAGACTTAGGGGTGGGTGTAGGGATGCACCCATCTTGTTGCTGCCCAAGACAAGCTTAGTATGAAAGTTCCCTTTGCTATTATTAAAATTTCCACCTGTCAATCTAGAGTCGCCCAGCCTCTTTTTCTGCTGTGTGCGGTCCTCTATGAAAAGGGCACATTTCAGATTCCACCAGGAAAGCTCTCAGGAGGGCTGTGAACCTACTAAGAGTGACATAATAATAAGAATATGCCCTTGGTAATTACAGGAAATAATATCTTTTTGTAATAATTTTATATAATTCATGAATACCACTCCTTTATTCATATGATATCTCGATTGGTCATAAGACTTTTGTAGCTAATTTTTCTGCACATATATTTATTAAATCCACAAAATTCAACAACTCCAATTTCCATCAGTGTAATTGAAAGTGACATCTGTCTCTCAGCTGATGCAAACGACAGTGAAGGAGAGACAGTCTGGCCTGGGGGTGTCGGGATCTCACCGATGCCATGCCTATTTTCACCCAGTGTGTTCTCAGGTCTGTTCTCAGGTCATTCAAGTCTTGAGCCACCACCCTAGCCCTGCCTTGTGAACAGAAATGTGAGTAAAACTAAATTTTACTTACAAATCAACTTGTGGGCCAAATTCAACCCCTGGGTCATGGTTTTACAACCTGGCTTGTAGGGTAGGTTATATTTGGAGAACAGAAGGAGGCTTGGGGGTTGAAGATGAAATGGTTTGTCTTGAAGGTTAATGCTCATAAGCAGCAAACATTTATAAAATAATCTCCAAGTGAAGCAATGGCTCTCAAGCAAAATTCCTGGAGGGTGCCAGGTGAAGGGGGCCCAAAGATGAAGCCAAAAGCGTGATATGAAATTTCTGATTATGGTTTAAAGGAAGATCTAAGGTGGCACCTCAGAATAGTGCTCAGCTGAGTAAGAGTACTCTGGAGGGACCAAGCCTGGATGGACTTCACTCCAGTATAGCGAGTGGCCTATTTCAAAGATATTTGTGAGTGTGCCCTTTGCCGAAGGAGAGAACTCCCAAAAGGTTCATAGAAGGCCCACAGAATTGTTCAGAGATATACAGCTGTCCCTTGAACAACCCAGATTTCAACAGCACAGGTGCACTTATATGTGGATTTTCTTGATAAAGTCATGTCCGTGACTTCTAGGTCCAATCTCTACAATACCAAGTCCAACGGAGACTTGGTTTGAAAGATCCCCAGAGCTCACCACAAGGGCCTTGAGGCCAAAGTGTGGTGTCACCAGGTTCCAGTGGGCTGTACGGAATGTAGCCCAAGTCCCACTGGACAGCAGGGGGCAAGGCTTAACTGCAGAGGACCGGGGGATTAATGGATGACCTGAGTTGGAGATTTGAGCCAATTGTGATGAGAAGAAGGCCCCTCCTAGGTCCACTGGCATCAAAATGCTACTGTTTTCTACAGTACTAAGATGCTACTCATCATTTCTCTGAACAAGTGAGCAAACCCAAGTATAAACAGACCAAGGAAGACAAGGCACTTGTAAAATGAACCAATTCAGGGCTGAGTGTCTTCCTTATTGGTGTCAGCTCTCAGAAAAAGTGTTTTGTATTAATCTTTCATCTGTTGCTCCCAAACCAATTAGCAAAGAGTGTAGCTGCTACACAGGAAATGTCCTTATCACGGAATAATCTAGAATAGCTTGTCATGGTCTATACATGCTGGGGTTCTATTTGTACCTTTTGCTAGATCGTTTTATGATACAGACAATAATGAAGCAAACCCTTAAATGCCTTTCAGTAATTGCCTGTTTATTGGGCACCTACCTGAAGTGTTTTCTCATTAACACATGGGGAGTCAAGAGAAGAAAATAATTGCAAAGTGAGTTGTTGATGAATGGATGTCATGGCACATGGATCCTATTGTCAAGGTCTGTGAGGTTAGCATCAGACTTTTGGTTTCCTGGAGACTTTCCAAACCCTTTCATGTTCTTGGCTCTAAACTGGGTGCCAGGGTGGGGAGATAGACAACGGACAGTCACAACCATGAATTTAAGTAGGTACAATTGAATAAAACAGATATTTAAAATGTCTCTGTGAGAACACAGAAAGAAGACCTACTGTCTTCGTGAAAAAGGTGAGGCTTTATCAAGGTGTTAAGCTTGAGTGGGAATTTTCCAAGAGAAGGGTGGAGACACGTTCTGGGAAAAGAATAGTCTTTCCAAGGGCATCACTTGTAGCAGAGGATGAAGAGTATGTGTAAGGTGTGTGAGTCCTGGGATGGTCAGCAGAGAGATACAGAAGGGACAGGTGAGGAAAGTTCTGGAAGGTGGGCAGGACACACTGGGCTTGTCTTCCTTCACCTCTAAAGTGCCCAGCGATTGTGGGTAGGTCTAGCATGAGGGTCAGATATTTTACCTATGAAAATAAGAAGCATTAGGATGATCTGTTCCCCTCCAACTTTTCCCCGCGGTTATGATGAACTCCTTTAACATTTTAATGCAATATAATGCACTTCACATGCATGAGCTCTAAAGCCAGCGGACCTTCCACTTAAATTGCACTGAATCTGTGCTTTACCCAAATGACTTCAATGTGAAGGGTCTACTTGAAATTACTTCCTTTCTCTGTTTGAAATTAGAAATCATATCCTATGTGATAGTCACCCTGAGCATTACATGATGGAATGACAGTGGCTAGTGCTCACGAAACATCATTTCTCAACTCACTGTCCCTTATGTCATGCTGCTGCGTTAGGGGGCCCAGTGTGAAAAGCTAAAATTTCATGCCTTGCCAAGTGGAAGATTCTAAAGGCTTTAGAAATTATAGTACCAAGGTTCTCCAATGGCCTTTCAGAAATGTGCTCACAGATCAATAGATGTCTAAAAAAACCCCTGACGTTTGGGAACACATTATTTTTTACAAAACGAAAAGAGAGAAGGTAAATATTGACAATGGCTGAGTGTTTTATGGTGTGGGTGTGAGTGTGTGTGTGTGTTTTATAAAATACTAAATACACTCAGGCCCGTTGTAGAATTTTTTGAGATGAAGGATTGACAAGAATGGACCTCTTTATACACTATAACATGGCACACGCAGGTCTCTTTCTCCTGGCCAAGGGCACATACATGGAGGATCTTGGAACAATGAGCCTCTAGCAGATATTTAGGCCGTATGTGATGGGTATGCTTAGTGTGGATTTCCTTCAAAAGGATACCGCCAGTAAGATTTGCTTCAGTATCATTAATGAGAGGGGAAGCCCAGTAGACAAAGGGTTACAATTAGGGGTTAAAAATGGCAGATGTGCTGAATATCATTGGACTGGGAGTTCCATTTTCAGTAAAAACAGTTGAGAACCTTACTTACAGTTAGGATTCTCTCATGTTCCCCTAATACCAATGCATAACATACACAGAGACCAAACACACACAGACACAGATGTACTTGACATTTTCTCTTCCAAATGTCCATCATGGTTTATAATTTAAATGTTACTCCAACAGATGTGTCCCTGAAACTGGGCTGTACTTTTATTCCAGGACTCTCTTTAGCTAGCTGAACATCCCCAGCTATTGAGTGAGTTCAACAGGGTATCAATCGGTATTAAAATTTGGTATTAACAAGAATCCCTGTGTCAAGGAACTGGTCTTTCACTTTGCCCTGTTGGATGCTGCCTGAATCCCACCAGGATGAGCCCCAGTGCTCTGTGCTTAAGATAACAGCCGTGTTGGGTGGCCATAGCTCAGCACTGTTCAGGAGGCACATACGGAGGGAGCTTGCAGTCTCCTGCCACACGAGGTGCTGGCCACATTTCTTTCTCAGGCTCCTCTGGGGGGCCTGGCAGATCCAGACAAGGCAGAGTCTGTGCAGAGGCCTCGAATAGGGAAAGGAGGTGTGCAGTAGCCTGGACAGCTAACTGGAAAATCCTGCACTACAGGCCACTTATACAATTCCAGTTTGGGTGATGTCCTTTTCAAATTACACAAATATATTTCCTGATACCGTAAAGGCAGGTAGTTAGACTGTTTATTTTTATTTTTAATTCCCCAGGAAAAATATCCTTCTATAGGGCTACAGGCGCGTATGTCCTTTATGTGACCTGAGCTGGATGGGACACCCTCATCTGTCACAATTCGTTAATTTCAGTGTCGGAACTTTCAGCTGATATGTTCTATCATAAGCCTGAGTTTAGCATTCCCTTGTCAAATGCTGTTCTTGATATTCTCTTGGCTTCTGTTTCTATGCATCTTCCACCCCCAAAAGATGGTAAAACACCATGATGGTAAAGTGTATGCCCAACAGCACACAACTGTGTTCACCTTTTATTTGTCATGATTAATGCCCTTTCAATTACAAACAATACTAATTCATATTTAAGCCTCAAATTAAGCATGTTGAGAGTTCTAGTGGTTATTTTATTTTATTAATATTTTAAAAATTTTATTTAGAGAAAGAGTACAAGCAGGGGAGAGAGACAGGGGGAGACAGAGAATCTTAAACAGGCTCCATGCTCAGTGCAAAGCCCAATATGGGGCTGATCCCATGACCCTGGGATTATGACCTGAGCCAAAATCAAGAACTGGACACTCAACTGACTGAGCTAGAAATACAAGCACAGCCACAGAGGGGTACCTGGGTGGCTCATCCAGGTGAGCGTCCAACTCTTGATTTTGTCTCAGTCTGTGGTCCCAGGGTCATGGGTTTGAGCCCTGAGTTGGGCTCCACACTCAATGTGGAGCCTGTTTAAAATTCTCTCTCTTTCTCTGTCTGCCCCACCCCTGCTCATGCATGCTCTCTCTCTCTCGCTCTCTCTCTAAAATTAAAAAAAAATAAAAAACAAACAAACAAAAACAGTGACAGAAACAACAAATTATTTTGATAGGCTCAGCATTAGACTCAACACAGCTGAGGAAAAAATCAGTGGACTTGAATACAGATCAGTAGAAACTTCCCAAACTGGAATGCAGAGAGGGGAAAAAAGAATGAGCAGAAATAAGAGAAAAACAGAACAGAGCATCTAAGAACTGTGGGCAATATGAAATGGTGTAATATACACAGAATGACAATAAGAGAGAAAGGGACAGACAAATGATCTGAAGAAATGATGTCTGAGAACCTTCCCAAACCACCAAGCTGAACCATAGATCTAAGAAGTCCCGAGAACACCAACCGGGGTTAATACCACACACACACACACACACACACACACACACACACACACACAGATACACACGACACACAGGCACACATGCACACCTAACATATAACTTTCAATCTATTGAAAACCAAAGGCAAAGAAAAATCTTGAAGACAAACCGAGCACACATTAGCTACAGAGGAACAAGGATAAGAGGGGTGGCTGGGTGGCTCAGTCCGTTAAGCATCTGACTTTGGCACAGGTCGTGACCTCACGGTTCGTGAGTTCGAGCCCCACGTCGGGCTCTGTGTTGACAGCTTGGAGACTGGAGCCTGCTTCGGATTCTGTGTCTCCCCCTCTTTACACACCCCCTTATGCTCTGTCTCTCAAAAACAAATATTAAAAAAAATTTTTTTTTAAAGGATAAGAAGGACAGCCGATGTATCATCAGAAATCATGGTAGCAACAAGACAGAGGCATGGTATTCTTCAAGTGTTGAAAGGTATAACAAAACAAATAAATACAAAAATATATGCCATATCTTCAGCAAAAATAAGTTGGGAAAGTGAAGATGACTTTTGCATGAGCCCTGGTGGTGAACCCAGATGGTCAGCAGCAGAGGCGAGAGAATAAGACTGGGACAGGCATGAAGTGGGAACTCTGAGACAGATGAATTCTGAATCAAAAAAGATAAATAAGTGAGGATAGAGAGGAAGTAAGGTATGTAGATTTCCAGAGGTGACAGGTCCTTTTTTGATGGCTTGTCTGCAAGGAAAACTTCAGCTCCTTTATGTGTGAACATGAGATTGCTAAATTCCAAATGCATGTCAGAGAATTGTCCTTTATTCCTCACCTTGGCCCTCAGTCCCTTAGAGCCCTTAACAATTATTATTGGCATCCGTGGCTCTGTAATTTCTGCTTCATTATTTAAATACTTTTGCATGCTGGAGGAACCGGCTACATAAGGGGGAGCACTGGGAGGAAAACAATTAAGGATTCTAATATCATAATTTAAAGACAACTGTCAAACAGGGCCATGTCTCCTTCCATCTTTATTGTAACATCAGCAAATTTAGGGTAAGATGTGTATCCCTAGAGGCATGACCCATGAAGCTGTGATAGCTCAGAAATCACATCCAAAAGAACCTGTGAGGGCAGAGACAACTCTATAGCTCGTTGCACTGTATTGAAGGATGCAAAATTTCCCTCGAATGTCTAAGAAGGCTCCTTACACCACAAGAGTGAGACAGGCTTCTTACCAGTTGGCCACGTTGGCCAGAGTGATTTGGTACCCAGGCTGAGGAAAGAGGCAGCCAAGAAACAAGCTGGGGTTCTAGCAAGTGCTGGAGACTCTGTGCGTCTCAGCATCCCGGTCTCCAAAAACAAGCCAAACACCTGCAGGGGTTCACATCAGGCTGGACCTTAGAATGGAAAGGGACCTCCTTAGTTTCACGCACAGCTGTATGGGCTGTCAGCACAGAGCCCAACGTGGGGCTTGAACTTATGAACCTTGAGAACATGACCTGAGCTTCATGAAGTCAGATGCTCAACCAGCTGAGCCACCCAGGCGCCCAGGTGGGAACTTTTAAACTCTATCTTACATCATCCTGTGATTTGGGGCAAGTTCTTTAACCTGACCATTGTTGGTTGTGAGTGTGCTGATTTAGTTAATGTAAATAAAGCATTCAGAACCTTCAGTGTATAGTGTAAATGAACAGCACCCAGTAAGTGTAAATTACTAGAACTTCCTTTTAGATGATGAGGTTCTTAACATCAAATCTGTATTTTTGTCACTCCTTTAGCACCAACATACCAACATACAATGATTAGGACATAGTTTGTATTTCAGAGTGTTTATTAATATGAAAAATAATTTCACTCATCTCCAACGCTAACAAAAAAAAAATGAGAGGAACTGGTGCATACAAAAAGCAGTGCTAATATTTTACACTTGTCTTGTTTTTAAAGAATATTTTGGTGATGTTGTTTACCATCTCTTAGGTTTCTAAGTTAAAAACTGTCTGTTTTTCACAATGTTTGGGAAAAATCTCAAGAGTTCAGCCCATTGCTGAACCACCTTCTGTTCTTCGGTTTTGAAGCATTGAAGTATAATTTACATACAATAAAATGTAAAGATCTTAAGGGTACATCTCCATGCATCTATAGGTTGGGGACTGCCAGTGGGATAAAGACCTAGAATGTTCCCACCACCTCAGAAAGGTCTTCTGTCTTCTCTTCTAGTCCATCTCTACCGCAGAGGTACCCACTATCATGACTTCTCCAGAATGTGTTTTAGCTGCTCTTGAATTTCATGTGTGTAGACTCGTGCACCATGGACTTTTCAGGGTCTGGCCTCCTTCACCCAACAGAATGTTTATGAGATGTATTCATGTTGAGACATGCTCCATTCTTTTCATTTCTACGTCACATTCCATTGTTTGCAAACATGACCACGTTTGTCCATTCTTCATCCACTCTTTTGGGGATACAGAGAACATCTGTAGCTTTTGGGATGGATGCCCCAGAGTGCATTGTGAGGCCATGAGGGACCCATTTCAAAACCACCCCCTTCCTGGGAAGGTCTCTGGCTTCAGGCCAGCAGGGTTGATGGTCACACAAGCAGGAAGAGAGGAGGGAAGGGAGCTGGTGGCATGCAGGGCAGGAAGAAAAGACCCCAGCACCAGGATGGCTCTATTCTCTGTGATACTTACATACTCTTCCCATCACCTCCTTGTTTTGAGGCACAGTGAAGAATAATTTGCTGGGTTTTTATTTATATTAATAACGTGGACTTGTAGAAAGTACAAGCTACAAAAGTCCACAGACACTTTTATCCAGAAGCAACCTGACCTCTTCTAACTAATATGTTTAAGAAGGACCACTTTTGGGGGTACTTGGGTGGCTCAGTCAGTGAAGGGTCCCACTCTTGGCTTCAGCTCAGGTCATGATCTCACGGTTCATGAGTGGAGCCCTGAGTCATGCTCTGTGTTGCCAGCATGGAGCCTGCTTGGGATTCTCTCTCTCTTCTCTTTGCCCCTCTCTCACTTGTGCTTTCTCTCTCTTGCTCTCTCTCTCTCTCTCTCTCTCTCTTAAAATAAGTAAATAAACTTAAAAAAAAAAGAATGAACATTTTTGGCCTAGTGTTAATGACCAGGCCTCATGCCTCCAAATCTAACACCTTTTCTGCAGCTTTGATTCAGGGGACCAAACATGTCTAGCTGTACCCTCTTTTGTAGCCTTTTTTATGTCCTCACTCAGTTGATAGGCATCTGTAGGACTGCACACCCTACATGCCATGGGCCCATGGCATGGGGACAGAGAGTGGGGCCACAGAGAAGGACTGAACATTTACCTCTGCAGGCTCTTATCACAGATCATCTGAGTTTCTGTTTGAAAGTAATTTATTTGCAGGAGAAACTGACTAAACCAGACATAATCACACATACTCAGTATCCAAAGTTGATGCCCTGTTTCCAAGCTCACCTCTTATACTTTGTAAGCAAAGCATGTAGAGGTAAGTTTACAAATGCAGTATGAACAAAAATATTGCATATAATTGCAAGAAAATGGGCACATTACTAAATTGGATAGAGTGCACTGCTTCCTTTGGATGGTAATATTTTAATTGTAATGAGGAAGGAGTCAACGGTTTTAGAAGTCAGAATGTGGGGGTGCCTGGGTGGCTCAGCTGGTTGAGCGTCTGACTCTTGATTTTGTCTCAGGTTATGATCTCATGGTTTGTGAGTTCGAGTCCCATGTTGGGCTCTGTGCTGACAACGTTGAGCCTCCTTGGGATTCTCTGTCTCCCTCTCTCTCTGCCCCTTCTCTCTCTCCCAAAATAAATAAATGAATAAAGAGAAGTCAGAATGTGAACCACACAATGAAATGGGTGAGGGTGGGCTCCTATCCACGCTCCTGACCAAGGTGGGATGGATGGATGCGGACGTAAGCATTCATGAGAGGATCTGTACCAATTGACAGCTGAAAGAATATCCTCTTGGTTGAACTTTTCAAGGCTCCGTACCCGGAGGATATTTCTTACCGTGACTTACTTAGAACATAATGCTTAAACCCTTCATATATGAAAAACTCAGATGATTTAAATTCATTTTCCCCAGCTTTATGACACAATCACCAGTTGAGATGAGGCACCCTTTAGGAGAAAGGAAATTGTGTATCAAGTACCTATCCTGCATCAGCTTACAGCGACCAGCATGGAAAAATTACACATAAGTGATATTCTATTATCTTCCCAGTGACTATTGTGTATATCTATTCATATTCTGGAACTATAGATAAAAGCAGGCCACACTGCAGATCAAAAAGATACCAAAGATCTGTTTTTTCATACCCAGGAATGACAGTGACCCAGGGCCTGAACTTATTCCCTGAACTTCTAATTGTTTTTATTACAAAAGCATAACAAAAATCAGTTAAGTATTTGGGAGAAAGCAGTTTTTCTTATGAATATGCATGCTTTATCTCTCAATGCCCCAGGTAGGGACATCCATTCATCTTGGAAAAGAATGGTTCTGGCTGTCCTAATACTGGGACTAATGATGTGTGGACGGAACACAATCAGAAACTATTCTGGTAATAAAATCATGGTGTACTTCATCAAATGGTTCTTTGATATGCAAAGTCAACAGTGTTCCCAGAGGATGAAAAATGATGCTTTGCAAGACAGGGCCAGTCTCCTTACAGGGAGGCGAGGAAAAGGACCGAACCAAGATGGAGCTGGGGGGTTGCTTTTGGACAGGGTAAGAGGAAACTTCAGGCCTCCGGTGAGTTTTGAAAGGTTGATCTACACGGGAAAGCAAGGGCTGGCAACTAGAAGAAACTTCTGGTCTAAGGCATGTCGGGGAAGGGAGATACTGCAGATAAAGACAATGAGGGTGTGGAGCAAAGGGAACCCACGTGCACTGTTGATGGGGATGTACACTGTGCAAAGACGGTATGGGGGCTCCTCAGAAAATTAAACATAGAAATACCATACGATCCAGCAATCCCTCTTCTGGGCATCAAAGGAAATTAAATCAGTATCTTGAAACTCTATGTGCACTCCCATGTTCACTGCATTGTTCAACACAAGCGTGTTTTCAAGGAATGAAGGTACAAGAGATGAGGAAATCTAGGAAACGATGTCAGAGAAGGAATTGGGTTCTAAAATCAGTGTTAAGAGTCTGTCAAGCATGGGAGGGGACAGAGTTTCCAAGCATCATCCTCTGACTGGGCGCCTGGAGGAAAGAAGAGAGACCGTGCCGGCTGAGAGAGAGAGAAGGCGGGGGCTGCAAAGCCAGTATGCAGGAGCTCGAACTGCATGAAACTCGTCCACAGTCTTCAGGGACATGTAGGCGGAACCTGAGGTCTGCAGATTATAGATGTAGAGGGAAATGTGATTTCAGCCCCCAAATCACCAAAACGCAGACTGACTTTCAATTTGAAAGAGTGAAAGAAACAAGAACTTTTTATTTAAAAAAAATTTTTTATGGTTTTTATTTATTTTTGAGAGACAGAGAGAGACAGCACAAACAGGGGAGGGTCAGAGAGAGAGGGGACACAGAAAACAAAGCAGGCTCCAGGCTCTGAGCTAGCTGTCAGCACAGAGCCTGACTCGGGGTTCGAACCCACGAACCGTGAGATGTTGACCTGAGCCGAAGCCGGATGCTTAACTGACTGAGCCACCCAAGTGCCCCAACAAGAACTTTTTAAAAGCAATAATAACAATTCAATTTTCTCTTTTAAAATTTTATTATTCTTAATTTTTAAAGTTTCTTTATTTATTTTGACAGGGAAACCATGAAAGCAGGGGAGGGATGGAGAGAGGAGGGTGAAGAGAGAATTCCAAGCAGGCTCCCAGCTGTCAACACAGAGCCCGATGTGGGGTTCGAACTCACGAACTGTGAGATTACGAACTTAGCAGAAATCAAGAGCCAGACGCTTAACTGACTGAGCCCCCAGGTGTCCCAAAAGCACCTCAGTTTTCAAAAAACTAAGGTCATAAGGTAAAGAATTAGTGCTCACTTTACCCTGCCATTTCATCATCCAGGTAACATTTCGATGGCCTCAATATTCCCATCCAGTCAGGCAGTTTGTTCAGCTCTAGAAAGACCTAGAAAAAATAGTCACTATTAATGGTAACAATCCAACCTGTGTTTCTGCAGGAGAGAGAAGCAGAGGAAGAGGTGCCCATACACATGCCGCAAAGGACGCACTGTGCATTGCGGTTGGCAGACAAAGGAGAGAATGAGTTCTGTCGCTGGGATCAAGAGTAGAAATAGTCACCGACGTACACATCGTCACCATCTCCAGACGAGTTTGTCGTCCATTTGGTTACTGAAGTTTGATTCATCTTACACAGTGGATGCCCCAGTTCCTAACGTGGGTGATAAAAGCAGCAACTTTCCCAAGGATTATTCAGTGGCAAAAAAGAAAGCCATATTTCTAATGAAACACAGTAATTAAAAAATAGCTGTTAGCATCGAAAGGCAGAATTTTAAAAATGCTTTTTAAATCTGCATTCCTATTTAGGACAAATCAAAAGACACCGACCTACTAGCACAGCATGGGTCCTTTCCTCAGGACGTAGACACTCCTAACACACCGATCCGCATCAGTGCATCCCATGGAGCTGAACTTCAGAATTACTTGGATAGTTTGATCTTCGACGTGCAGATCATTGGCTTTCTGGGGGAGAAATCTGAGGGTAAAGCCCAGGCACCTGTTTTTCTGAAAGTCTTAGGAGCAGATACTGATGCTCAGCCTAATGGGATAAGCAATGTGCCAGGAGGGTTAAGAGCCCCAGACTCAAAGCAAGGTCGGTGGCTATTTCTGTGGATTCTAGCGCATTTTCATGTGTCGTAGCTACTGGTGCCATCTGCGCCAGCTCATCTGGTACAGAGCTGTCAGAGGGAACTTTCTTTTTTTATTTTATAGAGAAAGAGAAAGAGAGAATGAGTGGGGGAGAGGAGCAAAGGAAGAGAAAGAGAATCTTAAGCAGGCTCCACGCTCAGCACGGAGCCTGATGTGGGGCCCGATCTCCATCCCATGACCCTGGGATCATGACCTGAGCTGAAGCCAAGGGTTGGATGCTCAACTGACTGAGCCCCCAGGCGCCTCATGTCAGAGGGATCAGTGGATCCTCTGATGCTCCTGCTTTTCTCCTCATTCAGTTACTGTGGATCTACGGAACTGGTAGGTGCACCGTATGTTTTCACTTTGCCTTGCCCTTGGATGCAGTGTCATTTCTGCCAGTCTATCCCCACAGCCGAGTTCTCACACATGACGCAGGCAAGCAATGTGGAATTCAGCCCTGATTCCGGGTTACTACTGTGGTTAATCTCACACCTACATTGTGGTTCTTATAGGGAACTGAAATTTTCCTTGAGGGCATTATAAACATTTGCTGAATGTATAAATAAATAAATAAATAAAATATTTTTTCTTAGTGGCCTTTTTCCCCTAATGTTTTATTAATTTTTGAGAGAGAGAGCATGAGCAGGGGAGGGTCAGAGAGAGAAGGAGACACAGAGTCTGAACACAGGCTCCAGGCTCTGAGCTAGCTGTCAGCACAGAGCCTGACACGGGGCTCGAACCCACGAACTGTGAGATCATGACCTGAGCCGAAGCCGGATGCTTAACCGACTGAGCCACCAGGTGCCCCCTTAGTGGCCTTTTAAATAGAAGATAAGCAGGGTGCCTGAGTGGCTCAGTCAGTTGAGCAGTCTACTTCAGCTGAAGGTCAAGATCTCAACGTTCATGAGTTTGAGCCCCGCATCGGGCTCTCTGCTGTCAGCACAGAGCTCACTTCAGATGCTCTGTCTCTCTTTCTCTCTGTCCCTTCCCTGCCTATGCTTTTGCTCTCAAAAATAAATAGACATTAAAAAACATAATACACAGATGATAGGCTTCCACGATAAGTGTTTGCAAGGAGCTGAAGCGCTGATATACACTGACTGGATATCTGAAAGCTTTAAAATCGAATGTGACGGTTCTGACTGTCTTACAACACTTCTGGGACCTTGCCCTAATCGATCATCCTGTCTAATATCAGCACTCTGATATGCCCGTCCCCAATCCTCTGGCTTTCAAGTTCCCTTTCATCCTAAGCCATTTGCATCGTATTACCTAGATCTCTAAGTAAGATTTAGAGGGAGAAAAAAATTATCTATCTTCTATCTTGAGTTTGGCTCTGTAATTGCAAAATCTGCACGGGGCTGAAAACTTCCACAAAGCAGCTCTTTGCCCTTGGGTGAGTTGCCGATTTCTCTGGAGCAACCTTCTCTTTTGCATGCACAGGGCGAGGTGGCAGAGATGAAAGACAGCTTTGAGCTTCAGCTACAAATCAGAGCAGAAGGGTGATGCCTGACAGCCTCGGAATTATAACTGATCAGGCTTGGCTCCACAGCCGGAGGAAGTGGGTCAGAAAGAGCCAGTGTTGGAGTTCAGAGTGTGCTTTAGAATATTATACCTCCTTTAATATTCAAACAACTTCTTGTCTTTTTTGCTAGCAATTCTCTTCTTTTCTCTTTCTATGTATTTTTATCTTTAGACACACACACACACACACACACACACACACACACACACACACCACAATAGCTAATACATTTTTTTAAGCTAAGAAATCTTTGATATAAAAACATTGACTTGGCTTACAAGAGAGTGAAATGTAATCAGATCATAAGAGGAGTCACGGGACTGAAGTCGTTTCACAGAAAGAGATAAATAGATCAATATCTTGGCATATGGGGCCCAGAAAGCAAACGTCGTATGCACAAAAGTCAATAATGGATAAATGGAGATTTTAAATCAGTGCCAAACATGTCAACTATTTAATAAATTAGTTGGGGGAATCGTCCATCAGGAAGATCTGGCTATTTGCCATCAAAGGGAGTATCTACCATGATAAAAATCAACAGGGATTTTAAGAATCTGGTGAATGAGCAAGATGGTGGAGTGGAAGACCTCAGCCTCTGTCCCCACCGCAATGATCTGCACTTACATAGCGATCCCTGAACAAAAACCACTCCGCGAGAGCTCTGCAGTCCTCCTAAGAAACATCAGCAGCACAGTGGAACCACACACTTGGGAATAACCACACAAGAAGAGAAGAAAGACGGCTGCATTTTGTCCCCATCATCCCATTCCCTGCCCCCTGCTGGCAGAATTGCTGAAGCTAGAAATAGTCTGCCTCACCAGGAAAGGAGAGGGGGGTGAGCACCAGGCTTCCCCCGCCTCTGGAGGCTGCAGGTGAAGACCCCGCTTTGGTTTCACCCTACCTACACGGGTGAATCCGTGGTACAGAGTGATGGTCAGGAACAAGGACAAAACACCAGGCAGGAGGAGACACCGCGGTTCTCAGTGACCTCTGCAAATGACCCCTAGCAGCTTTCACCATGAAGAAACAAACAGCCAGCCCAGGTGCTGTGGACCCGTAAAGATTTCTCCAGCTTCTGGTATCAGCTACCTGAATCCTTCTTTAGTCCCCACGCTCTGGCACTTGTGGCTGCAGCTGACCCCCACCCCCTGTGTGCTCTTTAGACCGGCCCCTCCAGCCTCACGCCTGCACACCACCGCCATCATCACTGCCCTCCATCACGACATTTTGCAGCCACGGAGATGCACATCAGTATCTATGGTCCTCAAAGACGCTAATGGGCCCAAAGTCAGCCTGTCTCCTGTTAGTGGCCTGCACCACTGGGCCTTCCTGTAGCTAGCCTTTCCAGCTGTGTCCCTGCACACTGGCCTCTACTGCCACACACCTATGATGAGACTCAGATGTCACAGTAATGCCACTGACTAACAGGTCCCGGTAGCTACCCGTGCACCCACAGATGACTGGGCTCTTTTGCTTGCACTGGCTCCCACTGCTATTTGTTTGCTTACACCCGGCCCCTGCCACTTACATAGACCCCTGAGCTAGCCCCCATGGGTGAGTGTGTGCACGCCACCAGCTCGGTCCAATACTGCTAACTGCCCTGGCCTCTCGCTGCTGTATCTAGGGGGTGCTGCTGATGATCCCCCAAGAATGCTTGCAGCCTCAGTGGAGGTCCCACAGCACTGACCAGTTGCCAAAACTGTGGACACCAGCAGGGGGATCCAAAGAGTTATCACATTTCCCTGACCCTGGAGCCACCAAAGGCCCCCTTGCACCCGTAAGCCTGGGGTTTCAGCCTGTTCCCGCATGCCCCCTCCCCTCCAACGGTGAAGGTGTTCTGTCGCCAAACTTAGTCTGGAAGAGCTGATAACTTCTTCTAATAAGCAGGCACCTATGCAAGACTGTATAACCATGTCCAGACATCCCATCCAATAGCAGCAGCATACATATTCTCCTCAAATGCACACAAAATATTACCCACAAAGATCATATTGTAGGTAACACAACAAGTCTCGGCAAATTTTAAAAGACTGAAAGCACTCCAAGTATGATTTCGAACAATGATGTGCAACTAGAAATCAATACTGTAGAAAACTGGAAAATTCACAAATAGGTGGAGATTAGACAACACAGTTTTGAATAACCAAGAAGTTATAGAGATGAAATGGAGAGCAGATTCAAAAATATCTTAAAGCCAATGAAAATGAAAATAAAACATCTCCAAACTTATAAGATCCTACGAAAGAAGAGCTGAGGGAAATTTATGGTGATAAATTACTACAGGAAGAAAAAAATAAAGATCTCAAAGAAACTGAACATTACACTCTGGGGAGCTAGGAAAACCAGAACAAACAAAGCCCCAAATTAATAGGAAGAAGGAAATGACACAGAGCAGGGCAGAAATAAAAAGAACAGAGACCAGAAAAATAGCAATAGACAAGATCAGCAATAGACAAGATCAACAAAACTAAGAGCTGCTGTTTCTTTTTTTAAACAATAAACAAAACTGACAAACCTTTGACTATACTTACCATGAAACAAAGGGAGAGGACTAAAAATAAATGGAATTTTAAATTAAAGAGGAGACATTACAACAGATACCACAGAAATACAAAGGTGTTTAAGAGCCACTACGAAAAATTATACACCAGTAAATGGGACAAAATAGAAGAAATGGATGAATTCCTAAAAACATACAATCTACCAAGCGTGACTCATGAAGAAACAGAAAATCTGAATAGATCAATCATAAGTAAGAATATCAACTCAGTAATCAAAAACCTCCAAACAAAGAAAAGCCCAGGACCAGATGGTTTCGTGACTGAGTTCTACCAAACACTTAAAGATTCTTTATTTAAGCCAATTCTTCTCAAACTCTTCCAAAACATTGATGAAGAGGGAACACTTCCAAAGTAATTTTACAAGTTTAGCATTATTCTGATCCCAGAGTGAGGTAAGAGTACTACAATGGAAGGAAACTAGGCCAACATCCTTGATAAATATTGATGTAAAACTTCTCAACAAAATATCAAGAAACGGAGTTGAGCAGTATAGTGAAAGTATCACACACCATGATGTCCTTTGGTTTATTTCCAGGGTGCAAGGATGGTTCACCTTACGGAAGTCCAAAGGCGGGACAAACCGCATTATGAGAATGGAAGACAAAAATCATCTCAACAGGCTCGACGGGAAAAGCATCAGACAAAATTCAACATTCTTTCATCATTAAATACTCTCGAAAATTGGGTGTGAAAGAAACATACCTCAAGATAATTAAGTCCACAGATGATAAACCCATAGCTAAATTTATCCTCAGTGGTTTAAAGTTGAAGGAATTTCCTCTCAAATCAAGAACAAAACAAGCGTGCCTAATCTCAACTGCTTCTACTCCGCACAGGACAGGAAGTCCTAGCTAGAGCATTTAGGTAAGAAAAAAAAATAAAAGGTATGTAAACCAGAGAGAGAGAAGTAAAATTGTCTCTTTTTGCACATAACATGACCTCATACACAGAAAATTCTAAAGAATCCAGAAAAATAACCCCATTGAACATAATAAATTTTGAAGTTTCAGGATGAACAATCAATATGTAAAAAAATCAGTTGCATTTCTATCCACTATCAATAAACTATTTGACAAAGAAAAAGAGATAATCTCATTCATAGTAACATCAAAAACATAATACTGAGAAATAAATTTAACCAATGAAGTGAAAAATTTATGCACTGAAACCTATCAAGCCTTGATGAAAGAAATGAAGGAAGTCACAGATGAGTGGAAAGTTATCCTATGTTAGTTAACTGGACAAGTTAATATTGTCAAAATATCCTAACACCCAAATCCGTCTATAGACTTAATGCAATTCCTAACATCTTTCACAGATAATCAACCTTAAAATTTGTAAAAATCCTAGGGCCACGCTAAGTGGCTCATTTGATGGAGTGTCTGACTCTTGATTTTGGCTCAGGTCAAATCCTAGGTTTACCTCCAAGGGTAAACCTTGGAGGTAAAGGGTTGGAGGATCCAGTCCCACATTGAGCTCTGTGGGGAGCATGCATCTTGCTTAGGATTCTCTCTCTCTCTCTTCCCCACACCGCCCTTCTCTCTACTTAAAAAACTGTAAAGACTCTAAATAGCCAAAGCAATCATGAAAAACAAAACTGAAGACATCATACTTCTGGATTTCAAACTACATTAGTAATTTATTTAGTAATCAAAACAGCAAGATACTGACATAAAAAAGACACATACACCAAAGGAACAGATTTGAGGGCCCAGAAAGAAACCCATGAATATATGGTTAAATAATATTTAACAAGGGTCTAAGAATGTTCAATGGGAAAGGATAGTCTTTTCAATATACAGTACTGGGAAAACCTGATATCCACAGGCAGAGCGATGAAACTGAACACTTCTCTGACATCACTCACAAAAATTAACTTGAAGTTGATTAAGACCTGAAACCATAAAACTTCTAGAGGAAAACATAGGGAAAAAATGTCCTGGATATGATCATTTTGGATTTGAAGGCAAAAGCAAAGGCAACCAAACCAAAACCAAAATGAGATTACCTTGATATGAAAGCCTCAGCACAGCAAAAGAAACAAACATCTAAAAAAAGGTAATCTACGGAACGGGAGGAAATATTTGCAAGCCATGTACGTGATAAAGGATTTATATCTAAAATATATAAGGAACCCATGCACCCTAATGACAAGAAAACTAGTAGAGACCCTGAATAGATATTTTTTCAAAAGACGAAATACATACGGCCTACAAGTACATGAAATGGAGCTCAGCATCACTAATTACTGTGGAAATGCCAATCAAAACCACAGTGAGGTATTTCTTCACACCTGTTTAAAAGGCAGTCTAAAACAAAAGAGGGGTGCCTGGGTGGGTCAGTCAGTTAAGTGTCTGACTCTTGATTTTGGCTCAGGTCATGGTCTCACCATTCATGAGTTTGAGCCCCATGTCAGATTATGGACTGAGACCAGGAATCCTGCTTATGGTTCTCTCTCCTCCTGTCTCTGCTCCTTCCCCATTCATGTTCTTTCTGTCTCTCAAAATAAATAAATAAACATCAAAAAAGTATAAAAGGTATGGCAAGAGATAAGGATGGATTCAACCAAGTAACATTAAGAAATTGTACATAAAAATGAACAATTAAAATTTATAGAGAGAAGAGAGTAAATGCCATCAGGGATTTTTCTGAAAATACAAAGAATTTGTGTATGTCAATAAGAAGATATCAATGTACAGAAACAAAATAGATGAAGAAGAAACAGAGATATTTCACAAAAGAGAAAATTCAAAGGGATAATAAACCTACCTGATTTTGGTTTTGTTTGTTTGATGTTACCTTTTGAGTAAAAGGAAACAAATGAAAACAATATTTATGGTAAGTTTTAGTGCTAGTGATGGTGTGGAAAGATGAGTGTACTCAAATCCTACTGGGAGAGGGTGTGTAAGTTGGGAGGAACATTCTAGAATCTGAAGCAGGCTCCAGGCTCTGAGCTGTCAGCACAGAGCCGCTGCAGGGCTCGGACCCATGAACCATGAGATCATGACCTGAGCCAAAGTCAGACAATGAATTGACTGAGCCATCCAGGCACCCCTATATTCTTAATTTTTTAATTAAGTGTTATGGACCCCAAATACGACCAACTTTCATGTTTTCAAAAGATCCTTTGTTGTTTCAATAATCTCTCTTGGCTGATACTTGCCAACAGTTCATCTGTTATGTCAGTATTCCAGAAAGAGCGTGACAAGGTTTGGTCTAGTGAACCTTTCCCACTTTTCCGTCCATTTCCTCTGGGAGTACAGTCAGGTTTTGAGGTGAGTGCGGGGTGCGGAGTGAAGCACATGGGGCTTTGAATTTCTGCTCTGTTTCTTGCTGGGTGTGACCATGGAAAGGTTTTATGGCCTCTCTGGGTCTTACTTTTTTTGTCTACGAAGGTCCATACTTCCTCCCTATTTTCATTCACTCCTATGTGTTGTTCATTTGACAGTTTGCCGGTCTGTCAGCCTCAAATCCCCGAGAGTCCCCAGAAGCGCTCTCAGAGTCTGCGCAGGAGTGTCTCTCTGCTCAGTCTCCTCCACTGTCACCTGTGTTCCTTCATGCAGAAGCCTTCTTTGGAGATTTATTCTTTTAATTTTTAAAAGATAGACCTTATTTTTCAGGGTAATTTTAGGTTGAGTTTCTGAGAAATTGAGCATAAAGTCAAGAGTCCCATGTCTGACCCCACACATGCACAGCCATCCTCACGATCAGGACCCCCCACCAGAGTGGCACATTTGTTGCAACTGATGAATCTACACCGACACGTTATTGTTACTGCAAATTCATAGTTTACATTAGCGTTCACTATTGATGTGGTACATGTGATCGGTTTGGACAAATATATAGTGACATGTATCCACCAGGATAGGATCATACAGAACCGCTTCACTGCTTTGTGCCCTGTCTATGAAGATGCCTAGTATGTTGTGAAAGAATTTTCACATGTGCATGACATCACGTGATTGACAAAAGTGATCTTAAGCCTGCTGTAGGGTACCGGCAGCGGGAGCACCAGCTGAGAGCTGCATGCGTCCAGTAAGAGATGGTTCTCCCTGGATCTACACAGAATTTGAGAAACATTTCAGAATTAAAATCTGTGAAACAAGACAGCCCACCATAGATGGTCTGGAAAAGGGATGGAGGACATCAAGACGACCCTGACGTTTATATGTCTAGGGGTTGACATGGTGGGAGCCTTAACCCAGTATGAAAACCAGGAAGGTGACCAGGTAGAGACCCCCAGGATACAAAGCCTCTTGCAAGGGACAAATGAGAGAACAGCTACGTAGTGGTTTGAGAATTCATCTGAGGACTCCTGGGTGGCTCAGTCAGTTAAGCATCTGACTTCGGCTCAGGTCATGATCTTGCGCTTTGTGGGTTTGAGCCCCATGTCGGGCTCTGTGCTGAGAGCTCAGAGCCTGGAACCTGTTTTGGATTCTGTGTCTCCCTCTCTCTTCCCCTCCTCTGCTCTCAAAAATGAATAAACATTAAAAAAATTAATTTTATTTTTTTAAATAGCTGTGATATTTGTAATAGTCTCACATCTTTTTCCTGTAGCTTTTTATGACTTATATTTTGAACTTTTTGGACATATGCTTTTTCTGTTCTGTTTCTGGCGATCTGAATTATCCACATCCTTTGGGGTTCTGCAAGTCTTGTTGCTGATTCTCTTAATCTACCCCCTCCCACAGCGGCTTGCTGTCTGCTCTTGCACTTTGTCATACTCGCTTTTTATTTTTGAGTTAATTTTTCACTCATCGAAATCTTCAGGAATCCCTAGGGCCTGGATTCAGGGTGTGTTTCTCTAGAGAGGGCTTGCCTTTTCCTTTTTTCTGGTGCTAGCACCTTGGGGGTTCTGGGGTGACTGCCATGTTGCTGGACTTCTTTCTGGGTGTGAAAGGGCGCTGAGGTTGCGCAGCGGTGCTGGCTGTATGGCTCTGTGGATGTGCGAGAGTCACAAAGTTGTATACTTTAATAGTGTGAATTTTACGACTGAATTAAATATATGACAATAAAGCTGGTATACAAAAACAAGCCACGGTGGCTTGGTTTAACTCTCCTTCCTCGAGTATTTCTGCCAGGGCAAGGGGTCACTGGGAGTCACACTTTCCCCCCAAAATGACAAGGTAGGAATCCATCCAATATCACAGGGCAAAGAGAGTAATCCCAGATGGCGATAAACAGAGGCACATTCCAAGCTCCTCGCCCTTGTTAGCAAGTCAGGATTTGCTTTCCCATTCACTGTTCATCCATCTGTCTTTTACTGATACCTGATTCTCCACTTGTTTTTGGTCAATACTGCTTTATTTTATCTAATATTTTCTATAATGATAGATTTTTTTTTAAAAAAATTTATATTTAAGTAATCTCTATACCCAACGTGGACTTGAACTCACAGCCCCGGGATCAAGAGTCACAGGCTCCACCCACTGAGCCAGGCCAGTGCCCCTAAAATGATAGATGTGTAATGCATTCCCACTGCTTTTTGAGTTTCTTTGATTACTACTGTGCCTGAGAGTTTTTCATATTAGCTATTGTTTTTCACATTTTAAATTGTCTTTTCAACCCTTTATTCGTTTTTTCCTATAGGACTTTTTCTCTTATTGAGCTCTAAGATAGCTTCATAAACCAATGATTGTAATCATTTGCCATACAGTGCATGAATTCTATTCTAAATTGCTGCTTGCTTCCAATTTTGTTTACAATGTTATGACTTCTATTACAGGGTTTTTATTAATACTTCTTTATCACAGAAGTCACCGGTGTTTAACTGAGTAGGTAAAACCCCTAAACTATTTCACTTATTTTTCATTGATTTATTTATTTGTTTAGTTATTTTTGAAGGACAGGGAAAGCACGAATAGAGGAGGGACAGACAGAGAGGCAGAGAGAGTCCCACACTGTCAGCCCAGACCCGTGACTCGGGGCTCAAACTCACGAACTATGAGATCATGACCTGAGGCAAAGTCAGACGCTTAACCAACTGAGACACCCAGGAGCCCCTGTTTTCTTTTTTAAAATACTATTTCTTTAAATAAGAAGTCTAAGAGAGCCATAGGAGAGATAAAGGAAAATGGCAAAAACAAAACAAAACAAAAACTGAACAAATGCATTTTTTACATTTAGAATCCAGAAATAAAAGCTTACTAGCATTACCAGGATCAAGATTCTTCAACAAAATAACAGATTTTCTAGAGGTCAATTTACTTTCACAGAACTTAGTAGCCAAGTCTGATGCAGAGATTGTAAGAAGATTCTCTTGCTAAAAAAAACAAGAAAACCCAACAACCCCCACTCTAAATGCTTATGTGGGCGGGTCTGGAAGCCCAGGAATATAGATATGTCTTTCTTTAGCTGCAGCGAAATAGACACATCTTTATTCTCCTCACTGATGTTTTTCCGTGTTCGTGCCTAGCCTTTAGAAGCACTACAACGTCAAGGCTAAGCACAATAATCCCTCATTATTACCAAGAGGAAAAGAAAAGCATTCCAGAGCTCAGTGAGTACAGTATAAAAAAGACAAGGCAGAAAGAGAGCTCTAATCTGTGGAATGGTGGTCACGTAATAGTTGACGTCCACACTAGCCAGCCTGACATCCGACTTTATCTGTACTGGAGGGATGATAGAATCAGTTATACCCAAGACGAAAAATAGCTCATGAGGCAATTTTCAGTTGTGATTAGTTAATTCATTCATTTTATTTATTTTTCAATTGGCTCCACACATCCAAAGTGGAGCTTGAACTTACGACCCTGAGATCAAGTGTAGTAGGCTCCACTGACTGAGCTGTCTGGGTGCTTCTGGTTGTGACTATGTAAAGAGACGTGGTCATCAGACTCTTTCTTACTCGGATGGTAACGGGGAGCAGGTTCTGAGAGGAACATCCCAGGGCAAAATGCTGGGCACAAGTGTCCCAGTGCAGAAGGAGGACATGGGAAAGGAGGGAACAGCAAAACCCTAGCCAACGTCACCCACTTGGCAAAAGATTCAGGCGTCTCCTAAAAGTTAATGAGGGTTCTAAGAAGAGGAAGTGTCCTCTTATCTGGCTGGTGGGAGAAAGGTTTCTGAAAACCCTTCAGAAAATCCTGGGCATGTCCACAGATGCTGACCATCCAGGCTTCCAAGCACAGGACCCCCCTGCCTTCCACCAGCAGCCAGCATCTCTGCCGAGACATGCCTGTCTCTTGAGCCACCAGCTCATGCCACCAGCATGGCACTCGGGTCCCACTTCTCCATCTGAAGTGCTGAAGGCACTTTTGTAAGGAAAGCTCAAGGAATTTTGTAAGGACTCAATAAGTAAGTGTCTTTGGTGATAGGCTCAGACAATGATGCCACGTTTTTGCAACCCCCAAGCAATAAAGCCCTGCAGATTGTCCAAAACTTAATAAAATATAAGGTGAAAGCGATTTCACATATGACGATCACATTAATCAGGTATTAACTAAATTTTCCATAAATATTTTACACCTGTCCAATGAGTAATGATGACTTCCACTACGTTTCTTCAAATTGTTTGATGCTTACCAATGACAGGAATGCTTTACGGCTGTCATTTAAACTACCAGAGAGAGAACGCTTCACACACAAGGGAACTTCTTCAAAAGAGAGTGAAAATTTGCTCTAAATTCCCTCCAACATAAATGCATTATGTGGATCTCTGAATCTCAGATCGGACCAAGGTCAGCCTCCCCTGACCCACTCACAGCAGCGCCCTTGCTGGTTTGTGTCTCACCTGCTAGATATTTCAGCACCTAGGTGTTTGTTCTGTTTCTCCTTTAGCAGTACGTCAGCTCTTTGAACAACTTTGTCACCTGTGTTCACTGGTGTGTCCCCAACTCCTGTAAGTGCTCATGATGTAGGAACTCACACTCTCTTGGGATGCTCTCAGCTCTGAGGCTTCATTCTCTCTCAGCCCTTGAGTGGTGCAATTGGGATCTTTCCCTTACTCTTCCTATCCTCCTTCCTCCTTCCCTCCTTTCTTTCTTTTCTTTTCTTTCTTTCTTTCTTTCTCTCTCTCTTTCTTTCTTTCTCTCTCTCTTTCTTTCTTTCTTTCTTTCTTTCTTTCTTTCTTTCTTTCTTTCTTTCTTTCTTTCTTTCTTTCTTTCTTTCTTTCCTTCTTCCTTCCTTCCTTCCCTCCCTCCCTCCCTCCTTCCCTCCTCCCTTCCTTCCTTCCCTCCTTCCTTCTTTCCTTCCTTCCTTCTCTCTCAGAAACATCTTTATGAAAAGTGAACTTAATCTTATTCCATTCATTAGCAAACAGGTTTCACTTCCATTAGTAATAACAAAGTTCTCAGCACAGGTTGGCGGTGATCTGTTTGTTACCATTATCATCATAAGCGTTCTAATCATGTCTACACTCTCACTGCCAGTAAGTTCCATCATCTCAAATTCCTTGACATTGGGATTCTGGACACAGAGGATGTGTCTGGGTGACTAATCCAAAATGGCAGAACATTCTAGCACAGTTAAGAATTTCTCAAATGTCCACTGGCAGCTATGAGCCTGTTCCGCCCTACGTAATGGGAACATCTTTGGCATATCTGGGTCTCCTCCGCATGGCAGCAAGCTAGGTTTTAGGTCCCTATCAGCCTAAAGAGGAGGACTTGAGATCCCAGCCACAAAGATGGGGGAGGGGGAGCATTAGGCAGGGCTTCTACCCCAGGGCTCATTTCCTGGTAATGGGCCCTCAAAGAGTTAGTGCCAGCTCCCTTTGAACAGATTTAATGGGCATTTTCTGTCCATGGGGCCTCAGGGAAGCTCTGTGAGCAGCCTTTCCCATCCCACCCCGGGAATGCACCTGCCACCAGGAGGACCCTTCTGGGTCTCAGGGCTGATCCTCAGGATGCCAAAACACATCTTGTGTGACTGTCCTTCCCGTGGCCTCCTGACAGCAACAATTTTGCCACAACATAATGGAGGAGTCCTTTAACTGGGGGGTCTTTTATCTCCATGTTGTTATTATCTGAGGGTCCCTCTCGCCCACCGTATGTTGGAACCTAGTTCCCAGGGTGATGGCGTCAGGAGGCAGGGTCTTGGGAGATGCTGAGGTCATGAGGGTGGACCGTCATGAATACGATTAATGCAATGACCTAGTTAGTTAATCTAAGAGAAGTCAACAAATACATAATCCCCATGACTCCAAATGTCCCCTGGTGTCTTGCACTATGGGGAGTTCACATCCACATGCCTTGGGGGGACAGGGTTGCTTGCTGGACTCTATTTCTTGCCCTGCACATGCTCACCAGGCCTCTGCACAGTGGAGGTGATGCCCAAACCATGGTGACGACTTCACAGGCATTGAGCTCCTGTTTAGGGCCAGGCCCTTGGAAGGGTCTGACAAGAAAGCACTAGTGGTCATGTGTGAGGAAAGGACAGTGAAACCAAAAATTTTGATAGAATGTGACAACTGCCATTGGCTCTGACAAAAACACTGGCTGAATCTGGGGGTGGGAGGTGAGGGACAGACACATGGTTCCCTGTACAGACGATACATGAGGCAGGCGTCTGAGGGGCCCAGCTGTATGGGGGGTGGGGAAGCAATGGGTGAGCAAAGCCAGTTCCCAGGGAAGTCACCAAACAGGACCCTGAGAGCCTTGAGGCAGGAACTTTCCTGTGAGGGCCTGAGCACTGTCACACAGAGACTTTCCATGCATGTGGAATAGATGCATAGACAGACAGGTGAGATAGATAGATAGATAGATAGATAGATAGATAGATAGATAGATAAGTAGATAGATGATAGATAGTTGGATGGATGGATAGATACATAGATAAATAAATAAATGTGTAGACAGATTATAGATAAATAGATGATAGATGGATGGATAGACAGATGATAGGTAGATGACGGATGGATGGATATATAGATAAATAATAGATAAATAAATGTATAGACAGGTTACAGATAAATAGAGGTAGATAGACAGATAGATAGTCAGATGGATAGACAGATGGGTGGGTGGATAGACAGATGATAAGTAGATAAATGATAGATGGATGGATGGATATATAGATAAATAATAGATAAATAAATGCATAGACAGATTATAGATAAATAGAGGTAGATAGATAGTCAGATGGATAGACAGATGGGTGGGTGGATAGACAGACAGATGATAAGTAGATATACTGATGGATAAATAGATGGATATATGGAGACCTAGATAGGAGATACATAGATAGATGATTGATAGCTAAAAGATAGATGGCTAGAGAGATGGATAGACAGGTGACAGATTCATACCTAGATACATAGATGCATAAATATTAATAGACAAGTTATAGACGCATGAATAGATAGATAATAGATAGATAATACCGAGAGGGTTTAGAACAAGCCCCCCGCCCAACCATGCCGCTTTGTCATATTGATTACTTTAAAGAAGGGCTTTCTCCTCTCCCCTGTCCTACCCGAACGTGAGTCCTAACATCTCCCATGAGGAGGGCACCCTCCCTGCACCAGGAAGAAAAGAACATTCTTTTCTCCAGAGACGGGACACTGATGTTGAGAAGCAACTGGACAAAGAAATCTCCAGAAAGGAGGCTGCCCTTCCACTACCCCACCCCCCGCCATGTATGTCCCAGGTCCCGGCCCGCAGTTTCTTGCCACCCCAGCCCCGTGTCTTGTCACGGCCCCAGGATTGATTGTTCTTTATGTACAAATGTGTGGAAGCTTTGGTGCCTAGCAGCTCCCCCGGTCTGCGTTTTCCTTCTGAAGGCTTCCTTGTCCAGGTCGATACTGTAAATGAACGTGTAGGCTTGTCTCCTGTTAGTCTCTCTTATGTGGGATTAATTCTGAGGCCAGTTACAGAACCTGTGAGCCATGAGGGAGATTTTCCTCCCCTGCAGTGGGGAGACCAGAACTCCAGATACAGCAGGTGTAGAAAGAGCTGGGCGCGCGCGCGCACGCGCGCGCGCATACACACACACACACACACACACACTTAGAACTCTCCACCAATCAGTTTGTCTGCATGCAGGTGGGTAGACGAATAGATTGATAGAAAGGTATGGATAGACCTCTAGATATAGCAAAATATGGTGTTTTTCACCCTTCTATCTTTAAGGCACACTTAGAGCAAAGTAGGTGCTCAACAAATACCTGATTATTAGGCTAATGATTGGCTAATGGTGGGAGTGTTGCCATGGAAACCTTGAGATTTCATGCCAACTCTTGCTGTCACCTCGTGCTTCATTCTGTGGCTGATGTGGCATCAGCACGCACCCTGCGGCCCCGTGGCTCGCCCAGGGCAGAGGTCTCCCAGGTGGCCTGAACTGTCTACCCCAAGCTCTGCTTCCTCTTCCCACGTTTTTGTTTCTCTTGAATACGGATGAGACAAAAATCTGTGATCTTTTCTAACATGATAAAGAGAGATGTCTTCTTTATATTCAGGGGCAGATTAGATTGAAGTCAAAAAGAGACCCAAGGGACCATGGTGGAATTCACGGGCAACACAATCACTGGGAAAACACCATCCCTTCTTCCTTTAGAAACCCAGTTGCCACCTTCTTAAAAGTGCTTACATTAGAAAAACCGGCTCATGAAAATGCAGAAGGTTGGGCCTGCCTGACTGTCACCAGTGATCAGAGGATTTTTACCCGCCGTCCACACCACAAGCTCACTTTTGCAAGAAATGGGCTTTTGCAAATGGGAAAATCACATCCATTTGATGTCTCCATCACTCTCTGGTCTCCTCTCTGTCACTCATTCATGTGGGTGGTCCTGAGGTAGGACTGTCACCTCCCCTTGGCTGCTCTGTCCTGTTCCCTAACCTGCTAGCCACCTGTGGGATGGATATACCTCCAGATACACGCAGAACCTTCTGCTGCAAACAGGTGAAATACACTTAGTTTCTTTGTCTCCACTCTGTTATCCCCTGAAACAGGAACCAGGCTTCCCCCTTCGGAGCACTGCCTGTGCTGCCCTTTAATCTGCATTGATTTTTCCTCCAACACTCTCTTACCCTTCTATCAGAAAGACAGAAAATGATTAGAGACTTGGGAATAAATATACCTGTCTCCAATCACTTGAAATCTTGCTTCCTAACACATTCCACTTGGATGGAGAGAAGCTTTAGTCCCAGAAATACTCGTCAAGGATGAGTCTGCAGTGACAGTTTGAATTTCATCCCGCAGGGAAGTGGGGGTGCTGCAGAGGCAACTGCATGGGAACTACGGACCGTCAGAGATCAGTGATCGTCTTCTGTCTGAGCGCAGGACTGGAATACCTCCACGGGCGAAAACAACACAACTTTCCCCCACACCAGTGCGCGGGCTAGATGCAGACTTTGCGGGGAGGGACCCTCCTATCTCTGCTCTCACCGGAGTGCCAATCAGGCTCCCTAAACCTGGGATTCTTAAAGCTTTCAGTCTGATAAAGTAGAACATTGAAGAAAATCCTTGGGGGAAAGGAGGAGGTGAGTAATGCCGAGATGTTTTATTATTTAGCGGATTTTTTGCTAGGTCCATCTTGTTTTCTTGAGAACACTTCTATTCTTTTTGCTTTTCAGAAGCGATGAAGGACACGGAATCAAAAAGTAAAATTTCCAAACCACGCCAACACACACAGGTTATTTGGGAAGCCCAATCTGACGAGAGGAAAAGGAAACATATATATGACATCAGGAAATGTTTTGTTTAAATGCTCAGTAATGATGAAAGCTCCAGACAATCACAAAGGACTCGAATATTTTAAGGATATTTTCTTATAATTCTAAACACCCAGAGGAAGCAGGAGGTGGGACAGGTTAGCAAGTACACGGAAAGATGGTCCGCAAGCGTGTTGATAAATCCTGCTGCATGTGTACTTCATTCTTCACCCCAGCGTGGGAGGATGTGCATGTCCATCAGGACACAGCCATTGCCACGGCTGTGACAACAGCGTCACCACCGTGCCTTGTGATATTTACATCCGATGCTAGAACCAGTCTACACTCATTGAAATCAGTGCAGAAAACTCTGCCAAAGTAGTAAGGTGTGTCCAATGAGAATCCCAATCGCCTTCTGTGTCTCCTTAAATTATTTTCCCCTACATATATTTTATTCATTTACTAAGTAAAGCTCAGAACATCCAACTTACAATCCGATAGTCTAACTTTACATTTGCCTACTTCATGAACATTTTCTCCAATTAAAGAAAAAGCATCATTTTCGATGCTTACGTAACAGCACATCCAGTTACTTAATCTTGACAGCCTTTGCACGCTTGCCCAACATTGTCTGCATACACATGCTCATGTACACTCAAGTCCGTTTTCTGATATTTATTTATTTATTTATTTATTTATTTTAATGTTTATGTATTTTTGAGAGAGAGACAGTGTGGCCAGCGGAGGGGCAGAGTGAGGGAGACAGAATCCGAAGCAGGTTCCAGGCTCTGAGCTGTCAACACAGAGCCCGATTCGGGGCTTAAACTCACAAACTGTGAAATTATGACCTGAGCTGAAGTTGGCACTTAACCGACTGAGCCACCCAGGCGCCCTTGTTTTCTGATTTTTAAAAGTGGCATGTTAATTATATGATATTTGGCAAGAATAGAAATGTTTAGAGAGGAACACTGTTGAATGTGATCTCATCATTTATGATAAACTACTATTATTATTTTCAAAATATATTTGCCATCTTTAAAAAATTTCCTCTGGATACTGATTTTACCTGATAATAAAGGTGTTTCCTGTGGCACTGATATTTTTAAATGCAATTTTAATGAATATGCATTACCCAAAGGTAAGGGCTAATCATAATTTACATAAGTATTTCCTTTCTTTCTTTTTTAATTTTTAAATGTATTTTATTTATTTTGAGAGGCAGAGAGAGACAGTGCGAGCAGGGGAGGGTCAAAGAGAGAGGGAGATACAGAATCCGAAGCAGGCTCCAGGCTCTGAACTAGCTGTCAGCACAGAGCCCAATGCAGGGCTCGATGCAAGGCTCGAACCCACGAACCATGAGATCATGACCTGAGCCGAAGCCGGACACTTAACCAACTGAGCCACCCATGTGCCCTTACATAAGTATTTTCTTACCATTGGGCATGGAGATTGTTTTCTGATTTTTGTAATTGTGAAAGCTTTGTCAGACATGCCAGAATCCTAAGGATAATTAAGGTAGAACTGATAGTTTGAAAGGTATGATCACTTTGAAGGGGCTGATAATTATTACCAAAAGCCTCCAAAAGTTTGATCCAAAAGGCGATCAAACAGAATGGAGAAACAAATGGGCCATCCGTTCATTTTCATTCTCAGCCATCACCTTAGAACACTGCTTGGAGTATTCTAAAGAAAGTTCTCACAAAAATGGGGGAAATAAATGCACTTCAGAAAAACTACATTTTCATAATTTGGAAAAACAATTATTAACAGTTGTTGTTAATGGAGGGACGCAGGGCAGAGAGGGGGAGGGTGTTTTCCCAGCGGGCTGTCTCCTGGCAGGTGCTGCAGAGGTGAGAGAGGAGTGACATTCAGAACGTGGGCGTAGCTCATAACAGACTCCGGCCCCTGATGGACTGGCTGATCGTGGGGCGGGCGGGGGGGGGGGCGGCTTGGGGTCCCACTGGCGTGCGGTGGGTTTGGATCAGAAGCAAATGATCTCCTGGCACAGAAATCTATCTCTGAGTGTGACAGGCAGTTGGGCTGCCCTGCTGGCTGCACCACCAGCTGAAGCGGGGACCAGGGACCACTGGCACTGGGACTCAGGGCTCCACCCAGATGCGAACAGATTTGCCAGAAACCCAACCAAGCTGTTGTGCTCCGGGGGCCAGGTGCGTTCTCAGCAGGAGGATCATTATTACAAAGGAACTACGGACAGGAATGTCAGTTGTAAGGCTAGGTCAAAGCAGTGGGTCAGGAGGCTCATGCCCAGGAGTCGGGGGGCTGCCCCCTCAATGCTGAGTGTCTTCAATCATGTGGTCTCAGCACGGAGAAAACACAAGAGGTAGGCTCTGGCTAAAGCTTGAAGATGGGTGCTCACAGGACGCTGGTCTCTGAACCCATTCTCGGGGTGGCAGGGAACGGAAGAATATTGAACTCCGCTGGTACATCCTTCCCTTCATAGCTCAAGAAACATCTTTGGCTTGCATGCTATCGAGACTCTAGACTCTACTGTGTGCTGTCGCAGGCCCTGGCCCTGGATGGCCATATTCATTTTAATTAATTAAAGTACAATTACAAATTCTGTCCTGCCATTACACCAGCTGCACTCCAGACACTCAGGAGTCCCAAGGCTGGGGTCCCCTGTATTGGAGGGCGAGGACAGGCATCCCCATGCCTGAGACACTTTATAATGACAGCACAGTGGCTTTATTGGTTCTGCCTATAATAAATGCTGTCGCTTTGCACTTCCTCCGGCCAAGAGGAGGAGATCACAGGGAACGCATAGAAATGGCATGAAAAGGTATAGAAAGGTATAAGATAATTTAAAAAACAAGAAATGTCTCCATTTATTTTTGAGGACGAGGGGGTATAGAGAGAGGGAGAGAGAGAAAGAATCCCAAGCAGATTTGGGACTCCATTCCACGAACTGTGAGGTCATGACCTGAACCCAGATCAAGAGTTGGACACTAAACCAACTGAACCTCTCAGCCACCCCCCTCCCCTTTCTGTCTTTAAGAACAATGTTCTAGATGGAATTTAATCTTTGGTGGACTTCTGGGCATTTAGGAGAAAATAATACAAAGAGGTCTCTAAGGGATTTGTGGGTCAGACCTAACAGCTGGTCTCCCATCATCTTTCCTAACAGGGGCTTTTTTGATTTTTTCAGATCATGTGACCAACCCTAAAACCTGAACAGACCACCCAAGTCACTAGGAGCCCACGCGCTTTGCCACACATTCCTCTTTTCCCTCCATCTTCCACATAGCTAGGCTGGGTCCTGTGATTGTTCTAATCAATGCCATTTTTTTCTGACACAAGTTTTATTGGTATTTAGATTTGAGGATACTAGTAGATCAGGAGACAGTTGCCACTGAAGAGGTCACGTGGCCCACCCACACATCCCCAGAGGAGTGAGCCGTCCGTGCCACGGGGACCACATGGGAAGGTCTGAGGCCAGTCAGGACACAAAGGACACAAGGGACCATGGGCAAGAGCCTTTATTATGGTTTCTGTAGTAAGGAACTGACAGTGTGAGGCAGGCTGGCTGAGGGTAGGCTGGTGTGAGTGAGTGCAGTAGGTTCTGGGGCAGAGGGGCTCTCTCTAGGAGTCCAAGGAGGATCAGGGCTGGGGGATGGCTGCCCAGGTATAGGAGGAGGTTGGAGGAATGGTCTCTGGATTCACTGGTTTGAATTTGAAAGGTGTTAGTATACCCTGTATGTTAGCTAACTTGACAATAAATTATATAAAAAATAAATGAATAAAAAATACAATAAAGTTTAAAATATTTAAAAAAATAAAGAAAAGGCACTAGGAATTGTCTTACCCTGGAAGGGACAGTCCTTCCAGACTCAGTCAGCGAGGCCCAGTTATTAAAGCCTCAAAGTACAGAAAACAGGGGTGCCTGGGTGGCTTAGTCAGTTAAGCATCCAACTTCAGCTCAGGTCATGATCTCACGGTTCGTGAGTTTGAGCCCTGTGTCGGGCTCTGTGCCAACAGCACAGAGCCTGCTTCAGATCCTCTGTCCCTCTCTCTTCTGCCCTTTCCCCACTATTCTCTCTCTCTCTGTCTCAAAATAAATATATAAACTTAAAAAAATAAAGAAAACAAAATACAAGCTTAATGCAGTTGTGTAAGGGGAAGACTGCTGTGGGGGGTGGAGAGAATACTGTTCCAGGAGCCTGCAAAAGTCTCAGAAAGGAGAGGGGACAGTTGTCCGCTGCTATCCTCGCACTGGTCGTCTGGAACCACAGCAGCCATCTTGTGACCATGAGGTCAGAAGTGTAGGAAGGAACGGTGAATGCCCGAGACAGGACAGTAGCACTATGGTGAGCCTGAGTACTGGAAGGTATGTTTGAGGAGCTGGGTCAGTGTCAGGGAGAATCTACTTCTTTGCTATTTGTCATGTTAGAAAAATTAACCCCTCTTTGTCCAAGTCACTGTCGACTAGGTTTTTGCACTGAGAGTATTTATGATGTTGTGATGTTGGCCCCATTTAATGGGGCACTTCCAGTCCCGCTTCCCGCTTTCTTCCCCACACGTCCATCACACATTGCATTTTATACTTCTTCGTTTATTACCTTCCTCACCTACTAGAACGGGACTGCCAAGTGCCCAGAATACAGCGCACACTCAGGGAACAGAACAGAACAGAACACTAATGAATGAAGATGATTAGTCAGTCACAGCAGTAAACGTCTGTAACAGAATAAGGGTTTTAGGGACACCCCAGTGTCAATATCTTTAATGGCAGGAAGAAATGTGTGAGTTGAATTATAGAACCTCAGAGCCATAACAAGAATTAGAGAATTAGCAATGTCCCTATGGGAGAACCGAGGTCCAGGAGACCTGTGTCTCAGCAGCGGTCACACACGGGCTCTGTGGTCTGGAGTCCCTTCTCCTGATTCCGGGTAGAACTCTGCTGCTCGATGAATCATGTGCTTTCCTCAGCGTTCATAGCTTCTAGACTATTTAAAACTACATATTTTTAGGTTGTGCCCATGTGTAAATATCAGTATTCAACAATTTTTGACTCTACAATGCCAATTCTATTTGGGTCCTCCTTACAAGCCTTATAACTTTATCTTTGGGCAACATTTTAAAAATAATTCCTAGTAAAAAAAAAAAAAACCTAGCACTCAAATATTGGAAGCATGTTGTATTTAACCTCTTTGAAAACCATAGCTTTATTTTTAAATAAACAGTGTCATTTTTAAAATCTGTAAGCTAAAATTTCAATAATTAAAAATGATGGATGGAGAAATATATTACCTTATTTGGTCCAGAAATTTGATTTAGACTTAATTTTTTTCCCACTAATTGAAAGTCTGAAATTCAATTTCAGAATAATATATATACCTTAAAACTCCAGTAATTTTACAAAGCAGTGTTCAGTATTTACTATAAATAAACATTACAGTTTAAGTATTTTTTTAAATTTCAAGAACATTTGATTTTTCAAGCCATTGAACCATGGTTATTTAATTATGCAAGGTTGTTAATGAAGCCCAGAGGGTGGGGTTGATCGAATAATTGGGTGTATCTTTTTATATTTTCCAAGGAAACCATTGATTGAAATTCCACCCTAACATTAAGCACTTTTCTCATGGATGCTGACATTTAAAGTGTTTGCTAAATTGCACGGTCTTCCGTTTAACAAAATCGTCTCTTAAGAAATAAATCTTGCATTTCTTTGCCAAATTATCAAACAAGCAAAATGGGCAATCTGGCCTCCGGAGAGACCCAGCGACCACTGAGGCAGACCGATCAGGAATAATGAGCCATAAAGAGAAACAACCGATTGTCCCATTGGACTATTCGATTTAAAAAGATTTTTTAATGTTTGTTTTTTTTTTTTTTATTTTTGAAAGAGAGAAAGAACCATGGTTATTTAAGCAGGGTAGAGGGAGATACAGAATCTGAAGCAGGCTCCAGGCTCTGAGCTGTCAGCACAGAGCCCGATGCGGGGCTCAAACTCACAGACCATGAGATCATGACCTGAGCTGAAGTCGGATGCTTAACTGACTGAGCCACCCAGGCGCCCCTGAACTATTTGATTTAAAGTATGCACAAGGCTTGGGGTTTCACTGCCTCAGGTAAAAACACTTCCCATGTTTCTTCCATTCCTGCAGAAGATGTTTGTGCGGTGGGGGTTGCTTATTAAGTGGAGGTTATTCTGCTTGGCTCTGGGACACCAGGTGCTATAGTCGAAGATCTCACCAAATTGCAGGGATGTGACCTTCACTGACTTCTTCCCCACCCACCCGTCACACTTGCACTCAGTGATTACTGTGTGTCCTGAGTGATGGAGGCCTTGGGGGACTAAAAGGAGACACTGGCAGGTGTGCAGGATCCAGAGCTATTACAACAATAACACAGACGGACAGGTCCTACGTGGGATCAGAAAGAAACAGTGATGGGGCCGTGGGTTGAATGGTGTGCGTGGACATTAGAATCTGGGAAGGCTGCATAGGGGAGGTGTCCAGTGTGTCCTGAAGAATGAAGGACATTTCCTACAGAGAGAGCGAGGAATAGACAGAAGGAATAGTACATGCAGAACAGGAACAAGGGACAGAGAATGACTGGTGCGAGGGTGTCCTTCCATGGGCTGGTGGTGGGGCACTGGTGAAAGACAGCCTTCCAGGGACCCGGGTGGCTCAGTAAAGCATCCAACTCTTGGTCTCAACTCAGGTCATGATCTCACAGTTTGGGAGTTCAAGCTCTGAGTCTGTTAGTGTAGAGCCTGCTTGGGAATCTCTCTCTTCCTCTCTCCTTGCCCTTCCTCTGTGCTCTTTCTCTCTCTCTCAAAAAAAAATGAATAAGTAATCTTTAAAAAATAAAAAGCAGCCTCTCGATGGCATTGAGATTGACAGTGCAGACCAACTAATGCTGTTGGAAGGAGCCAGGAGCAAGGAGGGAAGGCTGCTGGGGGGAGGGGGCATTCATGCCAAAGTGGCCATGGCCTAGATGTGCGTGCTTGGGGAGGGGACCAAACCTCTCAGCTTCCCCAGACGTAGTCTTTCAAGTGTTCAGCTCAACTCATTTGGGGGTGAAAGCACTCAGCGAAGGAAATAGGGGACATGGCGAGAACCAGGTTAGAATAAAGGGAGTGGGGGATCCTGGGGGGCTCAGTCAGTTACACATCTGACTTCGACTCAGGTCATAATCTTGCGGTTCTGGGTTCGAGCCCCATGTGAAGCTTTGCGCTGACAGCTTGGACCTTGGAGCCTGCTTCGGATTCTGTGTCTCCCCCACTCACACTCTGTCTCTCTCAAAAATAAACATAAAAAAAAGATTGAGGGGCTTTATTTGAAAAATAAACAACGAGCTAAGCAAGCCAAGTGACCGGGCATCTCCATCTTCAGGACGACGTGGTGGCCCACCAGCCCCCGAAAAACCTCAGAGTGACTGCGAAGCACTCCCCACAAGGCTTCCAGCCTGAGAGAGTCTGTGGGTCCAGATTTCCCTTCCTGGGAGTGAGAGGGACCTTGAGCGCGCCACACCCTCACAGGTGAGTGTACCTGGGAGCTGCTGTCCTCACCGCCTGGGAGCCTGGGTCAGAGCGAGCGCCTGGGGAGGGACCACAGGTGTGCCTTTGCAGCAGGTGCTCTTGCTGGGAAAAACACTCTCTGACACTGCGCTTAACTCTCCCTTTCAATCTGTGGGCACTCAACACCAGGGAAAAAAAGCAGAACAGATTAGAAAACTGCCATTCGGTATGAAATGCAGGGAACAGCGGAGTTCAGGAGAGTGTTTATAGGGAAAGGGGCCTTAGGGATGCTTGGCGGCTTGATCATGCCACCTTGATGAGACCGCACAATTCAGAAAGAGAAGGTGACGGCAAGGAAACAGAGCTGGAGGCTGAGGCCAGTTCCGGGAACTCGATTTCAGTCCCTGCTGCCTGCCCAGGGGACCCTGGCAGGGATGTGCCTGGGGGAGGAAGTTTTGAGTCTGTAAGTGACTCACCGTGGTCTGTGGCTGCAACAATACAAAATAACAGAATAGGGCATTTTTCTCATCAGAACTCAGAGCAGGTGACGCTAACCCCATTTTCCAGCTCGTGAAACAGAGGCTGAGGGAGCAAAGGCAGGCTTTCCAAGCCCAGGAGCTGGCAGATAGGATCTTGAATTTGGCTTTCTGTCTTCTGGGTCACCATCCCCAGGGGCTCTGGATGATGCTATTCTCCTTCTGATAACACTTTTGAGGCCTCCTCAGTTATGGTGACTGGGTTGTGAGGGTCGTCAGAGTAGGGAAACTGCAGGCAGAAGGGGAGGAGAGGGTAGCAGGGGGCGCAGGGGGCTCCCTGTTTCCAGAGGCCACCCCGGGAAAGAGGGACCTGCCCGACTCAGCAGCTTCAAAGCCCATCCAGAAGCCAGCCCCCACTGGGTCAGGTCATGCAACTTGAGTGAGCTGGAAATGCCGGGACCTCCCAGCCCACAAGCCCAAGCAGAGATCTGTGCAAGAGGCTGAGACCAGACCGAGAGGCTAAGCCCTGCGGCATCCTTGGTATCACACGCCATGCTGGTCTCCCAGGACGTGTTTGCCTGTCCGTGTTGGCGCTGACCAACCAGAGAGAGATTTCTGCCCAGAGCCAGAGATGTAGGCTCTGGAAAGCCTGTGTGTGGATGTGGGTTTTGTCTACACAGGTCCCCTGGTGGGTTTGGGGGTCTCCCCATGCTCCCGGCAACTGCAATGTCTGCTCTTGTCCTTAAGAGGATGGATGTGCCTCTTTTTCCTGATTTCTCTCCGCTTTTATCTACTACTGGAAGGCAAAACATTTTGTAGGATGTTATGTACAGTGAGATCCCATTTTTTAAAAATTAAAGATTATTTATTTATTTTGAGAGAGGGACATAGAAAGAGAGGGAGAGAGGGAATCTCAAGCAGGTGCCTGACAGGAGACTTGAACTCACAACCGTGAGATCATGAATGAGCCGAAATGAGGGGTTAGATGTTTAACTGAGCCACCCAGGTGCCCCGAGCCCACTTCTTTAATTTTTTTTCTTTTTGAGAGACAGAGAGAGACAGTGCGAGCAGGGGAGGGTCAGAGAGAGAGGGAGACACAGAACCAGAAGCAGGCTCCAGGCTCTGAGCTAGCTGTCAGCACAAAGCCTGACACAGGACGAGAACCCATGAACCATGAGATCATGACCTGAGCCGAAGCCAGACACTTAGCCGACTGAGCCACCCAAGCGCCCCGCACCCACTTCTTTAAAAGCACAAATTAATAAAGCAACCTGTAAAGGGACAGAAAGTGCCTGGGAAATGATGTTAACAGTGGTTCCTTCCACAATGGAAGGGGGCTGGGAGGTTTTCACTTGGGATTCTATGCATTTTATCCGGTATGATTTTGTGATGCTTGACTCACTTCCATAATTTAGAACTGTGTTATGCACTAAAACTCAAGGGTTGATTAAATATTTGAAAATGAATAAATCAAATTTTAAAATAAAAGGAGACTCTGATATGGGTTTTTCTTCTATGGGTTTCAGAAAACGGAGAAGCCTTTCTCTGAGTGTCCTAGGACGTAACTGGCAGGTTCCCGGGAGTGGGTCTGCGTTAGAGTGCAGTCTCCAGGTTTGGGATTTCCTGGGGGACGTTGTTTAGAAAAATTAGCTCTTTTCCGGGTTCTGTGCCGCCAAGAATTTAAAACACCTTTGACATCTGACCCCTTCCTCCCCTCCACACCTGAGCCTCCCCTTTCCCCCACACCACTGAATGAGCCCTTAGTTAAACAAAATATTCATGGATTAGACAACCTGCGTGTGTTCCTGACTAGGAAGAACAGAGCCACTGAAATTAAAGCACATGGAGTATAAGGATTTGAACCAGATTGGGAGGGGGGGTGAATCTCGGCATAGGACAGTTATTCTATTTTATTTTATTTTATTTATTTATTTTATTATTTTTAAACATTTATTCATTTATTTTTAGAAAGACAGAGACAGCCCAAGTGTGGGAGGATTAGAGAGAGAGAGAGAGAGAATCCAGAGCCTGACACGGGGCTTGAACCCACGAAGCCCTGAGATCATGACCTGAGCAGAAACCAAGAATTTGACACATTACTGACTGAACCACCCAAGTGCCTCAGACTTTTAGTTTTTTTTAAATGCTTATTTACTTATTTTGAGAGAGAGCGAGAGAGAGAGCAAACACATGTGAGCAGGGGAGGGACAGAGACAGAGAGAATACGAAGCAGGCTCTGCACTGTCAGCAGAGCCCAGCTCAGGGCGCGAACCCACGAACCATGAGATCCTGACCTGAGCGGAAATCAGAGTGGGAGGCTCAGCTGTCGGAGCCACCCAGGCGCCCAGCACAGGACTTTTTGTACAAGGCAGCTGGCTAAGTTCTATTTTTAGCACCAAAGATCGAAATCAATTGACTCAGTAAAAATCCTTCATTCTTTGCAGAACAAAGGTAACACTATTACGTGTTTGTCTCAGTACTAAACAGTTTAAAGAAAATGAAGTCGCTTTTCCCAGCCTAATGCACTTCTTTATCTCAGGCCTCCGCGATAGACGCTAGGATGTGCCCCTTTCTGGCATAACAGGTGACACTCATGTGCATTTTATTCTGGAAGCTAATGAGGCTACAGCATAGCTGTGCCTTCTCTGTGAACCCACTGGAGAGAACCTGGGGTGCAAAGGCCACCCCCCACGTCCGGGACACCTGAGCCAACACACCATCCAGGGCCGGCCGTCTATGTGATATTCTGTCTCAGGCATTGTGCTTCGTGCTTCACAAATGCCCCATTATTAAATCGACAGGGCAGCTCATCTCTGGAGAAGAGGAAAGCACGTTTCAGCAACTCACCCCAAGTGCCCAGCTGATACAAGGACGGAAGTGATACTGCAACCCAGGGGACCCGGCTCGCGGACCGTACTCTGCGTGTAGACATTTAGATGTGTCTCACTTCTCTCCCTAGCGCCCACGGTAGCTCGGAAATGGGCAGATGAATTCGCAGCTGTAGCGGAAGAGACTGAATAACTGAACACTTTTACAGTGCCCAGTTGCTACCTGCTCTAGTTATGAAGGTCTTGCAGAGAAGGGGTGAAGGGGGAGGAGAGATAGAGAGACAGGGAGAAGCAACGTTTCAGAAAGATGGACTGATTTTCCGGCAGAAATGAAAAGGAACAGAGAGGTCCCAAAATGTGTGGTTTTACCCAGTGAAAAAGGCCATTTGCTGTGAAGCCCCCATACTAAGGCAGGGTCTGAGGAAGGGTCCAGAATAACACAGACCTCATCCAACCTCTCTTCGGTGACAAGAAACCGAGGCAAAATCCTAGGCGGAGCGACTGGTTCTGGGTCCTCCCAGGGTAGCCTGGCTTGGGTTCAGAGAAGAGCCTGGAAGCCAGACATCAAAGGAATACAGAAAACTCAAGAACTACCTCCTAAAGAATTTGGGGCATGGTTCCTGACACAGAACTGCCTGGAAAAGTGTGCATTTCCCAAATTCCAAGACAATTCTTTTTTTTTTTCCTTCTTCACACTGTATCGACTATCAAATAAGGAAAAGATCTCAGAGCATCTTTGGGTTATTTTGTTGGTTTCATTTTCTTAGTGGCACATACATAAAATCATCATGACTCTTATGCCAGACGTTAGAACAGGCTTTTCTAAGTGAGCTGCAGAGAAAACAAGACAAAAAAGAGCAAAAGCAAAACAAACAAAAAACAACCCCCCCAGAACCCCAAATTAACAAATTCACCCACCTCTGCATCTCTGTAGAATAAAAATGCCTTTGACTCTCGGCCTGGCCTGCAGGCCTCCAGCATTTCCAGGCCGAGGAGCTGGGAGCTGTCCGAAGGCCACACCTCAAGTGGCCCAAGAGAGGGTGGAAGGAACAGCCTCGCCCAGCACAGAGCTCCTCTCCCGGGGAGCTGAAAGCTGACTCAGGGCCTCGTCCTCACTCCACGGGGGCATCTGACATGGTTTTGCTTGGTTCTCAACCCAATTCTCAGTGGGCTTTCTTATCTTCCCACATTTCATATTATGGAAGAGAAACTTAATGCCATCTCTCTCTCTCTCTCTCTCTCTCTCTTCTTTATAGACAATAATATCTTCCCCCTCTTCTAGCTTTATTTTGTTTTCATATTTTTATATCGGTTTCCTTTATATTGGAAAAATCGGAAAATTCGCCGAGGTGTGTCTGAATATCCGGCTCCTTTTGTTATTTTGTCTTTTGAGAACTTCCTTACACTTAGAATACGTTTCTCGGTGAACCCCGTGACTGTGCCTGACGGTCCCACACGCATGCGCACACCGCGCTGTTTCCTCTATCTCCTCCTCCTAGATCAATCGGTTATAGCTCTTGTTTTCCGCCTCAAAAGTCTTCATCTGCCCGTCCCTTCTTCTTTCCAGTTGAGGAGAATTTCCTCTAAACAGTGTGTTCAATGTCTTCTCTGTTTAACGCGATTGTTGGCTGTTCCTGAGATTTCGATAACCACGTTTTCCGTCTGAGAGCGGTTTCCTCACCGCTGAAAGTTCTCGCTCAATAGCCGCCCTCCATTTTTAATCTGCTCAAGAATGTGGATCGGAGGGTTTTGAAACACAGAAAACATTATTTTTCTCTTCGCAGGTGTCTGTGTAAGGCTGCCGCATTAAAGCTGGTACTTTACAGGTGTCCTTCCCCCACCCCCCGCCCCAAACTTTTCATATTTAGAACTCGTTTTCTGTGGTTTCTGTTTGTCCGGAAATGGAATGCGAGATTAACAGAACCCAACGTGGGGCTCAAATCTACAAACTGTGAGATCATGACTTGAGCCAAATTTGGACACCTAACTGACTGAGCCACACACGCATCCCAATGCTTATTTATTTTTGAGAGGGACAGAGAGAGAATGTGCACAAATGGAGGAGGGGCAGAGAGAGAAGGAGACACAGAATCTGAAGCAGGCTCTGAGCTCTGAGCTGTCAGCACAGAGCACAACACAGGGCTCAGACTCATGAATGGCAAGGTCATGACCTGAGCTGAAGTTGGACACTTAACCAACTGACCCTCCCAGCACTTAACTGACTGAACCTCCCAGGTGCCCCAACTCTGATTTTTTCAAATCAGTGCTTATGTGACTCTGGGCAAGTCAGTCCCTCCTTCTCTGGGCCTGAAGGTCTCTCAGTGGGACCCAGACACTGGGCTGGATGGACTCCGAGGTCTCTCGGGTTTGTTTACTCAGCAGTCAGTGTCCGTCCTGCCCATGCGCTGGGCACTCAACTCATGCAGCTTCTGAGCAAGCCCTGATTTAACTTTGGACATCCAGAGAAACAAAACAAGCAAGTTGTGTATTTGCATGGGATTGGCTTACAGGATAGTGGATGGAAGCCGAGAAGCCCCCAGGTTGACGAGTTGGGGGCCCAGTTGAGCCAGTGGAATGGCTCCAGAGTATGAAAGGTCAGGAGCTGGGAGCCAACTGTGTAAATACCAGACCAGGAGCAGAAGACTGATGGCCCAGCCCAAGCAGGTAAAGAGCAAAATTCTTCGTTTCTCCACCTCTTTGTTCTATTCAGATCCTTCATGGATTGGCTGAGGCCACTACTCTAGGGAGGACCATCGCTTTACTCGGTCTGCTGACTCAAATCCTAATGTCAGGGGTGCCTGGGTGGCTTAGTCAGTTAAGCGTCCAACTCTTGATTTTAGCTCTGGTCGAGTTTGTGAGCTCGAGCCCTGCATCAGGCTCTGCGCTGACGGTGTGGAGCCTGCTAGGGATTCTGTCTCCCTCTCTCTCTTTCCCCCTCCTGCTTGCTCTCTATCTCTCTCAAAATAAATAAAAATAAACTTTAAAATAACAACAATATCAGATCCTAATGTCAGCCAGAAACACCCTCCCACATACAACCAGAACCTCATGGTCCAGTTACAGTGAACATTGCTGTGAACATGACTGTTTTCTGACTTAGGACTGAGTTCCCAGTTCCCAGGGATCCCCTCTGCCTGGTGAGCCTTCCATAGAGAAAAGACTGTCTAGGTATAAGTGAACAAAAGCTGCGGGTGTCTGCAGCGGGTCCCCAGGCCCTTGCTTCAGGGTGTGGAGGGGGTAGCCCTCCACTCAGAGGTTAATGGATACCGCCCTCATCCATGATATCCCAGGAGTGCCGGTCTACCACGCCCCGCCACGCAGGTCAGCGGTGGGCAAGGGTGATGGCAGGTGTAAGAGCAGCACCCACCGTGGGGTGCATGGCAGGATCTGTGACATCCAGCTGCCCCAAAGGAGAGTTGATACAGGACAGAGTGGGTGCCGGTTTCCCTGTGTTTGCAAACCACCCACCCGCTCTTCAAATAATTCCACCACACTTTTTAAACTCCAAGCACAGCATTTAAAAAAAACATTCAAAGTCCTGCACTTGAACCCAGTCAGATCCTTTTGCTTATGACTCAGGGCCTGGAGACGCCACAAAGCTGTAACTGTGAGTCGGTGTCCAAAGGGAAAAAGCCTCATTTCCAGGTAACAGCTGCTTGAAGGGCCTGAGGGGCCCCCAGAGAACACTTTTCAAGGAGGCCATTAAATATACAAATGGTCTCTAAACTCTAAGTCTGCGTTTCACTTCAGCGAACCAGAATCATCAAATGCGTTGACTGTTCAGCAACACCAGTCACGGAGGCACGTAAACACTAAATTGGCAGGTGATTACGCTGAAGAATGAACCCATACAGTAAAGCCCGATCGATACCCTTGTGGATTTTTCTATTCTTTTTTGTGAGGCTTCGTTCAAAACACAGAAAACACATTTTCTTTGCAATTTTTCAAGGATGCTAGTTTCATTTATATGGCACTTTCATTAAAAATGAATCGTTTTCAGGATGCCTGGGTGGCTCAGTCGGGTGAATGTTGGACTTGGGCTCAGGTCATGATCTCGTGGTTCATGGGTTCGAGCCCCGAGTTAGACTCTGTGTTGATGGCCTAGAGCCGGGAACCTGCTTGGATTCTCTCTCTTTTCTCTCTGACCCTCTCTTGGTCTTCCTATGTCTCTCTCTCTCAAAAATAAATAAAGGGGCACCTGGGTGGCTCAGTCACTTAAGTGTTCGACTTCGGCTTAAATCATGATCTCAGATTCCTGAGTTCCAGCCCCGCATTGGGTTCTGTGTTGACAGCTCAGAGCCTGGAGCCTGCTTCGGATTCTGTGTCTCCCTCTCTCTCTGCAGCTCCCCTGCTCACACTCTGCCTCTCTCTTTCAGAAATAAACATTAAAAAAAAAAGAATAGTTTTCTTGTACATTCCCCACCCCTATAGAAAAACGAACAAATCACAGATCAGCTCATTCCACTCAAAATAGTGAAATTTCAAAATAAACTTCAGGACCCAGAATTTTTGCAGTGCGTGTGAATTAACTATTTTTAGCCTAAACAGAAGATTTCTATTTAGAAGCTGAAGTCAACTGATGTAGCCTTATTTATGGTGTGACCCAGCTGAAATATGAAGTTGGCTGTGATTACGAATCCAGACACATCAATTTTAACTTATTTAATCCATTGGGTGGCTGATGTCCAAAGGTGACATTTTCTTGAATATTTCAGGTCTCACAAAAAGATTCCCCCTTTATGAACTGTTTCCCAACTTGAAACAGACTGAGATCAAATCTCCTCCAAACTGGAAATTATCTCTTTTAATTCAGTAGCTAAATTCCACTTACTATAACTTGGCATCTTATCCTGGTACCCTTGGAAGTCATTCTGAGAAACATATTTCAGTTCTTCCTTCATGTTGTGGCAAAGTTGCCTCAATTCTCTCTCCTTTGTGTTTTATAAACTCTGGTTAATTTCACCAGGATATCTTCCGGCAGAATTAACAAGCTTTTATTTTGGAGAGAAGATAGTGTATTAACTGATGTGGTAGTAGCAGCATCAACTGTCTTCTCAGCAGAGTGATGCTCCATACCGATTTTGTTTATTTTTATTTCCCTTTGTCTCATTTCATTGTATTGATTCTCCTCTGCAAGGAGAGAAAGCCGAGAGGACCCTGAAGATCGGCCCTCTGGACCCGGGAACAGACGCCAGCTCCAGGTCACCGCCACCCAGGTCTACCTCAGTCCACTCTATCGCGGATCGAGCTCAGTGGCATTTCATGGAATCACTGTTTTTACCTTCTTTTCCTGTGAGAGCATCATTAAAATGTATGAAGGGTGGCATGAGCAGACTTGCAGGAAAGAGTAAAAGGTAGGAACGAGTGTAATTCAAGCTCTCGGTTTGTTTCTCTCTTGACATCTCTGATAAGTGTGTAGGAGTTGGATACTTTACAGCTTAGAAGGAAAGGAAATTACCTCGTTGATGTATCACAAAAGATGGTTTCTAGTTAATTCCCCACTGCGGATTTTCAAGTTTTTGAAAAATATACAGTCCTAGAATCATTTTTTAAAAACTTTGGCCACGTGCTTCTTACTAAGTGGGCGTTTCCCCCTAAAGAATGAGTATGTCCTAAATTCATTATTTTATTTCTATACTTTGGAATATAGTGGACTTCATACAACCTATGTGTAATCACTGCTCTGTCATTTGCCGGTTGAGTGAAATGAAGTTCACAGTCCCTACCTCCTGGAGTTTGCTGAATTGCTAATACAAGCTAGAGGAGATTCCCAGCACACACAATGTCTGACAGACAGTTATCTTTCATAAATATATGTTGACATAGAAAATGTCTTCCTGAAGTCTTTGAAACATCATATATACAAAGAATTTGGACTATGATCACATAATTAAGAGGTAGACACAAGATTTGAACCCATGCCCTCTGTTGTTTTCAGACTACCTTTATGGACGCAGTGATGCCAAGCTAAAAATATACAATGTATACTATGATATACTGTATATATGAAAATTATTTCACATATATAGTATATATAATATAGTATACAGTATATATAATATAGTATTAGTATATATAATATATAGTATTTAGTAATATGTAATATAATGCATACTATAGTAATATACTATATACTAAAATATATAACATATATACTATAAGCTACAGTACACTATTATATATACTATATAACATAGTATATATATAGATATTATGTCATATATATAATAAATATGTCATATATGTCATATAGTATATATGTCATATATAGCATAATATATAATAGAGTATATAGTATATAATATAGTATTATAGTAATATAATACTATATAGTAATATAATACTATAATATAGTAATATTACTATAGTAATATAGCAATAATATAGTAATATATACTATAATATATAATATATAGACTATATACTGTAGTACATATACTTTATATATACTATATAATATATACTACATACTATATAATAGTGTATCAGGCACCATGATGCGTCCTGAGCAGCTAACTCTTGCCTCCATGTTAAGGATGAGGGGACCAAGGAGTATCAGAAGTCACCAAGCCAGAAAGCCAGAAAGCCATTCACTGACCAGAGTCTGCTTTCCAGTTCAAACCATAGACATATAGCTTGTACAGCTTAAAAGGCAAGGGTCCTCGTACACTTTCTTGACCCTCGCACTGTTCTAATATTTTTTATGTCCCACAAAACAATACATCAAATATAAAAAGAGCAAGCAAACCATCACGTCTGACTGACCCCAGTTAATCCAGCTTCGGCAAAAAGAATCATCGTAGGAAGGAGTCTTATGTCTTGAGCGAAATGTATTCATTTGTAACAAATCAAATATAATCAATACTCTTGATGAATGAACAGTTCTAAAAGCCCTCGTTCTTTTTAACCTTTTTATTTTATTTTATTTTCCTCTCAACCTGAGAGCATTTAAAATCTCCTTGAGTTCTTGGGTATGATTAGACCCCAGAGAGCAGAGGTCTAACATGCACTGGATCTGGAGGATAGGTGGCTTGGAAAGGGCAGACGTGAAGTTTAATGAGACCCTTTTGGCCAAGAGAATGAGACTGTCCAGATGTTCTGGCGACAACTTCCCCGGGCTGATGATGGGCCTTGGTGGCTCTCCTAAAAACCCGTAAGACGACAGTGTGATTATGGGATGAGACAGTACTCTGCCCCTCCCTGGGACAAATGCTCCTCAAAACAGACATTCTCCTCCCCTTTCCTGTAGTGATGAGTTTCTGCATTATTGCAGGATATGAATCACAAAGACAAGGGATGAGACAAGATTCTAGTTCTTACACTTCGGAAATAGCAAATTTGGAAAAATCATCTAATTCTCTTTAATTACCAGGGGCATGCATGGAATGTGGGGAAGGGAAAGATGATGAATTGCAGAATAAAAATATGGCATTGTGTCTCTGCATGATAAAAAGAGAGGCCCAGGCCAGCTGAGGGGAAAAAGGGGCCCTGGGAGGCTCAGCCTCGATTATGTAGATGACTTCAATGAACCTGATATCTGCCCACTAAGGCAATGGGCCCTCTTACTTCGATTTCACACTCTTTTTAAAGTGTTTATTTATTTTGAGCACACACAAATGGGGGAGGGGCATGGAGAAAAGAGATAGAGAGAGAGAATCCCAAGCAGGTTCTGGGCCATCAGCATAGAACCTGACACAGGGCTCCATCTCATGAACCATGAGATCATGGCTTGAGGTGAAATGAAAAGTCAGATGCCAATCAACTGAGCCACCCAAGCGCCCCCAATTTCACATTCTTTAATCAAATGTTTGCTTTTTAAAAATTTTTTCAATTAAATTTTTTAAAAATATTTATTCATTTTTGAGAGAGATACAGAGACAGAGCATGAATGGGTAAGGGGCAGAGAAAGAGAGAGAGACACAGAATCTGAAGCAGGCTCCAGACTCTAAGCTGTCAGCACAGAGCCCGATGCTGGGCTCAAAACCACAGACTCTGAGACTACTCTGAGCTGAAGTAGGATGCTTCACCCAGGCACCCCTTGAATGCTTGCTTTCAGTTCATCTCCTATAATGCTTGTCCTCAGAGAGAGTACTCAGGCACAGACATCAATTTAACAATTACATTTTCACACTACACGGAAACACTGGCTTTGTGGCCCACCTTGTTAAGGTCGGAGGCATCACCTTCAATGAGATTTTCATACACTTTGAAAATGAAGAGCTCTCCTTAATGGAGGACAGACAGGGTTGACTTACATGAGTTATAAAATACTCAACATATAAAGATGGAAACCTGTGTGTAAATGGCTCACTTACAGCTCTAATAGACCTACAAAGTCAAAATGCGTCGACCAATTGAATTTAAACTAAAATTAATGTTAATTAAAGACAGTGTGTTACAATTTTCTGAGTCTAAACTGCTGATTATGGTGGGATGTGAACTTCCTTTGGGCTGGGCTTTCTAAGTTTTGTGTAGCTCACACACACAGCATGACCTGATGCCCACCCCTCTTTACTCACTGTGAACTATGGCCATCCTTTTCCTTGGATCTACTTGACCGAAGTCTTGTTCAATCCAACCACTTAGCTTTTTTCCACCTCTCCAGAATAGCTAACCTCACCGGAGGAAAACACATGCACTTGGTATCAGATTTTACTTTAAATCCATGCTCAAAATCTCAGAAAGGATTACACACTGTCCCCAAGTCCCACTACATGCTCTTCATATATCAGCTTTTCTATTTTCTAGAATTTCCATTTCACACTATCTCCTCCCTTCCCAACCCTGTCTACACTGCTGTCCAGTCACCAGCAAGCACACATGAGCACACACACTGATGTTCTCCCTTGTCCTGTTCACACAACATGGAGATGTAAGAAGCAAACATAAAGGTTCTTTATCTTCTGACAACAATCACTACCACTTCACACGCATCTGTTTCCATATGCTGTAGTTTCTCAGCATAAATGACCTGGATGAAATGTCTCAGTTCCTATCAAAAGTCAACCTTTTTGCTTGTGTCCAGATTTCAAATCCTCTCACCCAGTCAAGATTTGGCTTCCTCAATTTGTCTGTCATGCAGCGTGAATTTCTCGACCATTCTCATCCAAGTCCCCACTTGTGCTCTACCTCCCAGTTTAAAATCCACATCCTTCCATTTCTGGCTAGTGCCTCACCTCACCCTTCCCACAAGAAGACTTCTTAATAACTACCTACATTTTCTGTCTCTACCTCGTCATCATCCTTGATCTTCAGCCTCCTCATTGGTGGCTGTGTCCCCTCTAACACGGTTCCTAGGAAACTTGTCCAGGACACTGGTGTTGCCAAATCCAATGTTCACACATCCTTATCCCACTCAACCCTCTCTGTACTTCTTGAAGCACTTTCTCTTGTTGACTTCAGGGATGTGGAAATTTGAATAATTTCCTTTCCACATGGTTGGCCTCTCCTGTTTCATCATTTGCAACAAATATCCCCTCCTTGACAGTTTGACTTAAAAATGCAAGGGTGCTCCAGGGCTCTGCCATGGGCCATTTTCTTATTCTTCCTCTCCTTTTTACAGAATCCCATGGATTTTCACATGATCTGTACATTTCTTAAGGCTTGGCATCTATAGACTCATACGCTGTCATCTTCTTGACATTGCCACTTGGTAATGCCACTTGGTACCTAATTGGTATCTTAAAATGAGTATGAACAAAACAGAACTCTTAATTCCTTTTTCTCCCAACTTCCTATCTCCCTAGTCTTCTCATACAGATGGCCAGCACATACAGGATGTGTCCTCAGCATCTCTCATCACTGGAGAAATACCCATCAAAACCACCATGAGATATCACCTTGCACCTAATTCCTTACATACTTTTTTAATGAGATATCATAAAAAGATATAAGAAGACAACTCTTGGAGGGGAGGAAATGCATTGTTGGTGGGGATGTAAATTGGTACAGCCACTGGGGAAAACACTATGAGTTAAAAATAGAATTACCATATGATCCAGCCATCTCACCCTTGGGTGTACATCCAAATGAGATAAAAACCAGATATGGAAGAGACATCTGCACTGCCATGCTCTTTGCAGTGTTACAGCCAAGATACAGAAATAGCCTAAAGATCCTTCAATGTATGAATGGAAAAAGAATATGTCGTATATATAATATATACACACAGTGTTTCTACATATGGAAATATATGAAAACATAGGAATAGAATGGGATCACATACATATTATATATACTATGTGATATTATTCAGCCATGAGACAGAAGGAAATCCGGCCGTTTGTGGCAGCATAGACGCACCTTGAGGACGTTATGCTAAATGAGAAAATTCAGACAGAGAAAAGGGAGTCTGAATGGTATCATTTATATATGGAGTCTAAATGAAGTCAAGGTCCCAGATATGGAGAATAGAAAAATGGATGCTAGGGCCTGGAGGGTCAGGGAATTAAGAAGAAGTTGCATCTTTCAACTGAAAGATGAATGAGGTCTGAGGATCAAATGTATAACACGGCGACTCTAGTTAATAACACCGCATTTTGTACTTGAATTTGATGGATGTGGTAATTAACTGGGTGGGGGGACCCTTTCACAGAGTATACATGTGTCAAAACATTGCCTTGTACACTTCCAGTATCTTACAACTTACTTGTCAGTGATACCTCAATAAAGTTTAAAAAACTAAAAACATATATGAACAGCCATCCAAGTGCTTCCCTTCATGCTCAGTATAAATCCTCTCTTCATGACCTGCCATGGGAGCTTTGTCAACCTCTTTCCACACTGACTGCAAGCTAGCTAGCTATTCTCCGCTTGTGTGTGTGTGTGGAATAGTGTGTCTCTGACATAGCGGCTCCGCACCAGGAATTGGTCTCAGCCTGGCATCCACTTTCCAATGACAGGTACCCTGAAGTTTCCTTCTTTCCGTTCAGATCAGAGATGTCTTTCTGACCAGACAGCTTTAACTCACTGGGCAGAGGTGTCTAGTGGACAGTATTCCTTTCTCAATGCATAGCGTGATATTCTAGTTTTCTAATGGATGCATGAATGTACTTGTATCAATCCATTGGCTTCCCCTCTAACTCATGAGGATGCATATTGCTGAGAGTCTGTTTTCTCATTCAAGACAATTTGTCCAGTGCTAGGGACAAAGGAATGCCTAATGCAGAGAACCCATGCTAGAAATGTTTGCTGAATTAAAAAAAAAAAGTGAGACATTGGGGCACCTGGGTGGCTCAGTCAGGTAAGCGTCCAACTTCTGCTCAGGTCACAATCTCATGGTTCATGAGTTCAAGCCCCACATAGGGCTCTGTGCTGATAGCTCAGAGCCTGGAGCCTGCTTCACATTCTGTGTCTCCCTCTCTCTCTCTGCCCCTCTCCCACTAGTGTTTGGTCTCTCTTTCTCTCTCAAAAATAAATAAAAAAACATTAAAAAAAAGAAAAGTAAGACATTTATTTGAACAGCATACATCTAATTTGGCACGAATGCACAATATATACGTTAACTCTACATTCATTCTTCATTGAAGACTACATTAAAATTAAACTAATTATTTTTAAGATGTGCTTATTTATTTTGAGAGAAAGAAAGAGAGAGCATGCATGCATGCACAAGCAGGGGAGGGGCAGAGAGAGAAGGAGAGAAAGAGCATCCCAAGCAGGCTCCGTGCTGTCAGTGCAGAGTCCCATGCAGGGCTTGATCTCCTGAACCATGAGACCACACCCTGAGCCAAAATCAAGAGTCAGTCACTTAACCAACTGAGCCACCCAGGTGCCCCAAAATTAAAATAATTATTGCAAGGCATTTGATCACAAACACATGGAAATGTAAGGGACATAATTATATAACAGTATGGCCTTGTCCTGATGGCAAATTATAGTGGTGGATTTACATGCTTTAAAGTCTTGTTTTATTTAAAGTCTTGTTTTATGATTCTTTTCAAAATGGAAACCCAAAGCTAAATAATTCTCATGGGCAACTCACAAATCTTGAGATGCTGTCTATGGATTTCAATAATTTTTAACACACTGGACACATATTGAAGGAGATACACCAGGAAGCATGAATTCAAGGTGTTTGTGGAGACCCGATGCTGAGGTCACTGGTGGCCCCGGGGACCCCCGGTTCCTTGAGAGGCTTGAAACAAGTAACCGACGATCTTGTCCTTCAACATCTTAATGGAGTCATCTGAGTGCCAGGTCACTCTCTTGTCTGAGAGGGGTTTAGTGCAGTGAATAATTTGATGAAATACCACGCCGGAGGCCTGTGGTTCCTGCCTCAATCACAAACGTCTCTGCCGATAAAGGCTTTTGTATTCAAAGCAGGTGGACCAGTCGATGTGTTTTCCTTTTATTCAGTTACCCTGGGCTGGTTCACTAATGGGTCCATTGCTACTGCTTGGGCAAGAGAAAACTATTTCCACGGTAAATAGAGAAGGACGCATATTCTCAGCATCTGTAAAACACCATTCAGCTGACTGAAATACGTTGGCCATCTGATGTCTTTGGCAAAGCCGGCCACCCTCACGGGAACTGGACTTTGATAATGAAGTTCGAACATTGCTGTCGTGCTCTGCACGACGTAGGTGGGCATCCCGGGCATGAGCGACAGCAGGTTTCCAATTTGATTGTCCCAGGTCTACTATCACTCCAAAGTTAATGTGTTCATGAGAGGAAAGGGCATTCTTTAAAAAAAATTTTTAATGTTAATTTATTTTTAAGAGACAGAGCCTGAGCGGGGGAGAGGCAGAGAGAGAGGGAGACACAGAATCTGAAGCAGCTCCAGGCTCCTAGCTGTGAGCACAGAGCCCAACGTGGGGCTTGAACCCGGGAACTGCAAGATCATGACCCGAGACAAAGTCAGATGCTCAACTGAATGAGGCCCCCAGGTGCCCGGAGTGAAAGGAAGGTTCAGGCTTTGCACGTTCATTATGTATAATCCGTCGCCATCATTTCCATCCATCCATCACTCACCTTTTTCTCATACTGATAGGAAGTTACAGCTGGTTTTGTTTTTAAGATATAAAAGGATCATGTAACTATCAGGCCCTGTCATGCTTCATTATTTTTAAAGGTTTGTTATTCCTTGGCCCGCCAACAGACAAACTCACGGAAAGGCATTTTCCAAATGCAAACTCCCTGTTTGCTTGAATTTGCATTAGTTACACTTCAACTCAGGTCCAGTCCACAGGAGGAACGAAAGAGAGAAGTGTTCGCAGAGCTGCTCGGAGGCCTGTGACCAAAGGCAGCCTGCCTGCGGTGGCTCCACTAATAAACCCGTTTTCATACGGGGCCTCTCAAAGTTACAGGGTCACCAAGTGCCCTGAGATAAATCTCAAAGAAAACAGCGAATTCTGGAATCCTATCCAAACACTTTACGTCCGTGCTCATGACGGAGTTAATAAATTGTAGGGGGGCGTGAGTGTGTGCAGACCGAGTGGCGAGTATGTTCGGCGGATAAAAATGACCAGGTGTTGAGGGGCTATCAAGAAGAGTTATGAGCAGCAGGGGTGAGTATGGGGATCTCAGGGATTTAATGTTGCAGGAAACAGGGCTTAGTGCCTCGGAAGAG